>CM027388.1:1388897-1406465 GCA_015711505.1 Sylvilagus bachmani
GGGATGGACTCGCAGGGGCCGGGATGGACACGCAGGGGCCGGGATGGACTCGCAGGGGCCGGGATGGACACGCAGGGGCCGGGATGGACTCGCAGGGGCTGGGATGGACACGCAGGGGCCGGGATGGACACGCAGGGGCGAGCCACCTGGGCCCTGCCGTGCTGCCCGTCTCCCTCCACGTGGGGTGGGCTCGGCCCCCGGGGGGCACCGGGGGGCAGGGCTTGCGTGGTCAGGGAGCTCCGGGCACAGCAGCGTGGAGTGGGTCTCCGTGTCCAGCTCCACAGGCACCTGAAATCCAGCACAGTGCCGGCCGTGAGCCAGGCCCCTGGGCTGCACGGAGAGGCCCTGGGAAGGGGGCACGCGGCAGACGCCCCCAGGGCCATCTGGGCCTGGACGGCAGCCGGGAGCAGCAGCCCTGACCTCCAGCAGGGGGCACGCAGGACAGGAGGAGCAGAAGCGGGACCGGGGGTGTTCCCGGTCGGGGCCGCGAGGCCTCCCTGTCCAGGCACGCTCCAAGCTCCTGGCGGGTGTGGGGAGGCCCCGAGGCAGGGCTGGCGGGGGAGGGGCGTGGAGGGTCTCAGTTTTCTGGGGCTGCCCCATGGGTGACCCCGGCTGCGTCCTCTCAGGGTTCAGTCGCCAGGAGTGGGAAACCGTGGCGCCCACGGGCTGGCTCCCTCCCAGGCTGCCGGGGGACGCTGCTATGCCTGTCCAGCTGCGGGGTTGCTGGCCGCCTGGCAGGTGCCTCACTTCCACCTGTGTGTCTGCTGTCTCTTGCTGTGTCCCTGGAGGACGCTGCCCCGGGCTCGGGGCCCAGCCTGCTGTCCACCAGGGCGTCCACGCGTCCTCCCAGACCCCCCTTCCCAGCTGCGTCACTCTCCGAGCTCCCGGGTGTGCGTGCGCCTCTGGGGGACAAGGTCAGCCCCTCGCGGGGGGCAGCTCCCGGGGTCCTCATCACCTCCTGGTGCCCCAGGGGTGCCTGGGAGGGTGGTGGAGAATGCGGGGCCCTGGGATCTAGTGCCGAGGGTGGCTGAGTCTGGAAGGCTCGGGCCCGACTCGTGCTCCCGGAAGGCTGGGGAACTCTGGGCTCCCGTCGGCATGTGTGCTCAGCTCTGCGGGGACGGCCTGGCCTTGACCCCGAGCCGGTCTTCAGGTGAACCCTGCCCCGCTGTCCGGGCCAGCTGGAAGGGCTGCAGGAAGGCCCCGCGCCCCGGCCTCCCTCCGCTTCTCTGCCTGCTGTTTGCTCGTCCTCTTCCCTCCTGGCGCTGGCCCGGTGCCACGGCGTGGGAACTGACCCAGCCGGCATCCCAGGCTCTGGCTCCGGCTTCCTCCTCGGGGCCAAGTCACATCTGCCACGAACGCCCGCAGCGGGACCTGCTGTCCCCCCACGACCTCTGCTCCTGCCTCTGTCCCCCGGCCCCGCCTCTGCAGGTCCCTGGCAGCCTGGGTCATGTCCAGACTCACACGGGTCTGTGCACAAAGGGACAGGGGACCGAATTGGGGTCCTCTGCCCCTGGGCTCCTGAGGAAGGGCCCCCGGGATCCCATCTCAGGCCTCTGTGCCCGAGGAAGTCCCTGGGGTCTGGTGCTGAGCCCACCCAGCTTCCAGTCCCCACGGAGCATCGTCCACGCCCTCACCCATCTGGTGCCTGCCGGGGCCTGGCAGAGGTTCCTGGATGCCCCGGCAGCATGAGCCCCCCAGCAGCCCCTCGTGGGCTGGCCAGGCGAGAGCATGCCACACTGTCGCCCCAACAGCGTTGGCCATGGTTCCAGCAGCCGTCGGGTCCCTGAGTAGGACCGGCCTCCATGTCTGTAGCACTGAGGCCCTGTGACCCGAGGCCAGGCCCCTTCTCCCTGCCGCCCCCTGACCCGGACCCCATCCCTGTGTCCACCAGGGAGACCCGTTTGGAGAGTGGCTCCCAAGGCTCCTCTGTGGCTGAGGAGCTGGTCCACACCCCCGGCTCATGCCCACCGTCAGCATCAGCCCCTGGGATGCAGGAACACAGCGTGGCCCCCTCTCCCCATCACCTGGGACCCTGGGCTGCTGAAGACCTAAAGATCTCTCAGCATGCAGCTAAAGAGGGTGACTCAGCATCCAGCAGACGCACCTTGGAAGCCAGCAGCGCCAGGACCGGCCCGGGCAGTGGCTGGGGGGCTCCGGTTTGCCGGGTGCTTCCGTGGGCTGGGAGTGCTCATGGGTGAGGGTCTTGCCCGGGGCTCCGCGGTCAGTGCCAGTGTTGGTTCCTCCCCAGGTTTCAGATGCAGAGAGGAGGGAGCTGCATCTCCCCAGGCCCCACCCAGACCCTTCTGAGGTCACCTGCAGGCCTGGCCAGCCTGGTACAGCACAGCCAGGCCTGCCCCTCAGGGAGCCAACAGAGGGAGGGGCTCCTCTAGACATCTGGGGGCCCCGCATGCCCCTGGGCCCACCTCTCATGGGGGCCCCCGGAGCGGAGGAAGCAGAGTGAGAGGACCCTTGCTCTGACGTGAGCCACACAGCAGAGGGGAGAGGGAGAGGGACATGGCCCTGGCCTACGTGGGCAGCGGGACCCCTGGGACACCCGCTGGCCTTGCCCAGGCGCATGGGCAGGGGTCTACTCTGAGGCCGGCTCTGAGCAGGGCCTGGGCTCCCTCTGTGACCTTAGCCGTGTGTTCACAGCCTGCAGGGCTGGGTGGTTCAGTTCACTTGACCTACCCGGGGGTCACCCCAGCTGTCCCACTGCCCACCAGCCCCAGCAGAGGAAGTGAGGCCTGGCCCCCCCTTTGCAGGACCCCCCACCCCTGTGGGGAGGAGGGGACCGGGAGGAGGGATCCCTGCCCCAGATGAAGCCAAGGCTGCGAGTCAGGCCGCCCTCACCGTCCGGCCAAGCGCAGGCCGTCTCCCCGCTCAGACTGAGAGAAAGCAGCTGGCGCCAGGAGGCGGCTGGCCCCGCCCTGCGACGGGGTCTCTGCATCGTGTGCATAGCACGCGTGCACCCTCCCTCGACTCCCTCGGGGAGCCTCTCTGCCCTCTCCCGTGTCCTGCGTGGTCCCCCCGCCCCAGGCAGACATCACTCATCCCTGCTGGGAGGCCGTGGCCCCAGCTCAGGAGCGCCTTCCTCAGCGCTGAGTTCTGCCAGGTGTGGCGTCCACCGTGTCCTCTGGGTGGGGGCCCCTCCGCTGTTTGCCGAAGCCGTGACGGTGGGGGGGGCCTGCTGCTGGCGGCCGGGTCGCTGACCCCCAGACCGAGGCCGTGGCTCCTCCCGTGCCTGGCCCCCAGGGCTGTGAGGGTCGGGTTTGGGGTTTGTAGCCTCACTCTGGTTGCAGAAAGAGAACTGGGTGAGCCTGGACTTGGACACAGGCTCCGGTTGATGTGGCCTCCGGGCCTCGGCTGAGTCGGGGCTCCTGGGGAGGGCGGGACCTGGGGGTCAGGCTTCCGGGCTGCCCCCTGCTCCCTTAGGGTCATGGCCACTTGGGGCCAGAGGCCCTCGGGACAGGGGCCACCTTCAAGCGTCTCCCTCTCAGAGGTCCCAGGTCTGAGCCCTCAGCACCTGGGTGCTCCGTGGGCACACGCAGGGGACTTCCCTGCGTGGACTGGGTCAGGTGGCCTCTCTGGCTCTGTCCCCCAACCCCGTCTCTCTGCTGGCTGGCTCCTGCTCGGGCAGAGGTGTGTGCCTGGTGGGAGAAGCCACACTTGGGTCAGCGAGGATGAGGCCAGGTGGGACACCCTTGGGTGGCCAGAGCCTGCGGGGGTCCCTCAGAGACCGGGGCAGTGGCTGCGGGTGTGGCTGTGATGTGGGAAGAGGCACCCACTGGGGCCTGCGCCTCCCCTTGCTGGCCAGGGCGGATCCCTGGTCTCCAGCGCCCAAGTCGGGGGCTCTTGGCTTGGGCACTGGCGCTGTGTGACCCGGGGCTGTGACCGCAAGTCTCTGAGCCCAGTTTCCTCATGAGGCTCAGTGCCCTCCCTCGGCCGCTCGGCCCCAGGCAGGAATGAGGCAGTGACACACGAGCTCACGGAGCCCTGCTGGCCCTGGGCGGCAGGGAGTGGCCCGGTCTCTGTTCGAGCGTCCACTCACCCAGCAAGCACTCCAGGGGGCGTGGGGCACAGCTGACTGCCCCCTCCCCTCCCCCTGCAGGGATGTGCAGGCTCGGGGCCCTGGACTCCTGCCCCTTTGGGAGGTACCTGGGCACTGGCTGTGAGGGCTCCTCCCCGCCCCTCCCCCTCCAGGAAGTTGCAGTCAGGGTTGTCCCCATGCTGGGACTAAGCCCTGGCTGGACATGGCCATGGCTGGGGTGGGGGATGCTGCCGGCTCCCATGGGGCTGGTGGGACCCTCCTCAGGACTGAGGTGGGGGCAGGGCTTCCCTCGACGCCTGTGTCTGGCCCTGTGTGGGCCCCAGGCCTCGACCCCACCCTGTTTTCAGAGCCCAGGGAGGGGCTGGAGCTGTGGGGTCCTGGCCGGAGGTTGGGGCCCCCAGCCCGCCCTGCGCGCTCCTCACTGCCGTCTCTTCTCTCCACAGCCGAGTGCAGCGCTGGCCCCTGTTTCAATGGTGGCCGCTGCCTGCCAGGCTCAGCCCAACCGTGCCGATGCCCCCGCGCCTTCCAGGGTCCCCGCTGTCAGTATGGTGAGTGGAGCCCAGGGCCGGGCCGGCCTGGGGGCGGTCCTGTGGGGAGGTCCCTGGACGGCAGCGTTTGCGCGGGGCCCCTAAGGCCCATCCCAGGCTGTCAGGAGAGAAGCCCCTCGGCCGCTGCTCCGTACCACGTGATCTCAGAGCCCGCTCTGCCCCGCGCCCTTTAGGGCAGGAGGCGCTGGCCCCGGGCAAGGCCAGGGTGGCTCCGAGGCCCCCAGGCTGCACTGCCGCCTGGTCTGAGCGCTCGTCCTGGCCGGGGTCCCCCTGAGCTGTCAGTTGGGTAAGCTGAGGCACACCCCCGTAGACCGCGGAAAGCAGCCGGAGCCTTGTGTCCCACGGGGAGGGCACGCGGGGGCAGCCACAGGCGTGCTGGACGGGCGGGAAGCCCACCGCACGGGATGCGTGATCTGTCCAGAGAACGGCCCGGGCGGTCACTGTGTCTCCACCTGGTGGTTCTCCGCTCAGTCCCTTGTCCCTTTGAAACAGCCTCAAGGGACCCCCTGGAAACGAGCGCCTCCCAGCGGTGTGCGGGCCCTGGGCCTGCTTTCGGTGGGCAGCTGGGCTGGACGGGGACATCCGAGGAAGCTGGGGGCAGGCGGGGGCCCTTTGTGCTCGGGAAGACCCTGTGACTCGCTGCTCCCTGCGTGGTGACGTGTGGTGACCGCTCCTGTGAGGCCTACTGGGCTAGGGCCTGGGGGGCGCCAGGAGCCTGGGCCGCTGACCCTGCGCGGGGGGCCCTGCCAGGCTGACCCCGAGAGGTGCTGCTTCCTGGCTCCAGGTCCTGGAGGGTGGCTGCCCAGGCCGTGGGGCCGGGCCTGTGCCCCGTGGTGGACCTGTGACGGACGCAGGCGGGTCCACGGGGGGCAGGGGGCTGACGCAGTCCCAGGTCTCCGCCCCCTGGGAGCTGCAGGTGTGGCTGTAGGGGACTCCTGGGCGGTGCTCTTGGGCCGGGCTGGGCCTGCCCCAGGCTGTTCCGTCCACGAATGAGAAAGAATTCAAGGTGAGCAGGGAAACTGAGTCAGGCCAGCTCCAGAGAGAGGATGGACAGAGACAAAGTGCGAAAATGAACCCGAATTAGAACCCCCCCGCCCAAGGTTGTGCTGCTACACTCCGGAGGCAGAGGAGGTGGTGCTTAATTGAATATTCAAAAGGGGAGGAGTTTGGGGGGGCAGGGCCTGAGTGCCACTCATCTCCCTGTCGGGTTTTGGAAATACGACAGGTGTCATGGCCAGGTGCGTGGTGGGCGTGGGAGGCCCGGCCGGGGCAGTTTTATCGTCTTGACTTCACAAGGCAGGGACGCATCCTGCGGCCATACTGGCCTAAGTCTGCAACACCGTGGGACTCGTACTTTGCTACGCCGAAGGGCTTGGGGCAGGGGAGGCAGGTTTGGGTGGTGGGGGGCGGGGCTGTCCGACCTCAGCTCCCGTCTGGTCTTGGTGGGCTCAGTGCTGCTCTCCCCGGGGAAATGCCAGGGCCGTCCACCACTGGGCGGGGGAAGCTCCAGGCCCTTGGGCGGGGGCCGGTCGTGGCTGTGGGGTCGGCAAAGCAGACCTGAGGGTCAGACCCTGGGGGTGGTGAGTCTGGGGGTGACGCAGGTGTGCAGAGTGAGTGTGCAGGGCAGGCCTGGAGACCAGGTGTGTAGGACTGGTGTGCAAGGCGGGTGTGCAGGTGGGCGTGCAGGGCAGGTGTGCAAGGCTGGTGTGCAGGGCGGGTGTGCAGTGCAGGTGGGTGTGCAGAGCAGGCACGCAGGGCGGGTGTGCAGGGCGGGTGTGCAAGGCTGGGTGTGCGGTGCAGGTGGGCGTGCAGGGCAGGTGTGCAAGACTGGTGTGCAGGGCAGGTGTGCAGTGCAGGTGGGTGTGCAGTGCAGGTGGGTGTGCAGTGCAGGTGGGCGTGCAGGGCAGGTGTGCAGGGCAGGTGTGCAAGGCTGTTCATCTCGCCTGCAGCCGCCCCTCCCCCGGCCGTCAGCGCACACCTCTGAGTCCCCTCTGGTCCCTGGCGCCTGCTGTTTGGGCCCTGCAGCCCTGGGCTGAGGTGGGAACCCTGAACCCAGCCCTCCACTCATAATTGGTTCCAGAGTTGGAAATAAAAGCCGTATTTTCTGGTTCCCCTGGATTCTTCCACTGAGCAAGAGCGGGGGAGGGGAGAAGTGTCCTCGGCTGTGGACCGTGCGTGGTGAACGGTGGGGAGGAGCCCCAGCATCCCATGGCTCCCCGGCTCCCCTCTCCCCTTCCTCTCACCTGCTTCTCACCCCACCCCGCCCCTTCCCTGCCCTCAGCTCTGTGCCCCCTCCCTCCCACCTGGACCGAAAGTAAGCCAGGGCCCGTGTGGGAGGGCCTGTGGTTGCCTGCCCGTGTCACCCGCCTGGATGCCTGTGCTGGCCGAGGGGGAGGGGCAGGGCCTGGGCACAGCCCACAGCAGAGCCCCCTCCCTCACCCGGTGCAGGCCCCGGGGCGGTCAGAGCCGCGTGGGTGACCCCAGGGCAGCGTGCTCAGGCCCCCCCCCAAGTCCCCTCTCCGGTCAGGGCCGTGTCCCGTGCAGTTGAGTGAGGTGGGGCCACCGTGGTGGTCGCACGGTCCACGCTGGAGGACAGGGTGGCTGCGGCAGGTTTTCCCTGGTTCTTGGTGTTGCCACCTGCACGAGCCGCCCCACGGGGCCTCTCCCTGCACTGCCGGGCAGCAAAGGAGGGCGGGGCCTGGGTGGGCTCCGCGTCTCGG
Source organism: Sylvilagus bachmani (assembly GCA_015711505.1). Classification (NCBI taxonomy): domain Eukaryota; kingdom Metazoa; phylum Chordata; class Mammalia; order Lagomorpha; family Leporidae; genus Sylvilagus; species Sylvilagus bachmani. Next base: position 1,396,214 of record CM027388.1, read on the forward strand.
CGGAGTGCGGCCCCCGAGCCTGGTGGGGCTCCCTGCCCTGCGTGGCGCTGGTGCCGAGGGGTCCTGGTGAACCCTGGTGGTGACCTCTGGCCGTGGCCCGGGACGAGGGCAGGCCTGCGGCCTCAGCCGCCTGGGCGCTTCGTCCCTCCTTCCCTCACTGTGAGCGGGCAGGTCGGGCCAGTCCCCGAGGGGGCTCCTCACTCAAGGCCCGGACCCCTCTCTCCGGCCCGGCAGCACTCAGGGAGCCAGTGTTCCCCAGTCGAGGCTGCGTGATCCTGAGGGCTTCCTGGAGGAGGTGGACCTGTGGGCCAGGGAAGATTTGGGGGGGGGGGTGCCGGGGGTAAGGGTGATTTCCAGAAGGGAGGGGCTGGGATCGGGCGGGGGGGGTTCCAGCTGGCATCGCCAAGGGCCCTGGGCTCTCTCGGGAGGCCAGGCCGGGGCCTGCCTGGGGCTGGCCTGGCAGGTGCACCTGGCCTCGATGTGGCCCTGCCGCCAGCCGGGACAGATGTTGGCTCTGCCCAGAGCCTTTGAAGGGGTCTCTGACTCCTCTACCCAGCAGGGAGCCTGTGACGGGCCCGGGTCCCTCGGGAGTGGGCTCAGGGTGGCTGTGGCAGCCGATGGGCGCTGTGGCTCCACCAGAGAGCAGGGCCCCCAGGAGCAGGGTGGCGTCCCTCGGCGAGCAGGGCCGGCAGGGTCCTCTCGGCCGTGGCTGTGGCTCCAGGCGCCTGTTTCTAAACTGGTGTTGATTGCTCAAGGGGGAGGACGCGGCACTGCCAGCTGCCCCTCTGTGCCGCCTGCGGCGCCGGAGGGTGGGAGCCTGGCCCCATGCCCAGCTCCGGACACCACCCAGGGCGGCTCTCGGTGCCCTGCCGTGGCCGGGCCTCGGGTGGGGGGAGGGGACCGAGCCAGGCTGCTTCCCGCTGGAGGAGCTGGGGCAGGGCTGGGGCTCCCGGGGCACACGGCCTGCCTTCCTCCCCTTCTCCATCCGGAGTGAGAGGCCCCGCTGGCTGGAGCCCGGGCTGCTGCAGCCGGGCGCCTCTCCCCGCGCAGCGGCACACGGGGTCTCCGTGCCGGGCCTGCACCAGCGGCTGTCCTGACCTGGGCAGGTTCTGCGGGCAGCAGCGCAGCTCCTTCTCTGGGCTGTGGGTCCGTTCCCTGCGCCCGCATCGCAGTTAGGCCGAGCGGAAGGCTTCCCACTGGGGACGGAGCTGTGTTAGCTCTTTGTGTCTGGTGTGGGAGAGGACCCTGGCCATCCCGGGGGGCTAGGCCACACCCGGGAGGACCCAGCACATCCGAGAAGGACCCAGCACCCCAGGAGAACCCAGCACTGCGGGAGGACTCAGCACACGTGGGAGGACTCAGCACATGTGGGAGGACCCAGCACCCCTGGAGGACTCAGCACCCCTGGGAGGACTCAGCACACGTGGGAGGACTCAGCACCCCGGGAGTCTTGCTCTCTTGGTCTTGGTTTTCTGCTCCAGTCCCAGCTGGGTGGGGCCGCTGAGCGCAGTGGCTGCCTCGCCCTGGGACCCCCACCCCCTGGTCGGGTCACAGCTGGTGTGGATGCTTATGTGCTGTGGGGGCAGGCAGGGCCAGGGAGCCAGCCTGGGGTCCCCCACTCACTGTCAGATGGCTCCTGTCCACCTTCAGGTTCCACGCCTTGAGGAGGCTCAGAAAACCCCAGGCCCAGCAGCCGGCTGGGGCGGCCCCAGACCCCGCACTCTGCCCTGTCCTAGTGGGCTGCGGGCCCCGGCCTTCTGCTTGTCCACACGTGGCCCCCCTGCAGATCCAGCCTCTGTGGCCTGGGTCCCCACTGGATGGGACAGTCGGCTGGCCAGAGGGGGCTGCCCCAGTGCGTCCAGCTGTGCTGGGGCTGGACGGCCCAGGGGGCCCAGTGCAGAGTCCCAGCCCCGTCCTCGGACCACCGCCTGTGCGGGGACCGCATGCGTATCCGCCCAGAGACTCCCCTAATTACCAGGTCTGCTCCCCCTGCCCGGCCACCCACAAAAGCGCCTCTGTCCCTCTGCCGGGCCGGCCGTGTCCTCTTGACCCCGGCTGTGCACACAATGGGGTTGTGTGGCCTCTCCCGGGGGCTGGCTCAGGCCCGGACCCCTCTCTCCGGCCAGGCAGCACTCAGGGAGCCAGTGTTCCCCAGTCGAGGCTGTGTGATCCTGAGGGCTTCCTGGAGGAGGTGGACCTGTGGGCCAGGGAAGATTTGGGGGGGGTGCCGGGGGTAAGGGTGATTTCCAGAAGGGAGGGGCTGGAGCAGGGGGTAGGATCTGGGCTGGGATCGGGCGGGGGGGGTTCCAGCTGGCATCGCCAAGGGCCCTGGGCTCTCTCGGGAGGCCAGGCCGGGGCCTGCCTGGGGCTGGCCTGGCAGGTGCACCTGGCCTCGATGTGGCCCTGCCGCCAGCCGGTCCTGAGACACTGGGGAGATGCTCCCTGGCACTGGGCGCGGGGGGGCGGGCATCCCACGTGCCTGGACAGGGCCTGCCGTCTGCAGAGGAGGAGGAGGCCTCTGTGCCCCGAGGTGACCACGGCACACGGGGCCAGCGTGTGCTCGTCCCATTTCTCAGAGGGGGACACTGAGCCCCCCCCCCCAGTTCCCACGTTGCTTGGGATGGACTGCTGCTGCCAGGTGGCCCCACACCCTGCCGTGCCCGTGGAGGGAGTGTCTGGGAGGAGGGGACACGCGTGTGTGTCCCAGGTGCTCCCAGCCCTGTGGGGTGCACCGGGCAGGGTCAGAAGGGACCAGGGCACAGGCGGGCTGGGTCACAGCAGTAGTCCGGGGAGCAGAGGTTGCTGGACAGGACCAGGAAGCGGAGGTCGGGCTGGGAGTCCCTGCACTTGGGGGCTCTGGAGCTGGGGCTGGGGAGACCCCTCGGGGCGCAGCGACTCCAGGTCCTGGGGAGACAGCGTGTGTGCAAGGGGGCACCGCCTGCTGGGCGGAGCCGGGGCCTGGGTCCTCCGTGCTCCTGCAGGTCAGGCACCCAGGGTCTGGGGGGCGCTCACTGCTGAGGCCGGGTGTGGGCGGAGCTGTGCGCTCACCCCCTCCCCATCAGTCAGCCCAGGAATGCCTGGGAGCCTCCCCAGGGCAGCGACCCTGCTGGCCCCACCCTGCCCGGCCCCTTTACCTCTGGCCCTGCGGTGTGTTAATGAGTCTGTAAGATCCTGTCCGTTGCCAAGGGAGGAGCCGCCCGCTCCAAATTCCTGGAGAAGTCCTGGCCCGGTCAGCCTCGGCTCCACCTCTCAGCTCTTCCACCGCTGGCCCCCCGGCCCAGCAGCGCCCACTGTGGACGGGAGCAGTGGGCAGCAGCCCTGTCTGAGCCGCAGAGCCCCGGGCAGGTTCTGCTCGAGTTGGTGGGGGTGGGTGGGGCTCCGACCCGCCGTCCCCTATCCTGTTTGAATGTCAGAATGTCAGGGATGCAGCCTGCAGCATCCCGCCCGAACCAGCTCCTGGAGAGCAGCTTGGGGTTGGGGGCGAGGCCCCTGCACACCTCCCCGCCCCCACCCCACCCCCTCCAGGCCTGCACAGGAGAGGCCGATGTTGGAGCTCCTGCGGCCACCACCTGTGGGAGACCCGTGGGGAACCACGTGTGGGGCAAGAGAGGCAGAGAGGAGCCAGGGCCGGGCTCCTGGGGCCAGTGCTGTGGGCACATTCTGGCCTGGGCCAACTGGGGTTCTGGGTGGGAGGGGGAAGTGCCAGGCCCCGCCCAGTGCACCCTCAGGAGGCACTGGGACTTCTTGTCCGGGCTCCGGGCCCCGGCAGGGTGAGGAGGCTGTGTGTTCCGCCTGCCCCTCGGGACCAGGGCTGGGGCTGTCCCGGCCGTTACAGGCCAGCACCGGCCCCAGGTGTCCCTGTTGGGGTGCCGAGTTCTCACCGACACGTCTGGGCTCTGACCCTGGCCCCAGGCCCCGGCGATGGGAGTTTGCTCCCTGGGGCGGGTGGCGTGGTGGGACGCAGACTGGCCACTGCGAGTGGGAGCCCGGCCTCCAAACTGTTAGAGGGTGGGGTCACTCCCTTGGGGTCAGGACGGGACTCCCTGGGCCACTGCCTTGCCACTCTGAGGACTCAGCCCCCGGGGGTCTCCAGGGAGCCCCCCAGGACCTGCTCCCGCCTGTCTCTGGCACAGCTGCTCTGGCTGCTCGGCAGGGTCTGCTCGTGGCGCTGCCCTGCGGCCCGAGGGACTTGCTGCCCCTCCAGGTGCACTCCAGTGGGGGAACACCAGGCTGTCCGAGCGGCCCTGGCGCCTGCCCTGCCCCGGCACCGGCCACCCAGAGCCGCTGGGTGAATTCCAGGAGATCCGCTGATCGCCCGTTTTCAGGATTCCTGGGCCGGTGCCGGCGCTGCCTTCCAGCGGGATGATTAACGAGGGGTCTGCGAGCGAGGAGGCTGGCGCCCGTGCCCCACCTGCTCCCGGCATTCCAGAGCGGGGCTCGGCGCTCTGCGCCCGGCCTAGCTGGTGTCTGGGCAGCATCACGCTGACCCGGGCAGCTGATAGCAGGACAGGTGCAGGGGGAGGGGAGGCGACAGCCTCACTGGTGCTCTGCAGCCGGCGCTGGCCGTGGGGGGCTGCTGCCTAGGTGGGTCTCACGGGCCAGCACCTGCTCCGCGGGGACCAGGAGTGGCGAGGAGGTCACCTCACCGTGGCAGGTCCCTGGTGACGAACCTACCGAGCAGTGCCCACGGCAGGGTCCTGCAGCGGCTGCTCAGGAGGGAGGAGGCCATCGCTGTCCTGCCGGGTGTCGGGTTTCCATGGTGCCGGCTGTGAGACCCGGGTAGGACAGAGCCCAGGCTGCCCCTGCTGTCCTGGCTGCCCCATAGATGTGCCCCTCCCCACCCCCAGACTTGTGAGCTGTGGTATGAGTAGGGGCCGGGGAAGCCCTGGGCAGAGAGGCCTGGCCGGCCCGCGGGCACTCGGAGGGCTCCTGGCCATCGGGCACCTTTGTGCTGAGCCCCAGGGCCCGGCCAGGCCGTGCTGGGTGAAGCGCCCCCCACCCCCTGGCCTGCCTTCTGCTCGCCACGCTTCCTGGGCAGGCCGGGCACTGTCCAGCGTGCTCGGCCTTGGGGACGGCCTCCGTTGCCGCGGGGCTGCAGGGAGCTTTTTGCTCCAGGGAAAGGAAGGGCGAGGTTTGGCCACGCACCGCTGACCACGGCTAACCAATGGCTCCTGTCCAGCCCGTGCGCCAGGCACTCGTCCTGCGGCCTGGCACAGAGCGGGTGTGGACACGCAGAGCAGATAGGTTCTGCCCAGGCTTCAGGGGCCTGTCACGGGCCAGAGCGAGAGGGCGGGCGCAGGACGGGCCGCGTCCACCGGGTCTGGCTGGCCACGCCCACTGGGAAGCCATGGCGCAGGGCCAGGAGCTGGCGCCCCTGACAGCCCCTGTGGGGCGGCTGCAGCATGCACGTGGCCCGTGGGGCGAGCGGAGGGCTCCTTGACCACTGCCCTCACCAGCCAGGTACTCGAGTCGTCTTCCTTCCGTTCCCCCCCGGGGGAGCTGCCGTCGTGTAGGGGCATCTCCCGTGGGTGCTCTGTCATGAGGGCACACGGGAGCTGGGTGCAGGGCCGCCCCGCGCTCTCTGTCCACGCCGGGGGGCACAGGTTGTTCTGGAGTGACGGTGGTCTCAGCTGCCCCCTGCATGGCACTGGCTGTCTGGGGAGGGGTCAGCTTGCCCAGCCCGGCCTGGCCCTCGGTGGGCCTTTGAGAGCTGTGGGCCGGGGCTCCCTGCTGGGCCTCTCGCCTCATGTGTCTCTGGCCTCCGTGTGGCTCCCGCCGACGTCCCCGGGGGCGGCGTTTCTGGGCCCGAGTGGCCCAAGGACTCGGCGTGGCTGTCGCCTCAGACGTGGGAAGGCGTCCAGGGGCCCTGGCGCAGGCTGAGCCGAGCAGTCTGCGGGGCCAGCTGGCTGCAGCACAGAGCCTCGGAGCTGTCTGGCTCAGGGCGGGGGAAAGGTGCCAGGGCTCCGGCCCCTCCTGTAACCTGTGGCCGAAGACCCTCCCCCTCCAGCCCCACCCAGGACGGCTCAGCTCACAAACCCAGAGCTGTCAGGCAAAGTGTGTTGCGGCTACTGTGAGGTTGGGGTCGCTGGGCAGGAGCACCGGAGCCCCGATCCTGGCCCTGGTCTGTCTCCACCTGCGGGGGGACCCGGAGGCTGTGAGCCGTGGCTGTGGGGGCCGGCAGGACGCAGGGTGGGCCTGGAGCTCGGCGGGTGGAGCGAGCGGGCAGCGAGGCAGGTCTTGGCCACGTCCTCCGTCCCTGTGGCTGGCACTCGTCTGGGTCGTGGTCACATGGGGCTGGCTGCCCGGGAGGGCTGGGCAGACCTGGCCTGATGTGGCCGGTGACCTGCCGGCTGGGCTGTGGGCTCAGGTGGGGAGGGCCTTGGGCAGGGTGGCTCCTATTGCCATAGACCACAGGTGCACCTGTGGGGGAGGGGCAGCATCTCAGCACCGGGCCGGGAGGGCTCTCGGCTGTGACACGCGTCCGAGTCCCACCACGAGGCTCCACATGGTGAGGACAGAGGAGCTGGCCCCGACTGTTCCTCAGGCTGGGGCTCCAGCGAGGGGGCACTGCCCAGCTGGCCTGGGGGCCGGGAAGTCCTCTGGGTGGGACTTGGTTCCCCAGGGCCACAGCTGGCACTTCTGAGGGTGGGAACAGTGTCGGCCACACGTGGTCACAGGTGGCTCATGGAGCTGTTGGGCCCAAGCCCCTCCAGGACGTGGCCCCGAGGGGGACGCAGCTGCCCCTGGACCCCCCCCCCCCCGCCTGTGTTTCCTGAGAGCAGTGCCAAGCTGTCCCGCTGGGCGGGGTGTGCAGTTTGAATGAGTGAATGGATGAATGAATGATACGGGGACCCGTGGCAGGGCTGTCACAGACCTGCTGGCCCATCAGGGCGCGGTCTCTTCCTCAGCTCCTGTGGGGTGGGCAGCACCCCCTGGACCCCCCGAGGCTGAGGGGCCACGGCTGGCTGGGGGTTGGTAGCCCTGGTGGACAGGAGGTGGGGCCGCTGGCCTCTGCCCAAGCTGTATCCGCTGAGGCTCCCCCCGTGCCAGGCAGGCGTCCTCGCAGCCATGGCTAATGGCCCCGGCACCGAGCTCCACTGTAGTGGTCCTGGCGGGGGCCATTTGGTGCCTCTGGTGAGGTGGGGAGGGGAGGCCCGGGGCTGGCCCAGACCCTGCAGCCCCCAGCCCTCCCGGCCATCCCAGTTTTCCCTGGGCTGCGGAGAGGGGCTGGGAGGGAGGAGGCCCCACAGGGCGGGGTAGGGGTGCACAGGCTCCCTCCTGAAAGGTGAGGTACCCCCCCTTCCCCAGAGGCCGTCCACGGTGTCCAGGTGGGGCTCCGCCGCCCCCTGGTGGCAGGGAGAGGCCAACGCGGGAAGAGGTGTCTGGGGCTGTGGGCCTGGTTGAGGTGAACCCTGCAGTGTGGGGACAGGGTCTGGGCCTGCTCGGTGCCAAGCTGCGCCCCCGCCTTCCTCACCCACTCTGACACCTTCTCTGAGTCTCATCCGACCCACGAGTGGGGCCTGGGGGCGGGAGAGAGGACAAGGCCCGGGCGAGGGCTCCCCAGCAGGACGGGGAGGGAGTGGCTGGGTGTGGGTCCCCTCATCCCTTCATTGGATCATTCGTCCGTCCTCTGCTGGAGCCCCCTGGGGTCAGCCACAAGGCCATCACAGCCCCTGCCTTCGCGGGGCCAGTGTCCTGGGTCAGGCGCTGAGCGCTGAGGGGGAGGCCGGGATGGGGGAGGGGGTGGGAGGAGGTGACTCCCTGGAGACTGAGGTGGGTGAGGGGCTGGGGTCTGGTGACCACGTGAGGGGGCGGCTGCTGAGAGCTGCGAGTAGGGGAGGGGTGGCGTCTGCCCTAGGGAGCTCTTCCTGGATGCTGGAGGTCGAGGTGGAGGTGGGAATCCAGGGACCAGGCCACGTGAGCCACGGGGCACAGTGGCTCATGCTGTGGCCACGCTGGTGCTGGTGTGGCCAGGGTCCAGGGCTGACTGCGTAGCTGAGGCTGGGGTGTGTTGTGGGGGAGCAGCTGCCTCTGCTATGGGCCCCACTCTTCCCTGGCCCTGCCCTGGGGGGAGCCCGTCACCTGGCCACGTGTGGGGCAGGTGCTCGGCTGCCCAGAGGCCCTTGGCCTCACACCAGGAGAGCAGACAGCTGGCCGGGCGTGGCCTCACCCTATGCCCTGCTAGGGGAAATCAGAGACGAGTGCAGCCCCCACCCCCACCCCCACCCCAGCTGCTCTTGGTCAGGGCCCAGGGACAGCAGGGCGGGGCAGGGGGCTGACGTGGCCCTGAGGCCTCGGGCTGCTCCCGTGGGGCCTTGGGTGGGTCTGGATGGACCCAGAGGAAGCTGTGAAATCAGTGGCCTTGGCAGAGACGGGGGCGGGGAGACGAGGGCCGAGGATGTGCCTGGCTGGGCCCAGCCAGCCCCTCCTGGGAGGCCCAGGAACTCGGCCACGGCGGGGGAGCGGAGACCTGGCCGTCGGGGGAGAGGAATGTTCTTGGCTTCCTCTGGCCTGTCGCGCTGTGTCTTGTTTTCTGGGAAACAAATGCAGGGTTCCAAGCCCCTTCCCGCGTGCACGGAGGCTGGCACGCGCCAGGCCCTCCTCACAGCCGCAGAGCCCCCGCGGCGCCCTTGACCATGACCTGGGCCTGGCGCTGCCCTGCTCAGTGGCTCCGCCTGCTGCTGGCTTGGACTGGCGGGTTTTGGTGGAGGTGGTGGTGGCCACTCCCACGTCCTGGGCTGATGGAGCCCCCTGGTCCCGCCCCGTGTGGCCTCTTGGGAGGTCTTCACGCCCACGGCCCCAGGGTCCTCTGGGCCCCCTGGTCTGCCACTGCCTCTGCCTTACCTTCCTGGACGTCTGACCCCTACCCGGCCTTGGGTCTCCCAACTGGGCTTGAAGCCCCTTGTGTCCCCTTAACCCTGCCCCCTCCCCAGCTCGGCTCCAAACCGGAAGCCCTGCCCTCTGCGTCCCCCTGCCTCTGCCCCGCGGCCACGCCCGCCCCTCCTTGGACGTGGTCTCTCCTGCCCCGTGATCCTTGCCCTCCCCAGCACCACCTGCCAGGCCGCTTGGGGCTTCTCTCGAGCCGGGGGCCACCTCTGTGCCTGCCTGGGGGACAGACGCCGCCTCCAGGAGCCCCTGGGCCCTCAATGGGGTGGCCGAGCACACGAGAGGCTGGGGCGAGGGAGGGACACAGGGCAGCCCGAGACCACCGCCTGCTCGTGGCAGACCTGAGGCCAGTGGCCAGCGGCTCCAGTGGCCACCATGGTGGGCGGGCCTTATCCAGGGTGGCCCTGGTAACCCAGAGCGGGTGAGGCCCGCTTCCCCGGACGGCAGCGACTCTGAGGCCAAGGGATGGGGCAGCGGGCGACTGCTCTGTGTGATGCCACAGGGTGGCCACGTGTGGTTCCTGTCCGGGCCCACAGAATGCCCAGTGTCAGGGCGCCCTGTGTGCCCCCGGGACCGCCCCGCTGCCCGACGCTGGCTCAGAGGAGGAAGAGACACAAAGTGCTCTGTCATTCTGGTCAGTTTTTCCGTAGACCCCCAGACTGCGCTAAAATACCCTTCTCTGAAAGAGGGCTCAGTCTCCCTGCAGGCGTGGCTGCCCGCCTGCCCTCCCCGGCCCCAGGGGCTTGTTTGTCCCCGTGGTTGGGGGCAGTGACACGCGAGGGCGTCCTGCTCCGCCTTCGCCTGCACGCGGGCCCCACAGGTTCCATCTCCTGGCCTGGTGCCTCCTCCGAGCGGTGGGCTTTGTAGCTGTGATTGACAGCGAAGCCGGCCAGCCCGCACTGAACGGCCCGTGCTGGGGTTCCTGGTGTCGGCCGCGCGAAGCCCCCGTGGCCAGGCCGAGGCCGGCCGATGCAGCAGGACCTCGGTGGTGGCAGGAAGTGGCTTCCCAGGGACGCCAGGCGGTGTGGCTGGGTGCTGATGGCCGGGCTGCAGGGGTCCTTCCTCGGCCAGGTCCTGTCCCAGTCACTGTGGAGGGGTGGGGAGGGGGCAAGGGAGCACATGCCGGCGAGGGTGGGGGAGGGGGCCGGGATGTGCAGGGAGGTGGCCCCGCAGTCCCCTCCGTGAGTCCGTCCAGCCCCGAGTGACAGGGACAGAGACAGCAGGTGAGCTCCCAGGACACGCCCCCACGCCTGGGCCCCACGTAGCAAGGCCGGGCCTCCAGCGTGGACCCGTGCCAAGCAGGAAGGGGGCGTGGCCCTGCAGAAGCGTCCACCTGCGCAGAGTGACCTCTGGATGCCTGCATACG
>CM027388.1:1406565-1436408 GCA_015711505.1 Sylvilagus bachmani
CCCCCCCCCCCCCCCCCCCCCCCCCGTGGTTCTCCTCCTCCCCCCACCAGCTGCATCCTGTGACTGTCCCCCACCTGGCCTCCAGGTGGCGCTCGACCTTGTGCACTGTGCGTGTGAGTGAAGGAGGGGGCCCTGTGGGCTCCCGCTGGCTCGTGCTGACGTGGGGCGGGCCCGGTGAGAAGGAGGCTTGGAATGTTCTGGCTGCCGGGGCTGGCTGAATTCCAGCTGCAGGACTGAGGTGGGCGCTGGCGGGGGGCTTGTGGAGGCAGCAGTGGGCACCCTCCTGGCAGAGCCCCCTCCAGCTGGCCAGGACCAGGGGCAGAGCCGGCGGCCAGCCAGGGCCCTGCTGGCTGTGGTTCAGGTTCAAGGGTGACGTGCGCCCAGGGAGGCCCAGGCTTCTGCGTGCCGTGACACGAGGCTGCGAGCCCCATGCTGCACAACCGTGCAGGGTTGTCATCTCAGCTCTGGGGGTCTCACGGGCTGCAGCAGGCGTGGGCAGGGTGGGGTCCTCCTGGGAGCTCCAGGGGAGGGTCTCCCTGCCCCCTGGCCAACCTCCCCTGGCTCGTGGTCCCTTCTCCTACCTTCCGTGGCCGGGGCCCCGAGCCCTCGCCGCTCCTGCTCCGCCTCTGCCTCCCTCTGCTCATGCGAAGCCCTCGTGCTGACATCAGGGCCGCCCAGGCCCCCCAGGGTCGGCTGCCCGAGGCCGGCTAATCGTCGGCCGTGACGCCCTTTGCAGTGAGCCTGGCGCACGTACAGGTTCTGGGGGCCAGGAAGCGGGCTCCTCGGGGGCTGGGGCGCTGCCCACCAAGGGCACAGAGTAAAAACAGGAGAGTCTTGCTTCCCAGGCTCAGTCCTGTAACGGGGACCTGGGGTGCTGTCCGCCCTCTAGCGTCCTTCCCTGGAGCCCCTGTTCCCTGAGCCTGGGCGGCCGGCTGGGGTCACTTGTGGGGACTGCAGGTATCCTAAGGGTGGATGCGCTGCCCCCTGGACCTGCCCCGGGCACGGTGGGGGAGCCCGGGTGGCGTGTCTGGGACGGGCGGGGCCGGGGAGCCCGGGTGGCGTGTCTGGGACGGGGCTTCAGGCATCTTTTGCTTCGTAGGAATTGTTCCCACCCCTGTCCCCTCCGGCTGCAGGAGACAAGCGAGCGCCTTTAATTCCGTTCAGTGAACAGTTCGAGACCTGCCCAAGCCCTTGCCGGCTTCATGAAACGGTGCGACTTTGCCGCCGGGTGAGCTCACGGGGGCGGTCTCCTTGGCCCAGGTTCCTGGGAGTTCTGTTATCCGTGGGGCCCACCCTGCCGAGTCCTTGCCAGCGTCGGGAGGGTGGGTGTGGGGGCAGGGGGCCGTCCACACAGCCCCGTGCTCAGTGTCCACTCCCCCGTGACAGGCAGAGTCCGGCCCCAGTGGTCCCTACACTCTGTCCGCCTTGGAGAGGGGGCTCCCTGGAGCTCAGCCCTGGCCCGGGACCCTGGAGGAGCCCCTGGTACGAGCTGGCGGGGGCCGGGAAGGCGGAGAGCGCTCCCGACTGGGGGCGTGGGCTCCTGCTCTGGAGGGCCTGGGTCCCGGGCCAGGCCCCGGGGGCTCTGCTGCCTGCGCCTCTGTTTGTGACCCAAGCAGATCAAACAACGGTGCCCTGGCTGCCTGCACGGGCGGCCCGGATCCGCCTGCCCCTCCCTGTCCTCTTCGAGAGGAGACCGAGGCCCAGGGGGCTTGGGATGGGGCGGCGGGGGGCGGGGAGCTGTACCCTCGGCATCCTCGGCCAGCGGGGGCAAGGCCTGGGGCCCTGGGCTGCTGCCTTCCGCCAGCCCAGGGCCCTGGGAGCAACTCGGGACACCCGGAGCAGGGACCGGGCGGCTTTGCGGTGGAGAGGGCCGGGCAGGGCGGGGGCAGAGGGGCCCGGGCGTGAGGCCCAGCGGCTCGTGGGTCAGCGGCCGGGCCTCCACCGTCGAGGCCGTCTGGAGATGGGCACCTCCCCATCCCAGGGCCCCACACCTGCCACGTGCGACAGATGCTCCGGGTGACCAGGTTGGGACGTGCCGGGAGGCAGCCCTGGTTGTCCAGGGGCCCTTGTGAGAGGGAGGACGCCGGGCACAGAGCAAGACACAGCCACGGGCACTGCCCCAGCCCTCCTGGGCCTCCCGGAAGGCACACAGCCTGGTGCACACCTGCGTTTTCGCTCAGAGCTGCGAGGTCCTGCGGCCGAAGCCCCCCATGGGCCGGCCCTGTGAGCCCCCAGGAAGCTGGTACAGGCGCCCCTGCCACAGCCGGGACACCGGGCCCTTGCCTGACCCGGAAGCAGCTACTCCTGGCCGAGGGACCCCAGCTCTCTCCGCCTCTGACCCCAGCCTTCCGCGTGTCCCCTGGCTGACCGGCGATGCTCAGCCCTGCACTCTGTCGCTGTCCCCCCCGCCCCGTGGAGGGCTTGTCCTCCCTACCTCGGGCATGCAGTGGGGACAAGTACTGGGGCTGGTGAAGTGCCAGCAGGGGCCCCGGCCTGCTCTGCCCAGAGTGTGAGCGGGCAGGCGTGTCGGCCTGCAGAGCAAGCCCACACGGGAGCCCCGATTGTCCCAGGGTAGGAGGGGCCCAGCCAGGCTGTGGGGCGGGCGTTCCGGGGAGGCTGATGGGCAGGCCCCTGGCACATGCCTGCCCCCGCCGCCGCACCTCCATCCTCCGCGGGGCACGGCTGGGTGGGGCTGCCAGACTCAGGGCTCCAGCGCCCAAAGCTGTCTCCTCGATCCCTCGCCTCGAGTGCTGTGTGCTAGCTCAGGGCCAGGTGCTTCCCATCAGCCTCCTGGCTGGGATGTGGGGCATCCCAGCCTCTCTGGGACCCTGGCAGTGTGGACAGCAGGGCCTCCCGCGTCCTGCCTCCTGAAGGCGGGGATCAGCTCCTTGGCCCACAGGGCTGGGGGCGGCCTCAGTTCTGTGGCTCTCTCCCTTAGTGCCAGGCAGCCCCCTGGAGACTCCCAGGAAGGGGATAGATAGCTGGGTCCTGCCGTGGGCTCCGGGGGCCACCCCAGTGGCTGGGGACAGGCCTGTGCCCTAGGCAGGGAAGTCCAGAGGCTGTGGGTTCCCTGCACAACCGGGAAGGGGGAATCAGAAGGAGTGGGGGGCCAGGGCTAGAGAGGCAACAGAGGGGCCCCAGGCCAGGGCTGAGCCTGGGGAGGGGGCAGCTTTGGGGAAGGGGGCGCTGGGCCCCCTCGTCCCCTGAGCCGTCCTGCAGGCTGCAGCCGCCCCTCCCACGGGGGCTCCCGGGGGCTCCTGTGGACGCCTCAGCCTCTTCTGGGTGGGCCTGGGCCGCTGTCCGCCACCCTCCTGGTAGGGGCCCAGCCAGGGCAGCTGCTGTGCCCACGCCACCCCCCACGCCCCGAGGTGTCCCCACCACCTTCCGTGGAGGCCTGGACGCCTGCTCTCCCTGTGCCTGGGGCTCTGTCCTGCCTGGGCCTCCGTCCAGGCCAGGAGTGGACGCCCCGCCTGCCCTGTGTCCACGACTGGGGCCTGGGAAATCCAGGGTTGAGCCACAGGCTTGCGGGCCTGGAGGAGGGGTCCTCGCCTGTGGCCTGGCTGTGAGCCGGGGTTGCCGGACGTCTGGAATGTCCTGGCTCGGAGCCCGGTGCAGCTCAGAAAGACGTGGACACCGCAGGGAGCCTGGTCCCCAGGACCCTGCCTCGAGGGATGGTTGGGGTCCTTGGTGGGTTTGCAGAGGCCCGGCTCCAGGGCTGGGCAGGGAGGTCACTCTGCAGCTGGTGTTCCTGGCGGGAAGCCTGCCCGTTTCTGAGCTGCCCCCATCCGGGTCCCTGAGGGAGCTCTGCGGGGCTGGGGGGGGGGGCGAGGGACCCGTCTCCTGTCCTTGTGACAACTAAGAACAGCAGGACAGTGGAGGTGCCCGACAGGGCAGAGGGGAGGCCCTGCCTCTGCTGCCGTGGGCGTCTGGCTGCTGACCACAGCCCGTGTCCTGCGCCGGGCTCGGCGTGAGGGTGGGGCTCTCCCTGGGGGCTCTCCATTTCCCACCCCCCTGCCCCTCTTAGGGCCCTGTCACTCCCAGCAGCCTTCAGCCTAGCTGATCCATGACGGCCGACGTTGGCTCTGGGCTCGCATCTCTCAGAAACCTGCTGTGTCGCCTGCGCGGGGAGGAGCGGCCACAGGAGATGGGGCTCGGGGGCCTCACCGGGCGGAGGGCCCGTGCTCGGGTCTGGCAGGTTCCAGTCTGTGGGCAGAGGCTGGGAGGTGGCATGCATGGCAGAGCATGTCAGTCCGGGAGCCACGTGCTCCTTCTCCCCATGTCCCAGCCAGGATGCTCCAGGGACCACAGTGCCCGTCCGGAGCCGGCCGGCTGGGCCCTGAGCCCTGATCCCCGATCCCCACCCATGCCGGACGTTCATCGTCATTGTGCCAGCTGATGGACAGACGCATCGGGGAGGGGCTGCTCCCCCCGGTGGGCGCCCAGCGTGGGGAGGCCGAGCTCGGCCCTGGGGCCCGCGGTTGCTGGCTCGGCTGACAGCAGGGTCTTGGGGGCCCTCGCTCAAACTGCCCGCCTGCGACTCAGAGCATCTGCAGAGCTCCTGCCGTGAAGTGAGAGGCCCTGAGACGGAGCCCGGGCCTGGGCACCCCCTTCCCTCTGCACCAGGCCCCGAGTTCCTGTCTTTGTTTCCGATGGAGACAAGATCTCATCACATGGAACTCCCTCTTGACACGCCCAGTGGCATCCAGCAGGGGGGGCAGACCCCACCCCTCAGAGGGCCCCATCCCCATCGCGGCGCCCTCCCCGGCACCCCGCCCAGGTCTTTCTGGGGTGGCCCGGCTGTCTGGCTCAGGCTCTGGCTTCTCCCCTGGAGGGGCTGGGGACCCAGAGACTAGTGGGGCCCAGCCCCCAGCCTGAGGCTCCCAGGATGCACCTGTGGGCAGATCACCTGGTGTTGTAGCAGAGGGGCCGTGGGCACCCAGCCCAGCCCCAGATAGGGGGTGCCTGGGGCGGGGTGCACAGCACAGAGACGCTGGGTGGGGAATAGGGGACGTTGGTTGAGGCCAGCAGTGTTCTGTGCTGGGCGGCCAGGCCCCAGCCGTGCCGACAGCTCCGAGATCCCTCTTGGTCTCTGGCCTGCCTGGACGCCTGCTCTGGGCAGACAGGGAGCCCTGGGCGCCCCCAGCCCTGACCCCGGGGCTGGCCGGGCTCTGGGGATTCCCAGCACCCGCCCTTGTCTGAGTGGGGCCGCGCTGGCAGCTGCAGCCCTGCTGTTCCCCACTGCCTTTCCCACGGGGCTGTGGCTCCGCCCAGCTGAGGAAGACCTCCCGGGACCCTCCTGAGCGGTGCAGCGAGAAACGCAGCCGCTGGGGGAGCCGGCGCCGGGCTCTGTCGGGCACGGGCAGCTCGGGGCCCTGCTCGGCCGTGAGCCTGCTCCTGTTCTGTCCACCCACCCACAGCTGTGCAGAGCCTTGGCCTTTGGCCTTTAGAGCCTGGCGTTGTGAGGGGCTCCGCCCCCTCGGGCCTCAGGGCAGTCCTGGGAGGTGGGCGGGAACGCCCGGTCCTCCTGCCGCCCCCGGCTGGTCCCACAGTGACTCTGGGGTGACCTGCTCCTCCCTGTGACAGTCTTGGCTGATGGGGTTGCGTGTGGGGAGGCAAGGGGCCCGTCTCGGCCCAGGAAGGGTCCCGGTGCCTCAGCCCCCACCCCTGGGGAGTCCGCTGGGTCCCTGAGCCACAGGCAGGGGGAGGAATGGGGGTCGTGGGCTCAGCACCTGCTCGCGATCTGACCCCAGTGCCGCATGAACCCCATGGGAGGGGCCTGGGGCAGCCATGAGGGGGACCGTGTGGGGACTGAGGGAAGTTTTCCTGGGAACACCCCAAGCTGCAGCGGACGGCTTGTCCGGAACACACCGGGGGTTGCCCGTAGGGGATCAGGGGCCTGTACCCACAAGGCGCTCGGGTCCAGGGAGAGGCTGCTTCCTCTGGGCTCTGTCGGCGGGGAGGTGGGGGGCAGTGGTGCTGAGCTTGGCGAGGGAGCTCTGTCCCGGCCAGCGGCTCACCCGCTCCTCCCCCCAGATGTGGACGAGTGTGACATCACCACGGGGCTGTGAGGGCCCATGCTGCAGCTCGGCGGGCGGCTTCTGCAGAGGTAGGGCCTGTGCCCCACCCACCGCCTCCCTGCTCCCCTGCCGGGGCCCCGCCCCAGCTTGTCCCAAGGCTGCCTCCTCCCCAGCCCCAGGCGGCTCAGGGGGTCCCTGGGTGGCCTCTCGGGTCCCCCCACATCTGAGCTGGTCCCCACCCTTGAAGTTGACTTGGAGGGAGGCACCTGTGGAGGCACAGGTGGTGGGCCTGGGGCTGTGGCTGGGGGAGGAGGCAGGCCAGCCCACCTGGGTACAGGGAAGGTGGGCGCTGCACCTGGCGAGGAATCGGCGGCCCGGGGCTGGAAGCTCCTGCCAGCTCCGGGAGGCCCCGCCCTCCCCGCCATGGCTGGCGAGCTGGTAGCATAGTCAGGAGCGGGAGAGGAGACAGGAGATCGGGGGGGGGGGGGCATGCCTGCTCCCCCTCACACTTCACCTGCTCCGGCTGCGCCCTGGCACCTGACCCCAGGGCGGTCCGGGGGGGCTCAGCCCCTCAGTGAGGGCCTGGGGCCCGCAGCCGTGCTCCGCTCTCCCGCCCAGACAATCGCTATCTTCTCGTCTCCTGGAGCCGCCTGTGCAGAGCCAGACGTCTGTGGTGTCCAGCTGTCCAGCTGTGAGCCGGCTGTCGGGCGGGGGGTTGGGGGAGATGGGGAGGCTGCCTCGTGCAGATGTCCTGGGGCCACGGATCGCTTGGTCCTTTCGCGCATGCTCTCTGGCCCAGCGAAGGCTGTGGGCTCTGGGGCAGCACAGGGACACCTGGACACCCTCCCCCTTGGCCTGGCCTTCGCCTCTGTTCCTCTGAAATGGGCTCTGTGGGGCGACAGACTCCCGAGACCCCCAGGACAGGCCCCCCAGGTGCAGCTGTGGGGTGCCCCGGGTGGGGAGGGGCCCTGGCTGCCAGGGCCTGCCCTTCCCGCTGCCCTCTGTGGCTCCAGGCTGACAGCCTGCGGCTCCGACACCACCACGCATCGGGATGAAGGGAGCCTTCTAGGGGCTGGGGTTCAGGGAGGGGCCGGGGCGTCCACTTCCTGCCTGAGCCACCGGGGCAGCACCAAAGCTTCCCCCATGACCGACGGGGCGTGTGTGTCCCTGGGAGAGGGCTGCCCAGCACCCTAGCACGGGAGAGCCTTGTGTGCCCCCTCGCGAGGGGCGTGGCCACAGTGGAGCCCCTGGAACCGGCCTCTGCCCCGGGGCACGTCCTCCTCCCAGCTGGAGACGAATCGGGCCCCAGTCCCAAGACCTCCCACAGCGGAGCAGGGCCCGCGGTCCCTGTCCTGTGCCCTTGCTCCTCTCCCCTGTGCTGGGTGGGCTCTGAGACGCTCTGGATCTCTCGGGCCAGGCCTGGTGCCGGGCAGCCTCGGGCAGGAGCGCCAGGCAGATCTCGGCAGAAGGTCTGGGCCCTGCTGAGGGGCGCGCCGTGGGCGTGGCTCCGCAGGGCTGGCTCCTGACTGGTTCCTGGGCCTCCTCCCTGCAGCGGGCTCACGTCCCCTCTGGGGCTGGCAGCATGAGTCCTGGCCCACTGGCCCTTCCCTGCAGTGTCCATGCTGTTCCAGCAACCCCTGGACAGGTGGGGCTGGGGCTCCTGCTGTCTCCTGGACCGGGCAGCCAGGGCCATGTGTGGGGGCCCTGGTGGGAGGAGCTGGACTCAGCCAGGCTGTGGCAGCCAGCGGAGAGGCCCTGGGGCTCCCCGCGAGCACCTTCAGAGAGGCAGACGGGAGCCCTGGGCAGGGCTGGGAGCCCAGGCCTATGCCGGCCGCCTTCTGTATGTTGGGGTGAGGTGGGTTAAACCTGTGGCTCCGCCATCCACGTTTCTCAGAGCCTGGTGTGGGGGGACAGGGGCCCCGTCATGAGGTCTGGGGAGGGGTGGGCTCCGGAAGGCAGAGCCACCACCCTCCAGGCCCCTGCCTGTAAGGGAAGGCGTGGGGCGGGAGCTGCTCCTGGTGGGTGGGGGCCTGCTGACCTGGGCAGAGGGGATGGCGAGCGCACAGCGTCTGCCTACGGGTGGGGCTGGGCCTCGCCCCGCATTCCTGGTGCTGGAGTCTCGATCGGGGTGGGGGTGGGGGTCCCTAAGGACCACGAGGGGGGCGTGGACGGTGCCTGGCCAGGTCTGGCCCCAGATCCTGCATCTCAGCGTTGCCTGCCCCTTCCCTGGCCCCGGCCCCCTGGGAGTCTGTTGCCCCCAGCGCCGCGTGTTTGGGATGGCTGGGGCTGCGAGTCACCACGTGGCCGAGGGGGCTGTGCCGACAGCCAGGAGCCTGCTGTGCCTCTTCTGTCCCGGCCAGCCCCGCTCCCCGACTAGCGATCCGACTAGCGATCCGGCGAAGGAGCTGCAGGGCGCTGAGTGGGGGAGACGGAGGCTTTGCTCACGGGCAGGGCAGCCAGTGCCGCCGGATGGTGGGTGAGCACAGA
Source organism: Sylvilagus bachmani (assembly GCA_015711505.1). Lineage (NCBI taxonomy): Eukaryota > Metazoa > Chordata > Mammalia > Lagomorpha > Leporidae > Sylvilagus > Sylvilagus bachmani. Next base: position 1,415,070 of record CM027388.1, read on the forward strand.
GACGGCTCTGAGTGACGAGCCGGCCCATGGACCCCTCCACGCCGGCCTGCACCCCGGCAGCACCTCCCGGCCGCCGTCTGTGTCTCGGGTCCCAGAGCAGGGTCCACCCAGGGGGCTGGGCAGTCGGAGCAGGTGCATTTCCCAAGCCGGCTAGACACCTTCTGGTGCCAGTCCTGCCCCCAGAGCCCCTGTGGAGGGGACCGGCAATGCGGGCTCTGCCGCGGGGCTCCTGTGTGAGCTGCCTCAGGGCCCTGGGCTCAGCCCTGGAGGGACCACGCCAGGGCAGACCTCAGAGTCAGCCGGGACTGGGTTTGCTGCTGACTGTGTGGCCTTGTGTGAGAACCTGGCTCTCCTGCTCTGTGATGCTCGCAGCTCTTGGGGGCTCTGAGGGTCCAGGGGAAACGGCCGGGCCCCTGGGGGAAGCAGCGCACCTGCAACAGGTGTCCTGCCCATCCGGCCTCGGGCCGGGCCTCAGGCCGGGCCTCAGATGGAGGGCAGAGCCGCGCCCGGGCCGGGCCTCGGATGGAGGGCAGAGCCGCGCCCGGGCCGGGCCTCGGATGGAGGGCAGAGCCGCGCCCGGGCCGGGCCTCGGATGGAGGGCAGAGCCGCGCCCGGGCCGGGCTGTGTCCTGCCTTGGCCTCAGCCCCCATCCTCTTTGCTGCTTACTCTGCAGCCTCTCGGGTCCCAGGAGCCTGCAACCAGGACCCCTCGTCCACACCCGGGGGACCCCACTGGTCTGCAGGCAAGGGCCTGCCTTCTCACCTTCTCTCTCGGAGTTCAGTCCCCTAAGCGTTCCCCACTGTGACGCGGGCCCCATCCCCACGGTCCGCGGCCGGGATGGCCTGCAGGACGTCCCGTTCTGAGGCCGGTGACCTCCCACCCTGGGTGCACGTCCACCCTGCTGCCCCCTCCCCAGCTGTGTCCACCCCCTCCAGGCGTATCCCTGGGGGCTGCCAGGGTGGGGCTTGGGTCTTCAACGGGTGGCCGCCCGAAACTTGGGCAGACCCCGTGGGCCCGGGCTTGCGAGCTGAGCCGATGGGGGTGCGGCCTTTCCCGGGGCAGAGGAAGAGCTGCAAGGTGGGCGAGCCGGCGTGGCCCGGCCCCGCTGTTCCCAGGGAGCCCGGATGCCCTGGGCTGTGACGGCCTGGGCTCGCTCTCACACCCACTCCACCTCCCTGTCTGAGGGGCTGCCAGGCCCGTGCTGTCCCGAGGGGGAGGCAAGAATGCGGGAAGTGACAGCTGCCAGAGAGGAAGCCCTGGGCTGACTGGCGGCTGACCCAGGCCAGCTGGCGGAGGAGGGGCAGGAGCAGCTGCCGGGGCCCTCGGCCCCAAACCAGGGCAGGTGTCCCGAGGTGCTGGGGCCGTGCTCGCTCCCCCGGCCCAGCTGTGCCGGCGCCTCCGCCTTGAGGACCCTGCTCGTCCGGCCAGTGCAAGGCGGTGACCGGGAGAGCTCGCCCGGCCAGAGCAAGGCGGTGACCGGGAGAGCCTTCCTGGCTTCAGCCGGGGGCCTGGGTGCCCCTGCCCCTCCCTGCTGTGCCAGAGCTCAGGGTCAAGGCCCAGGGAGCAGCAGTGTTGTGTGCATGGTCACCCCAGGGGAGGGTGGGAGCCCAGAGCCCTTAGGTGCAGAGTGACCGTGTGCGGCGGGGCCTGTGTGTGACCGGGGGCGGGGCCTGTCCAGCCTCAGGCTCCAAGGCTGTCTGGGGCCAGGCAGGAACTCAGAACCCCAGCCTCCCTGGCTGGCTCCCCCGGCTGCCTGTCCCCTGGCTGCGGGCGAGGACGCTCCGAGCAGGTGTCTGTGGCCCGAGGGCACCTGCCTTGGTGCTGCTCGAGGCAAAAGCTGTCACTTCCCTGGCCAGCGCGTTCTTGGTTACGGCCAGGGCAGGGTCATAACGAGCCTGCACATCAGCCGTCGGTGCGGCCCAGGACAGAAGGACACGGGGCCTGTGCCACGGGCTGCCCTGACCTCTCCGTGTCCAGGACACCAGGGCGGTTTCACGGAGGCCAGCCCAAGCCGGGCAGCCTGTGGCCCCTACGTGGCCGCAGTCCGGACGTCCATCTGTCAGTGTAGGTGAAGGGCAGGACAGAGCTGGGCGCTGGGCTTGGAGCCCTGGGTCCTGAGTCGGCACAGGCGGGGCCCTTGGGGCTCAGCAGAGGGAGTGGGTGCGCCTGAGCAGTGGACCCCAGCGCTCCCGGAGCAGGGCCGCCTGGGGCAGCCGCCTGTGGGCAGGACTAATCCCTATCAGCAGGTGCTGTGGGCCATGAAGCTTCCAGCGCTGAGCGGTTGTCCCGGGCAGGGGACAGGGACAAGGACGTCCTGGCTCCCGTCCCCTCCTCGGCCCCAGCCCTGACGCTGCTTCCCAGGCGTGTGGGGACAGAGGTGGCACCCGGTGCCCGGGAGGATGGGTGTGGCCTGTGTGTCCCCCGGGGCGTGGGGACTGCAGTGTGCAGTTAGGGTCCCCGAGCGCAGGCCTCTGCCTCTCCCTGCCCTCTCCTGCACCCCTTCCCCTCCCCCATCCCCTACTGACACCCTGCAGCCCGGCCCCTTCTCTCAGCAGCTCGGCTCCTACCTGGGCATTCCCGGGGCCCGTAGCTTCTCTCTGGCGCTGTCAGCTCCTCCCGTTTGTAACAAGGGCTGCACCGTGCACCCAGCAGCTCTGGGGGTCGCCTTCCTGGCCACACCCAGGCCCTCTCCCAGGGTACCCCTGAGAAGGGGATCCCGGCCCTGAGCCCCTCACTGGATCTGCTGAGCCCTTGTTTCTCCCTGCTTCTGGGGATGGGGGTGGGGCTGCCCGGGAGCGTGGAGGGGAGGGCTCCTCTTCCTCTCGGGGGGAAGCCCTGGGAAGGTCCCTGGGTGCCCGTGGGGCCTGAGCACCTTGGGGGGCGGGGGGACACGCAGGCCCAGGGAAGCCCTGGAGGCCCCCCGATCGCTTCTCTGTGTGTTACGTGGACACGGCTGCCCCGCGCCAGCTTCTGCAGCACATGGGCGGGAGGCCTTGGGGCCCTGGGGCCTTGCGGTGGCTTAGAAGGACCTTGCAAGTGGACCAAGGCAGCATCGGGGGCCCCAGAAGCAGGAGGGGCCGGAGGCAGGCCCGGCTGGCCGCTCAGGCGCCGTGGGAGGGGGTAAGTGCTGGCCGCCGCCCCTCGGAGCCCGCGTCCTGCGAACACGCTCACCCGTGTTTTGGAGGGAGGACGGCCGCAGTGACCGAGGGGCCCAGGCCGGTGGGTCGCGGGGGAGTGTCCCGGGGATGGCCGGACGTTGACTGCCATGCCTGCTGTGGGCCAGGCCCCGGCTTGCTCTGCGCAGGGCGTCCGGCCTCACAGATCCCCTGTCGCCTCCTCGCGGGGGAGCAAACCTCCCAGAGCCCGTCTGTCCTGCAGCTCTCCCGGCGCGGGCCGCTCAGGCCAGCTCCTCCGGCCGCTTCCCCTCACCTTCTCTGGGTGCCGTGTGCGACCTGGGGGCGTCCGTGTGCCCATCCTCTGGCCGCTCTGATGTCCCCGGGGAGAGCCTGGGCCCCAGGGCGGGGCTGGCCTCAGCTTCTGGGTGCTTCCTTGACACTCAGGGCCTGGGCGAGGCTGGGCAGGCGCCCGTACACCCAGACACAGCCCTGGGGCTGGCTCACGGGACTCCCAGGGACAGCTCAGGCCTGGCGCCCGGTGCTGCGCTGAGGGTCCAATGCCCCCATGCCGTCCGGCGTCCGCCCCGTCTTGGGTTTCCTGGGGCCTGGGTCTGCAGGAGAGGACTCCCCAGTGTGCGCCGCGCCAGCCGGCCCAGCTGCGGCCAGGAGTGGCGGTTGGACTCTCGGCAGTCGCGCGGTTTGGATTTCCCTGCCCTTGGCGCGGGTACGGGGTGGGGGCCGGTAATGGGTTTACCATGAGACGGGCGCTGGAAGGACTGGGGGGTGCCCAAGCCAGGCCCCGTGGTGGGGGCCCTGCGCTTTATGCTCCTGAAATAAACCCTGGGAGAAGGTTCTGGAAGCGGTTCTGGGCTTCTCCGTGGAGAGGCTGACGGTGTGTGACCCTGGGCTGCGCGCTGCCTCCTGCTCCGAGCTGGGCTCTGCAGGTCCCCCGTGGTGGGGTGGGCAGCCGGGGGGCCGAGAGGCCGTGTGCCTCTCGTTCAGCTGGGCCAAAGGGAAGCCTCAGCCTCCTTCCAGAACCTTCCTGGCTCCCACACGGCTTTGCCTGCCTCCAGCCCTGGCCCTGCCCACCCACCTCCACCACCCTGCCCTGCGTTATCCAGGCAGAGCCCCTCCAGGGGGCGGCCCATTCCCAGAAACCACGCCCCCACCTTCCCCGCGCCCTTCCCTGGCCCCGGAGTCCATGGAGCCCCTGCTCAGGCCGGCGCTGGCCGAACTTCAGCCTTCCACTGGGAACGAGCCGGGAGCCCTCTGTCCCACCTGGCCCCTGGGAGGGGGTGAGGGCTGCCTTCCCGGCGGGGGGCAGCCTCCGGGGCTTCTCCTCTCCCCCTCTCCCCACCCCTGCTGGGAGGTGCACTGGGGTGCCCCTGGGAGGCCCCCCAACCTGTGCCTTAGCCCCTGGGGACCCGGGGGAGGGTCAGGGGTCTCCTACCCCGCTTGGGGAGGGAGAGGCACAAGCTCAGGTGCCTGAACTGTGGGACATCACGGAGGGCTTCTCGGCGTGGGTGTCTGAGCCATGGGATCAGCTGGCCGCTGTTCAGCCCCCTGGCTCCTGCGGCTCGCAGGAATGGCAGTCCTGCCCCCGAGCCCGGCTCAGAGGCCGCGGGTGGGACAGGCCCACGCCGTGGGGCAGAAGTGGCATTTGGGGTGGCATTGGGCCCTCGCTCAGCCTGGGTTGTGGCCAGGGAGCCGCCGGCTGCCAGCTTGGAGCCGAGAGCTGGAGCGGGTGGGGGGGCGGGGCAGCTCCTTCCTGCTGACACTCAGACATTCCGCGGCAGGGACGCCCAGCGCGGCTCTGCGTCAGGAAAGCATTTTCCAAACAGCTTCCAGACCCACCGCCGCCGCCTGCGTGTGCTCGGCGGCCGCAGGGGCCCGGGCGGATGTGGGTGCTATCCGGGCTGCCCGGCCCAGGGAGACGAGGCGTCCAGAGCCATCCACACCACGAGAGCCACAGGGGATTGTGCCGGCTCAGGGGCTGGGATGGATGCTCTGGCCGGCTGGGGGCATCGCAGCGCTACAGTGGGCACACGCACAAGGATGGGCGGGTACAGGGGCAGCCACGGGGGCGGCGGCTGGCCCTGGGGCGGGGGCCCACCTGAGGGACTCTGCGGAGGTGATCCCTGGTCAGCTCTTTGATTAGCATCTCGCGGAGGCAGGGGACGCCTGGAAGCCGGCGGGCGCCGAGGCTCAGGGTGGGCAGAGCCCCAGAGGTTGGCAGAGGTGGGAACAAAGCCGGTGCTGCTGAGACTCAGGGCCCAGGGCCGTGTCCGAGCCCCTTACTGGCCGGCAGCCGTGGCACCTCTTCGGGGCGGCACGGCCAGCGTCGGGGCGGTGAGTGGGAGCACCCCCAGGCCCTTTGTCCAGAGGGGCCTGAGGGAGGCGGCCCCGGAGGACAGGATTTGAGCTGCAGTCCTCTCCCGGGTGGCTCCGGGCAGGTTACTGCTGCTCTGGACAGCAGCTCCGTGAGGCCATGGGAGAGGCAGGTGCAGTGCCCAGGTGGGAAACCCCGCTCTCGGGCTCCCTCCTGGGCAGAGGGAGGGTTGAATCGTGGGCCTCTCTGTGAGGGGCAGGGAACAGAGGCGGAGGGGGCGGGTGCAGGGCTGGAGGGACCTGGCGTGGGCCGAGGAGGGCCCCTGGGAGTGGGTAAAGCCCCCAGGGTCTGCCGAGGGGAGGGGCGTGGCCCTGTGAGCTCCCAACACCTGCCTGTGCCCCCTGCCTCCCTGGTGTCCACAGCTCAGTGGCTGTGACCCCAGCCCTGCCGTTCTTTCTGACCAGGCGTGTCCGGTAGCTCTAGGCCCCTGACCACCTGCAGAGGAGGAGACTTGTCCAGGGGCCAAGGCCCACGTCTGCTGACCCCTGCCCAGGATGGAGGTGGAGTGAGTGGGCCTCGCTCAGGCCAGCGTAGCACATAGTCCAGGTCGGCCCCAAGGGCTGGTCCCCAGCTGTGGGTACCTGAGGCAGGGAGGGGATGGGGCAGGGCTGCTCCTGGGAGGGCCGGCCTGGCCACACCCAGGATGCCTTCAGGACCAGGGCACGCGCATGCCCTCCGCGGGTGCGAGGTGGCCTCTCCTGGGAGTCACTGGGGCAATGGAAGGGGTGCTAAGCTTGCCTCAGCGACAGGCCTGGCCGTGTGTGGGCAGGCGCGCAGACCGGCCTCTGCTGCCCTCGGCTCGTCAGCACTTGGTCCGTGGGACGGTGGTGCTGTCAACCTGCACCACAGACCGCGGCTCCTCTCAGGTCAGCCTGGGAGCCGCCCAGGGGAGTCACTTGGGTCATCCGCATCTTGCCCTCACCACTGAGGATGAAGAAGCAGGCGAAACGGACTTGAGAGTGCGTTTGACCTGATGTCCCGGGTCCACGCGCGAGCGTTGCAGCCTGGGCTCGGGGGGGGGGGGGGGGCTCAGCTTCCGCCCCTGCCCGAGGTGCGGCTGGTGTGCTGGGTGGGGGGGTGGCAGTGCTCGCTCAAGAGGCGGCATCTCAGCCAGTGGGCGGATCCCGGCACCTGCCCTTCTCCCCGGAGCCGGTCCAAGGCCACTCCGTCCCCAGACAGAGGACAGGCAGGAGCCCTCTCCCAGGGCAGCCGACAGTGTGGGAGGCCGAGGTGGGGTCTTCTGTCTCCTGGGCCAAGTTCTTCCTCCTCCCCGGGCCTGATCCTGGAACAGGCCCCAGTGTGAGCGTGACTGGGGTCGCGGGCTCCCCTGTGGGGCACCGACTTCTGCCACCCCGGCCCCCACAGCCCTGCCCAGCTGCCCACCCAGCCCCGGGGGTCTCGCTCCCGTCCGAGCTGACGATGCTTCCACGGAGGCTGCCAGGCCCAGGCCCTGCCGGCTGGTGCTGCGCCCGGCGGGACCCCCGGTCTCTGCCAGCTCCCGCCTGCCCGCCCGCCGACGGCAGATGTCATGCACCCTGAGATAATCAGCGGCCGGGGAGGGCGCAGTTCAAGCAGCCGCCGACAGCTGGTCTGTGGGGAGATTTATGGAGCTCTTGGGGCCTGGAGGCTGTCTGGGCGGTGGGAGGACAGGAGAGGGGCTCACCCAGGAGACGAAGGCCCCAGACAGGCCCCGGGCGGGGCGGGGGCGCCGGGGAGGGTGGTGGGCTGGCCCCTGGGTTGCAGGCAGGACCGGGCGAGGTGCGATGGCGCCAGGCTGGGCTGGGCGAAGCTGCCTCTCTCCAGGGCTCCAGGTTGCTGAGCAGGGCCGTGGGCCAGCAGAGTCCGTCTCTGCCCCCTCTCGGCCGGGGCCGAGTGAGCAGCTGGTGAGCCCCTTCTGCTCGCTGCGGCCTCCTGCTAAGATGTGGCGACTGCTTCCCAGTGGGCTCGCTCTCCCCTGGACCACCTGGATTCCCCGCCGCCCGCGGCCCGGCAGCCCCCGGGAACAACAGATGCCCCTTGCTGTCTGGCCGCCGTGGGGCCCCACTCACGTGGCCTTGTGCCACTGCCCACCTGCAGCCGTCAGAGAGGAGACACCGGCCATGCCTCGGGGAGCCCCTAAGGCACCTGGGCACAGCTCTGGGGAGGGAGAGGGCGGAGGGAGCCTGGCCACCCTCGAGGACAGAGGGTTCAAAGAGGGTCGGGGTTCGGGGTCTCTGAGGCCTGGAATCCCAGACCCTGCTCTCTTTGAAAGTGTGAGACAAAGGGTTGCAGGTGAAGTGTGAACAGGGCGGCCCGCCGGGGACCCAGGGGTGGGCGGGGCCAGGGTTTAGCCTTTGTGGTCTTCCTCCTGGGCCAGTCGCTGCTCCTGGGCCAGGGCTCCTGCTCACCAGCCCACCGCCCTGCCTGCTTGTGTTGGGGCAGGGGGCTCCCCAGGTGCTGGCCCTGGTCCATGGAGGCCCCCCCGGACATGGACTGGGGGTGGGGCGTCTTCACCCCCAGGGACCCCGCTTTGCTGCTTGGCCTCCTCACCACTTCTGGAGGGTCCTGCCTGCCTGGGGGGGGGGCTGGCCTCGCCGGGGTGGCTCCCTTCCCTTCTTGCTTTTCCGTGCTGGCGCTGCAGGCGTGTTGGTGCGTGTCTCTGCGGGCGTCCTGTGTGCGTGTTTGCACGCTCGGGTCTGCCTGTGCACGCGTGTCCTTGGCTGCGCCTGCGTTTGTACACGGGTCTGTCTGGGTCTCCTCTGTGAGCAGCACGCAGGAATGCACAGGGCGGGTGATGGCCCGGCCAGCGCGGCCCCCTGCGGGCGACGGGGCGGGGCCAGGGCCAGAGGGGTTGGGACGGGACGGCCCCCTGGGGCGACGGGGCGGGGCCAGGCGGCCCCCTCGGGTAGACAGGGATTTGGCTGTTACCTGCGGGGGGCGGGGGGAAAGCTGAGAACTTAAAGACGAGGGGCGGGGCGCCAGGGGGCCGGAGCTGCTCTCTGCGGTGCCCAGCCGAGTGGATTGGAGCGGCGCGCAGTGCGTGGCCGCCCGGACCCCGAAGTGCAGAGCGCTGAGCCGAGCTCCCAGCCCGAGAGCTGAGCCCGGCTGCCGGCTCGGCACTGCGCTCCTGCGCCCTACGCGGCCGGCAGGCCATGGAGGCGTCCCGGGGTCGGGGCGGGCTGGCCGCGCTCTGGTGCCTCGGGCTCCTGGGGGGCCTGGCGCGGGTCGCGGGCACGCACTACCGCTACCTCTGGAGGGGCTGCTATCCATGCCACCTGGGCCAGGCAGGCTACCCCGTGAGTGCCGGTGACCAGAGGCCAGGTGGGCGCCGGCGGGCGGGGTGGGGGGGCGGGCGGGACCAGGGTGCCTGCCTCGCGCCGGGCCCCCTTTGCTCTTCTGAAAGTCTGCACGGCAGAGACCCAGCAGGCCAGCTGGCCCTGCCCACAGCAGAAGGTCACTGGGCTGGAGGGAGGAGAAACCCTCTGCCTTTGTCCTTGGGCGGCCCAGGGGTGCCCCCTCCTCTGCACCCACAGCCGGGGGTCCGCAGGAGGGCGGCAGTGGAGAGTGCGTCTCCCTCTCCAGGATCCCTGGGGGCTGTGTGTGCTGTGGGCTCCCTCTCCAGGATCCCTGGCGGCTGTGTGTGCTGTGGGCTCCCTCTCCAGGATCCCTGGGGGCTGTGTGTGCCGTGGGCTCCCTCTCCAGGACCCCTGGGGGCTGTATGTGCTGTGGGCTCCCTCTCCAGGATCCCTGGCGGCTGTGTGTGCTGTGGGCTCCCTCTCCAGGACCCCTGGGGGCTGTGTGTGCTGTGGGCTCCGGCCGGCTCCCTCCCCAGCGTGCAGGCTGGACACTGAGTGGTCTGCGGGTTGCTGGGAGCCCAGCGGCCTGACCTGGGGCCCCTGCTGTTTGCAGTGGATGTGGTGCCAGCCCCGGACCCCTGCAGGGCACCATCGGAGTGGGCGGGGCGTGTGGTGTGCGCAGCTCCCCGGGAGCCATCCCCCGCATCATGGGGGGGCAGTAGGCCGCCAGAGGTGTTCCAGTCTGTGGCTCCTTGGAGACCAGCCGGCTGCAGGCCCTGGGCGTGGCCGAGGCTGCCCGCCTCCCACTAGGAGGGCTAGGCCAGGCCAGCCTGTCTCCCCACCACTGGTGACACCGAATGGTGCGTCCGGTCTCGGGCTGGGCGTGGCTGGCGAGCTGAGTCCCCGCCCTGGTCTGCTCCGGGCCAGCTCCTGCTCCCCCGGGAGAGCGCAGGGTTGTGGGTGATCATGTGTGTTCCCTGCGCGTCTGGGGACAAGGCAGGACTCTGAACTTGGTGGCCGCCCCGGGGAAGCGCTGGCTGGCGGGTCTCCGAGGGCCCTGCGTTTCCCGGAAGCGCCGGCAGTCCCAAACGGCTTGCCTTCCGTTGTTCCTGCGAGCCTGGCCTCGCCCAGCTGCCCCTTGAGCGTTGCCGGGAGGACACAGTGACGGTTGGTGGAAGGCCTCGTGGGCTCCCGTGGCTGGACAGACACGGCAGGTCTCGCCAGGCTCCCAGGGAACCGGCCCTGCTGGCACCGCGAGGCCACCAGGGCATGCTGCCCATCTGGCTCGAGGCTGCCAGAGCCCCCAGGCACCAGGGGCGGCGGCTGGACCAGGGGACCGGATGGCTGCCCCATGCGTCTCCCTGGGCTGCCCCGGGGTTGTGGGCTGGGCCTGAGATGGGCAGCAGATGGTCTCGTCCCTGGCACAGGCGGGTGTCGGCCCCTGGTGTTTGTGGGACGTGCCGTCGGGCTGGCGTGGGGCACTGGTCCCACTCAGTGCTGTGGGTGTGCTGTGTGGCGGTGGGGGGAGGCAGGTGGCTCCTGCGAGCCTGGCCATGACCGTCCCCCAGGGGACGCAGGACCAAGGACCCCTTGCTCAGTTGTGAGCCTCTGGGCCCTTTCTGCCGCCCAGATGTGTCCTGGGCCCGTTTCTGTAGCCACCGTAACGGTGGCCACACACAGCGTGGCTTAGAGCCACGTGGATGCATCGCCTGGCCGCTGTGGAGCTCAGCGCCCACTGTGGGCTCCCTCGGGACAGGTTTCCCGGGGGTCCACACCTTGCTGCCCCCTTCCCCTTGCAGGGGCTGCTGCGTTCCTGGGCCCGTGGCCCCCTCTGTCCTCAAAGCCAGCAGCACGCGTGCCCCCGACCTCTGCCGGGTCCTCACCCTTCTGTGTCCTCGGCCCCTAAGGTCTTGGGCTGACCCTGGGCCTTCCCTGTGACACCACGGTAACCTGGCGTCTCCAGATCTGTGCTGTGACCCGTCTGCAGCGGCCCTTTGGCTGGGAGGCGTCCAGGGGGAGGCCGTGGGCATCCTCGGGGCGCGTTGTCCAGCCGTCCTTGGAGGCCGCTGAGCCTGGGGCGCCCGCCCGTGACCACAGCCGCAGGCACGGCGCCTGCAGGGGTCCTTGGAGCCATCTGAGCACAGCTCAGTTCTGCCACCAGGTGGGCCCAGAGGGAGCAGTGGACAGGGCCAGGTAACCACTCTGTGCTGTTTCTCCGCCCAAAGGGGCCTCGTTCGCAGAGCGGGAGGTCGGCTGGCCAGAGGCAGCGGCGCTGGGAGACGCGGGGCTGAGCCTTGGGTGGGGGGGGGACACTGGGGTCTGGATGCTTGCTCGGGGCTGCAGGAGGGCTGGCGGCCTGGCGGAGACCGGCGTGAGCAGGGACAGCCCTGTGACTGTCAGGGCCACTATGTGCCAGCCCCCCATCCCGCTCCCAGGGTTCTTTGCAGAGCGACCACGGCTCCTGGGCCGGCCTGAGGGCCACAGGCTTCTCCAGGCGCCAGGGGTGTGTCTGAGTGTGGGCTGCCCCCCCCACCCCAGACTGGCCTGGGAGCCGTGGAGGACCCACCTCGGGGCCAGCCAGGGCTTGGAGTCCCTGCCCTCGGGGCCCAGGTCCCCTCGGCTGCGCTGTTAGCCGATGGTGGGGTGCTATGGAACTGTCAGCTCTCACCACGCACCTGCCGTGCCCTGCACTGTGTTCCATACCCCACGCTGTGTCGGGGACCCGAGTGCCCCTTCGGGCCCCCTCCTTGGGTGCTGCCAACCTGCCCTGTCCAGCCGGGTCCTGAGACCCTCACTGCACCCTGGGCCCTCTGTCTCCTGGTTTCATTGGGTTGTTGGGGGACTCTTTTTTATAGACATTTTATTTGCTTAAAAGGCAGAACCACAAAGCAAGGGAGAGAAATCTTCATTTGCTGGTCACTCCCCAGATGGCCACAATGGCCAGGGCTGGACCAGGCTGAAGTCAGGAGCCAGGAGCTTCTCTGGGCCCCCCGCATGGGTGCAGGGCCCAGCACTTGGACCATTTTCTGCTGCTTTCCCAGGCGCATCAGCAGGGAGCTGGATGGGAAGTGGAGCAGCCGGGGTTCAGGTGCCCACCGGGAATGTGGGTGTCGCAGGTGGCAGCTCAGCCCATGACGCCGGCTCTGGGGCCCCTGAGCGTTGGTGTTCACGTTCTTTCCGCCCGTTGCCATAGCCCCTCGCCGAGCTCTGGGACGGTGACGCCGTGGCTCCGTGGTGCTCCTGGTCTTGCTGACAGCTTTTGTCAGAGGCAGCTCTAGGGCTTAGGAGGGACCCCAGGGTCTCCTCAGAGTGGACGTGCCCTGTGCATGGACCAGATGACCCTGGCGGTCCCAAGCAGAGACCCCTCCCTGGGCAGGGGCCTGGCTCTGGAAGTCCTAGGGTTTGCTCCCAGGGTAGTGGCAGCTCTGAGCAGAGACCACGCCCCCAGCCCCACCCCCAACGTCCCCACCGAGGCACAGCCAGCAGTCAGGGCCTGCGCGCCACAGCCCTGGCATTGGGCCCCAGCCACACACAGGGACGCCGGCACCTTCCACTGCTCCTGCTGGCCGCTGGGGCTGGCAGCCTGAGGTGCTGCCGGCCTGAGTGACAGCCGTGGCCTGCGGTCACCTCTCTCCCTGCCCGAGGGCGGCCTCCTTCCCGCCTCGCTGCAGCCCCTGGGCAGGTGGGTTCTTGTCATCTCTGTGGGTCATCCTCGGCCTCCGTGGCCCAGGGAGGGCTGCCCCCCAGCGCACCCCGGCTGGTGTTTCAAGGCACCCCGAGGCCTCAGCCCCACCCAGGAGAGCTGAGCTGGAATGTGCACCTTGGGGTCCCTGGGGAGTTGTCTGGCCGTGCTGGCCAGTGCAGCCCCTCCCGTCCCCTCCGTGGGTCTCTCGGGCTGGCTGGGAGGGGCCCACTCGGGGCCGCACACACCGGTGTCTGAGGAAGTCTTGCCTCCGGCTGCGGGCTGCCTTCCCGCAGAAGGCGGGGAGGGGTCTCCGGCCCTGGGGGGGGCAGGGGCATCTCCGGGAGCCTCTGTCCTGGCCCCGCGGCTCCCGGCCGGCGCTTTGCTGTGACCGAGCCGGCAGGCGGTCGTGTGGTCCCGGGGGGAGGGGCTCCGTGGAAGTGGAGTGCCCGGCCCCGCCCAGGGCCCCCCAGCCGCCAGCCCCTGTGCCTCCCCCCTTCCTTCCAGCCTGCCTTCTCAGAGCACTTGGGGCGGAGGGCTGTGTGGGCAGGGGGTGAGCCGGGGCGGACGGGGGCATCTGCAGGCCGGCCGTGGCCTTGGGCTGCGTCCGCCGCCTTTGGCCGGTGTCTGCTTTGTCCTCTGTGGGGAACGGAGACCCCACACGTGAGCCCCCTGGGATACTGGACGGCCCTCGCCCTCCCTCCTCTGCCCCTGCCCCCGCCTTGGGTGGGCTCTGCAGGGAGAGGGAGCTGCGGTGTAGCTGAGCCCCGAGGAGAGGCGGGAGGGCTGCGGGTCGTTCCTGGGCCCGGGGTCCCCAGCGGACCCCCCGGCCAGAGTCTCCTGGGGTTGCCATGACAGGGCACACTCAGGGCGGGGTGGGGGTTGGGGGGCTTCAGACAACAGAAGTTTCTTCCCTCGCAGTCTGGGGGCCAGAATCTGAGCTCAGAGCACCTACAGGACCCTCTCCCCCCAGAAGCCGTGGGGAGGGTCCTTCCTGGCCCTTCCTGGCTTCTGTGGCTCCAACAATGCCTGGCCCCTGGCCGCCCAGCTCTCTCTTGTGCCTGGCCTTCACTGTGACCCCTTAGGACACTGGCCATGGGGTCCAGGCCCCCTCCTTGTCCAGCCTGGCCATGTCTGCACCCAGCTGTGTCTGCACCCGGCCAGTCTCCAGACAAGGCGACGTTCTGAGGTTCCAGGGGGTGCCCATTCCTCAGCCTGGGCAGCGTAGTCTCCTCCTGGACTCTTGGCCCCAGCAGAGTGGCCGGCATGGCCCCGAGCCTCTGGCTGTGTCCCCGGTTCAGTCTTGAAAGGCACCGGGAGGTGGTGCAGTAGAGATGGGAATTCCTGGCTGTGGGCCGTGCCCCACGTACCTGGGTCCAGGAGCCGGGCCTCTCCCCACCGTGCTGCCGGCTGCTGCTCCTGCCCAGCCGGCCAGGGCGAGAGGAACCAGCCCTGGGGGGCACTCACCGTTCCTCACCCTCTCCCCGTTCCCACCCAGACGTGGACGAGTGCCTCGCGCACAATGGCGGCTGCCAGCACAGGTGTGTGAACACCCCAGGCTCCTACCTCTGCGAGTGCAAGGCCGGCTTCCGGCTCCACACGGACGGCAGGACCTGCCTGGGTGAGTGTCCTGCAGGCGCCCGCCCGGCCTGCTCCCGTCTGGGCGGGGCTCGGCTCCCCATGCCCTGGGCTGCGACGCCGGATGGCCTCTCCCTGGGGCCCGTCGTTCCGGGTGGCCTTGGCCCCCTGGCTGGTAGCTGTGCCTGGGAGGGCATGGCAGCCCCCCTGCAGGTGAGGAAGCCCAGGCAGGAAGGAGGACCCGGCCCTGAGCCGGGCCACACACCCGCTGTGGCCACACCGAGTCCCGCTGTGAGGCTCGGGCCATCTGCAGCGGTCAGCAGGCGCCCTGGCCTGACGGTGCCCGCCCAGGAGCCGGGGAAGAGGGGCAGCTGGGAAGCAGGACCACGACCCTCCATCTCCTCTGCACAGTCTTCGCCGTGCGGATGGGGATGTGCATGGTGGCCTGGTTACCATGGAGGGCTGGGGAGGGGCTGCACCCCAGAATCCAGGGTTGGGGGGAGGCCGGCAGCTGGCCCGTTTGCAGTGCCCCTGCTCCGGCTGGCTCGGGGATGGGGCCGACCCCGCGATCCGGCCTGAGAGGCTCTGGGAGATGGGGGTGGGTCGCCCCTTCTTTCCACCGCGGCGACTGGAGTGGCCACAGGCGGCTCTGAGCAGCCTCGTCCTGGTCCCTGCTCATGGGGCCCGGCGGCCCGCCAGCCCGGGTTGGGGGGGCCGCCAGCCCACACTCACATGTCCCGGGGCGGGGCGCAAAGTAGAAACAGATGCAGGAATGTTGAGATGTTCCTCCGGAGGATCCAGCCTTCAGGGCTGTGGTCCAGCCTGCTGCCTGCAGGGGGCGCCTGGGAGCCCACGGGGGGGACTCTTTAACCTTGAGCCCCCTGCAAGGACTGGCCTGTGGCCATGGCCTTGGGCTCTCCCTGGACTGGCCCAGGTGGAGGAGGCCCCCGTGGTGAGCGGGGCTGCTGCTCCCCAGATTCCATCAAAACCGTCCATGTCCCCCCGTGGCCTGCACTGAGGTTCCCGGACAGGCCCAGGACCAGGGCAGAGCTGTAAGTGGCTGCGGGGGCTAGCCCTGAGCTGCTGGCCTCAAGGAGCCCGGCAGGGGTGGCCTTGGCCTGGTGCCCGCCCAGTGCTGTGTGGAGCCCCCTCCCCGGGGCTCCCAGGAGCGGCACACTCTGGCTGGTGGCGCTTGTCAGGTCAGGTGCCAGGGCCCCCGGGGTGGTCCTGGAAGCCCCCCAGCATCAGCCCTGGCGCTGTGCACCCCACTGGAGCAGGGGGAGCCCCAGGGACTTCCACGGCCTTCTCGGTGCTGGGCCCGCTCCTGGCTGTGCCTGGGCAGCACCTGTGAGACGCACCTGTGTGCCGCCCGTGCAGTTGCTGCGAGTCCTCACGCACCCGGTGACCCGGGACTGTCACTCTGTTGCCGCTGCCAGTCATTTGTCTGCTGAGAGGGATCCCTGTGCCGTCTCACCCTCCGATTAGCTAGCACCGCCCTGGTGGCCGGGGCCCCCCAGGGTCTGGCCGAGGGGCACTGGGGAAGCACCCTTCTCTCTCCAGAAGTCCCTGGGGGCGGCTGGGACCTGTGGCGGAATCAGCCCTGTCCCCTGGCCGCCCCTGCCTGGCACCACCCTGATGTCCCCCCCATCCCGGGCTCCCAGGGGCGTTTTGTCCTGCTTGTCCCTGGCCCCTGGTGGCCACCCACTGTGCTGTGGGATTCCTTGTGCTGTGGGTGGCGTGCCCGGTGCATTGGCGTTGGGAGTGGCCAGCGTGGACCCCTGTCCACAGCCCTCTCTGTGGGGCTTGAGAAGCGCCTGTGATGGACGTGGGGGCTCCTCCCCAGGCAGGCTCAGGGATGTTGAGCCAAAGGGACCGCCCTTGGCTGCAGTGGACCCGAGACAGAGGCCCAGGATTGGGGGTGGCTCAGGGGTCCCCTGTCGCGGGGGATCCTGTCCCACCTTGGCTGCAACCCCCGGAGGTCACTGCCCGGTCCATGCCAGGGCTTGGAGGGTTGGGCGTGGATGCACAGCCCCTGGGAAGTGTGACGCCCCACCCCCGCAGCCCTCCGTCCACCCCCCAGCCCGGGTCCCAGGGTGCGAGCGTGGGCTGGGGCCGGGTCACAGCACCCTCTGCGCCCCGCGCATCCCTAGCAGATGCTGATAGGAAGCAGTCCCGCGGGAGCGCGCCCCCGTGGCCAGCTGTGCGGCAGGTGGTGCAGCTGGTGGCCAGCTGCGCAGAGCCTCCCAGCCTGCTGGGATCCCCCTGTGTGCTCTCTCCCGGGTCTGGGGCCTCGAAGGAGTCACGGAACTGCGGGTGGGGGTGTGGGGAGGGTGCCCAGGGCCACAGCCGCCGTCCCCAGGAGCCGGGACGTGGGGGGAGCTGGAAGACGCAGAGGAGGCTGGGGGGGGGGCTCGAAACGCCCCCCTCAGCTCCTTGTTAGAGGGGAGGCCCTGGGGGGGCCGCCCGCCCCGAGGCCCTGAAGCTCGCCGGGCTCACCGGCACAGCTCGTCCCTGCAAAGCCGCGGAGGCCCTGACGGGATTTCCGTCCCCTCCCAACCTGAGACGGGCTGTGGCTGCTGCAGGGACTGTGGGCCCCGGTGTGAGCCCCACTGCCTGTGGGCCCGCCCTGGGGACCACGGCCCTGGTGGACAAACCAGACGCTCTGGATGGCACCTTAGGCTCAAGCCTCAAGTCCCGGGTGCGGGAACAGCGCCCCCTGTCGGGAGCTGTGCACCTGCGGGAGCGGGGAGTGAGCTGGCACAGGCGGAGCCTTCTAGAATGCTGTTTCCTGCTCTGGGGAGGCCCCCATTCCCACTGAGCGCCCAGGCCTCCCCCTGGGCGAGGGGGAAGGGTGTCCCAGCAGCAGAGACCTCTGCTGGCAGAAGGTGGAGTTGCAGTCCAGCTCTGTAGACTGCAGGAGCCTGGCTGCCGTGGGGTGACCTGGCGTACCTGGCGTTTGACATGAGACGGTCAGGGTTGTCAGCCTGCTCGGGCTGCCACCGCCAGGTACCCAGACCGGGCAGCTTCGCCGGCGCCAGTCAGTCTGCTCACAGCTCTGGAGGCCGGGGGTCGCAGGGCAGGTGCCGGCCAGCTTGTTCGCGGTGAGGCCCGGCTGTGAGAGGGAGGAGGTTGAGTTCTGTGTGTCTTCTCAGCAGGGTGGTCCATGCGGTCAGGGCCGCACGCGTGTAAGCGCCTTTAACCCCGGCTGTGTCCGTGTAGACCCTGTCTCCAGCCGCAGCGAGGGCCGGAGGGGCTCCGGCCTAAGAACTTGGGGAGGACCCAGGCGCCCCAAGTGTGGTCAGCTGTGTCTCGCCTGGAAGTCAGACGGCAGCGCTGGGCCCTGGGCAGGGCGGCCCAAGCCACGCCCCCAGCAGGCGTGCTGACCACTGCCCCGCAGGCCGGAGCCCCGTGAGGGGATGTGGGGCTGCGGTGACGCCTGCTTTGTGACCACACGCTGTCCCCAGGAGGCAGCTGAGGGCGTGTCGAGGACAGAACAGCGTGCTGGCCCCCAGGGGGCGCCAAACCTCCCTCCAGGCCTCATCTTCTTGGCTGGCTGGGCCGTGACCAGGCGTGAGATCACAGCCCCGGGCAGGGGTCCCCGGGTGTGTGTCCCCCAGCTGGGCCTGGAAGCATCTCTGTGCCACCAGCTCCTGCAGCTTTCGGGGAATCGGGAAGTCCGTGGGCCTGTGCGGCTGACCCTGGCTGGGCCCCCTGGGACGTGCCGGCTGCGTGGCCCGAGCAGGTGGCTCTGCAGGGTGTGGGGAGCCCAGACCCTTCCTGGTCACCCCCAGCCCGCCCTCTGCCCCGGCAGCCTCGTCCCTGGGCCTGTCCAGGGGTTGTGCCTGTCGGGGGAAGCCCTGGGGGAAACCCCTTCCTTCTAGCCCCGCCATGGCGCCCTGCGTCCTGGACCCCGTGGGCCGGCCCAGCCTGCTCCTCGGCCCTGCGCTCCGCAACCCTGCCTGCCTGGCCCTGCCAGGAAGGGCTTCTGGTTCCCATTACGCGTCCCGAGCCGGCCGGGATGCAGTTGGTGTGGTGAACACAAATAAACAGAGCCCCCAGGAATGTGGGGCCGGCCGGGGCCCGTGGCAGCCTCCGCCGGGAGGGCCAGGCTGGGCAGAGCGCAGCAGGTGAGGCTGGCCGGGCTGCGAGTCAGGTGGGCTTCCGTGTGGCCTGGAGGCCAGCGTGGCGTTGGGGGCAGTGCCTGGGGAGGGGGCTCAGAAGCTGCTGGGCTCCCTCGGGTCTGCCCCAGCCAGGGCCGGGGGCTGGGACACCACGTGCCCCAGCTGCAGCGCGCTGGCTGGCGTGGCCCCCGGCGCCCCACGTGGCAGGCGGGCAGGGCTGGGTTGGACGAGCTCTTGTTCAGGGATCCTTGCCCTTGGCGACAGCCCAGGCTTCTCTGCGCTCCGCGGCGGTCCCGCGCTCCCGCTGTTGCCAGGAGCCTGGCTGCGGAGCGCTGGCCCCTCCTTGGTGCCTGCCGGCCTGATGGCGAGGGTTTCCTCCACGCCTGGGCAGAGCCAGCCGCCCACGGGGGATGACCACGCCCCCCCAGGGGGGGCCCGGGGCCGTGGCGCTTTAGTTACGGAGGTCGGTCTGCCGCGCAGGGCTCCGTGCTCAGCTCCCCGGGCACGCATGTTGGCACCCTGCCCCCCAGCTCGCACTCCCCCCTCCCCTCCCTAACCACATGGAGATTGCCGGAGACCGTCATAGCCACGGTTCCTGCCAAGAAGCCGCCTGCTGCTCTGGTGCAGGCCCAGCGCCCCCTCCCACCTCCTGGACCGGCCGTGGGCACAGCTGTGGTCCATCCCTGGGGACTCAGGCTTCCCTGAGGGGTCTCAGCAGGAGGGCGATGGTGCCAGCCACTGGCCCATGGTCTCCCCTGGTGCCCACGTCCATCACGTGGTCAGGTGTGTGGCTAGCCTGGCCTGCGAGGGTCCCTTGGGAGATGGGGACCATGGTGGCCACCCTGGCGGTGTCACACTGGCCCCTTGCCCTGACTTGAGGACCAAGACTGTGTATGCAAAGCCACCTCCTCCAGGGAGCGTGGGCCATCAGTCACGATCCCGTTGGACCTCGTTGGTGGCCATGAAAGCAGAACCGGGCTCGTCAGCCGGGCGTGGGCGTGGGGGTGGGGGCGTCTTCTCCCAGGGCCTTCTTGGAGGTGGGAAAGCAGCGGGGTTCCCAGTGGCCGGGAGTCCCGGGGCGCCCGTGCCATCGCGTTCCCACTGGCGCCGGGGCAGGGGCCAGCACCAGCCGGGCCAGCCTCCAGTGCTGACCAAGCTCCTGTCTGCTCCCCAGCCCTCAACTCCTGTGCCCTGGGCAACGGCGGCTGCCAGCACCAGTGCGTCCAGCTCACGGCCACGCGGCACCGCTGCCAGTGCTGGCCCGGGTTCCAGCCCCAGCAGGACGGGAGGCGCTGCGTCCGTGAGTGTCTCTGGCAGCACGCAGAGCGGGGCCGGGGCTGGACGGGCCTGCCGGAGCTCCCGGACCAGGGTGCCGAGAGGTTGGGGGTGGGGCTTGACCGCCAGGCTGGGCCTCGGACCGTGCACCTGGGGCGGTTCAGGATGCGGGGATGGCAGGCGTCTCCGTCCCTTAGACACGTGCCCTGAACCCCTGAGCCCCGTCCCCACCTCCCTCTGTAACCCCTCCTCCTCCCGGGACCGTGACGGCAGGGAGAAGCCCGTGTGCGGACGAGAACGGCGGCTGCATGCACACTTGCCAGGTGTTCCGGGGCCTCGCGCGCTGTGCGTGCCACGCAGGCTACCAACTGGCCGTGGACCGCAAGGCCTGTGAAGGTAGGGATGCCCCCGCCGCCCTGCCCCAGGCCAGCTGCCAAGGGCTGACTGGAGCCACCCCAGCGCATCCTGCTGGGCGGGCGCCACCCCTGGGGGGCTCTGCGGGGCAGGGACGGGGGCATACAAGGCTGCTCGGGTGAGCAAGGTCCCAGGTTCTGTTTCCGAGTGTCCCGTGCAGCCTAAGGAGGCCTCTGGTTAGGAGACAGGACAGCGTCCAGCCGGGAGGTGGAGGACCGGGGGTCAGTATCAGAGTCAGGCCTCAGTGGCAGGTACTTCTAGAACTTTCTGCCACCTTGGCTGCCCTGCCCGCTCTGTGACCATCCCTGGGGGCCCTGCCCATCTCACGGGCAGGGCTGGGACGAGCAGCCTCGGGGGTTCTGCCCCCAGCCCCAGGGACTTCTGGCGTGGTCTGTTCCCCAGGCGCCCAGCCAGGTGGCCCCTCGGACTCTGCAGGGGGCATGGCTGGAGCGGCCGCCTGCACAGCAGACCGGGTCCTGACCGCCTGTGCCCGTGGCCACAGACCGGGAGAAGGATGGCTGTGTGGTGGGGTCAGCCGGAGGCTCCGCCCACGTCCCCGCCCCCTCCACTTGGTCTTTCCCTTACAGACGTGGACGAATGTGCCTCCGGGCTGGCCCAGTGTGCGCACGGCTGCCTCAACACCGCAGGGTCCTTTAAGTGTGTGTGCCACGCAGGCTACGAGCTGGGAGCTGACGGCCGGCAGTGCTACCGTGAGTGGGCGGCGGGCAGGGGGGCCAGGCCGGGGAGGGGTGCCCGGGGCAGCGGCACAACTCCCTGGGACCCCACACGCTTCCTTGGCCACGGGGCGGAGCTTGCTTGTCAGGCAGGGAGGGTGGGGCCCTGCAGACCCCGCCCACGCCCGTGTTGTGCAGGGATCGAGATGGAGGTTGTGAACAGCTGTGAGACCGGCCACGGCGGCTGCTCCCACGGCTGCAGCCACAGCAGCGCAGGGCCGCTGTGCACCTGCCCCCGGGGCTACGAGCTGGACCAGGACCAGAAGACCTGCGTCGGTAAGGGGCGCCACCTGCCAGGCTGCCCGGCCGCACCCAGACCTGGGATTCGCTGACCCCGAGTCGGGCTGATTGGGTGCTGTGCCCTGGAAGCCCCTCCTGCTCCTGAACCCAGGGGACTGGGGCTGGCATCAGCCCCGGGCAGCCCACAGCCCTGGAGCACCCTTTCCGGCCCTGCGCCAGCACCCGCTGCAGGGCCTGCTGTCCTGGGAGGAGGGCCGGTGTCCGGAGAGGAGGATCGGTGTCCGGGGAGGAGGGCCGGTGTCCTGGGAGGAGGGCCAGTGTCCGGGGAGGAGGACTGGTGTCCTGGGAGGAGGACCGGTGTCCAGGGAGGAGGACCGGTGTCCGGGGAGGAGGGCCGGTGTCCTGGGAGGAGGGCCGGTGTCTTGGGAGGAGGCCCAGTGTCCGGGGAGGAGGACTGGTGTCCTGGGAGGAGGGCCGGTGTCCGGGGAGGAGGGCCGGTGTCCTGGGAGGAGGAC
>CM027388.1:1436908-1453720 GCA_015711505.1 Sylvilagus bachmani
GGAGTTTCATCTGGGTCTTCCACATGGGAGGCAGGGACCCAAACACTGGGCCATCCTCCACTGCTCTCCCAGGCTGTTAGCAGGGAGCTGGATCAGAAGTGGAGCAGCCGGGGCACCAGCAGGTGCCATATGGGATGCTGGTGTCGCAGGTGGTGGCTTTACCTGCCCTAATCATTGTCATTATCTACCTACCCACCTACCTATCAGAAGCTTCAGGAAGTTCGTGGAGAACTTGCATTATCTATATTTTTTTAAAAAGAATTTATTTTACGAGAGAGAGACTTGATCTTCCGTCCACTGGTCTGCTCCCTAAATGGCTACATGGGCTGGGGCTGCGCCAGGCCCAAGCTACGAGCCAAGAGCTTCTTCCTGGTCTCCCACATGAGTGCAGGGGCCCAAGGTCTTGGGCCATCTTCTGCTGCTTTCCCAGCCACATTAGTGGGGAGCTGGATCAGAAGTGGAGCAACCGGGACAGGAACTGGTGCGCATGTGGGATGCTGGCCCTGCAGGCGGAGGCTTAACCTGACCCACCACAGCACCGGCCCTGCACAGCCCTCTGTGCCCTGGAGCTGACCCTCCCCCAGCTTCCAGGGCCTGGTGTGCAGGTGTCTTTGTGGGCCCTCGCGGAGCTGACCGCGAGCTGTGTGTACGAGGTGTCCAGTGCCCTTGGGTGTTCAGGGAGACGAGGGCACGGGGAGGAGGTGCCAGGCACCTCTGTAGCCCATGTCGGGGTGGCCAGGGCGAGTCCCAACCTGCCCCCGGCCCTGGGCAAAGCTTGCGCAAACATGGCACATTACTCAGCACGGTTCGCGGAGGGAGTGGAGCTGTGGGAGCTCCTGCCCCAACACCTGTCGGCGACAGAAGAGGCCACTGCACAGCAGGCTCAATTTCTAGCAGACTTAAGTCACTTGAGCTCGTGCGAGTGGATACATATTCCACGCTGCTGTTTGTTAAGTTCCCACCGATGGTACGTCTGCGGTGCAGCCGGGACCTCCGCGAAGGCCCCCGGGGGGGCTTGCTGGGTGCTGGAGGCCACGCCCTGCTGTCCCACAACAGTGGGGGGCGTCTCTCCTCGAGCATTTCCCATGGGCCTCCGCTCTGCAGGGGGCAAGCTCACAGCCCCCGCCCCCCCCCGCACCTGCAGAGGGGCAGCCGTGCCGGCCTCCCTGTGCAGGCCCCGGCCGTGCCAGCCTCCCTGTGCAGGCCCCGGCCTTGCTGGTCGCCCTGTGCAGGCCCCAGCCTTGTGACGTTGACCTGCCGCACACGCAGGGACAGCTTCCCTGGCCACACGGGCCTGTGGGAACCGGGTGGGGGAACGTTGTACCTCGCGGCTCGGAGGCCGGCGTTCCCGTCCTCAGCGTCTCCTCCTCTGGCCCGGTGGTCTCGCGTTTTCCTGTCTGAGTCCGGGTGTGAATGGGTGGCAGCCTCCTCACCAGCTTCCAGTAGGGTCACACCCCAGGCCTGGCGGGTCCCATGGACGTTTCTGGGGTGAGGATGGTTGCTGTCAGTGAGGTGGCTGAGAGAGAGAGAGAGAGAGAGAGAGAGAGAGAGAGAGAGAGAGAGGTCCTGCCTGGGCGGGACCTGGGAGCAGGTGCCTTGGTCACTGGGGTAAGACGTGGTGTCTGGGAGACAGGTGACGACTGTTGGGAGGGGGTCTGAACCATGCCTGAGGGTGTGCTGTGTCCTCCAGGCGGGAGGAGAAAGGGTTTGGGGGCTCCCAGAGCTGACTGGGGCTGCAGACACGGGCGGTGGAGCCACGAGCAGCCCGCGCTGCTGATATTCGGGCAGCATGGGTCTCACTGTGGGTGCAGAGAGGTTTCCTTGGTGCCTCCCATAGTCGTCCGTTGTTTTCTGTCCAGACCTCAGCCGGCAAGGGTTAGCGGTGGGGCTGGGGTCTCTCTGTCCCCAAGAGGGAACCAGAGACCCCTTGCACGCGTCCATCCAGGGTGCTGGTCACTGTAAGGAATGGGGAACCCGGGCGCGCACTGCTGTCTGGGGTGGGACCCCCAAGGAGCCACCATCCTGCACAGACGCTGGGTGCAGGTGTGGCTGAAGGTGCCCAGGAACGTGGGACGGAGCCACGGTGGCACAGGAGCTGGGCCGGGGGGGAGGAGCCGGCCGGGGAGTCTCCATCTTTCTCTCCACAGCCCTCGCCCGGCCTCGGCCTCCGCTCTCACCCCAGCTCTCTCGGGAGATGTGACCACGACTCTGAGTGATGAACTTAACTCGGAGGGTTTGAGAGACTCTCGGTCAAGGAGAATACAAGGGCAAAGTGACCTTGTGGGCGTGGCCTCTGGCTCCGTTCTGTGCTCTGCTCCCTCGGCTCCCTCGGCCCCCACGGCGGGCAAGGCCGGGAGGGCCGGGCGGGCCACCCTCGTGCCGCTCCGTCTCTAGCACCGCGGGGGCCATCGGTGCCAGTTTGGAGTCCACTCTGCTTGGTTTTTCTTCTTTTGAACTTTCTTTGTGAGAAGGGAACACATCTCACGTACTGCGTGTCTACGGCTTTAAGAGCGTGACGGTACTTCCCACCCGCTGTCTCCCTCCCTCCTCCTCCTCCCTCTTTTCTGATTTTTCATTTAATCTTCACCATGACATACTTGCAATTTTCTTTATAATCTCAAGCTTAACCGTCCACTAAATATAGAAGTCAGCGAGCGGGGAGTAGAAGAGCCACTGCTCCCGAGGGGAGAGGCCGTGGCCCTAACCGCGTCTCAGAATGCTCCTCCCAACGCGGGGCACACGTCTGTGCACACGTCTCTGAGGCCCGGATCCCTGAGCGGATGTCGGACGTGGGATTTTACGCCGTAGCCTGCTGCCTTTTGGATTTCTTTTTTTTTTTTAATTATTATTTTTGACAGGCAGAGTGGACAGTGAGAGAGAGAGACAGAGAGAAAGGTCTTCCTTTGCCGTTGGTTCACCCTCCGATGGCAGCCGCAGCCAGCGCGCTGTGGCCGGTGCACCGCGCTGATCCGAAGCCAGGATCCAGGTGCTTCTCCTGGTCTCCCATGGGGTGCAGGGCCCAAGCACTTGGGCCATCCTCCCCTGCACTCCCAGGCCACAGCAGAGAGCTGGCCTGGAAGAGGGGCAACCGGGACAGAATCCGGTGCCCCAACCGGGACTAGAACCGGGTGTGCCGGCGCCACAGGCGGAGGATTAGCCTGTTGATCTGCGCACCGGCCTGCCTTCTGGATTTCTGAGCTGCTCCGGAGCGTCACTCTGGGATACTTGGGTTTCTGAAACTTTGCTTTGAGGCTCGTTCCGTGGAGCTACGCTGGCGTGTGACCCAGGGGCGACGGAGGCAAGACCCTCCTGAGAGCCCCTCCCCGCCCCCACATCGGGGCCAGGACGTGGGGCAGCCAAGGGCCCTGCAGCCGTGACTTCGGCTCTCGGGAGCTGAGTGGCCGCTGTGGAGAGCGGGAGCGCACGGTGCCTCCTGGGAGTGGCGGGAGGACTCCGTCCGCCGGGAAGGAGCAGCACCACCGGTACTCCCCTGCCCCAAATGCGGGGAGGGAGGGGCGCCCGTCTCTCTCTCTCTCTCTATTTATTTAATATTTGAGAGGCAGAGTGACAGACAGAAAGAGGGAGAGACAGAATCTTCCATCTACTGGTTCACTCCCCAAATGGCCACAATGGCTGGACCTGGGCTGGTCCGAAGCCAGGAGCCAGGAACTTCTTCTGGGTCTCCCACGCGGGTGCAGGGGCCCAAGCACTTGGGCCATCTTCCATTGTTTCCCTAGGCCATTAGCAGGGAGCTGGATCGGAAGTGGAGCAGCTGGGACATGAACCGGCTCCCACATAGGATGCCGGTGCCATAGGTGTAGACAACCCACAGGGCTATGCCACAGCGGGGGCTGGGGGAGCATTTCTCAGTGTCCTGGGAGTGGGTTCTGGGTCACAAATTATGTGCTATTGAGAAGGAAGTGGGGAAGGCACACGGAGGGGCCAGGGAGGGCAGCCCTGGGGGTGGTGGACGGAAGAGCAGAGGAATGGGTGTCCCTGTCTCCCTCCCCTGCAGACAGCAGGCTGTGCGGGGCAGCCAGCACGTGCCGGGCGCATGCCTGGAGCTGCCTCAGCGCTGCTGAGGGCTGCGTGTGCACCGCCCTGTGGGGGAGCCTCCCCGTCCCTTTGGGCAGGGATTGCCTCACTCCACTTTACAGGAGGGAAGACTGAGGCACAGAGCCCCGGGGAGTGAGTGTGAATAGGGCGCCGCCCCGGGACACCGTCCCTGGCGCCGTGGAAACAGCCATGTCAGAAACACCGGCTCTGGGTGGTGGAGCCGGTTCCTGTGTGAGCACTCGCGGGTGTGGAGGGCCGTGTGGCCGCACCCGGTCCTCAGGACAGCCCTGCCTCGCCGGCGCAAACAAGGACAATGCAAGTTTGCAGGAGCCGGGTTGTGGCCAGAGCCTCCCGGTCCACGTGTCTGTCCCGGGCCTCCTGCTCAGCCTGGGCCCCCACAAACTCTTGTGCAGGACCCCGGGTGCCGCCCCACCCGCCGCTCGCGTGGCTTCCACACCCCGGGGCCTGGGTGCAGAGAGCTGAGCCGGCTGCTCACTTCCTGCCCTGGCAATGCAGCCGCGCTCCCCTCCGGGATCCGGCAGAGCAGGTGCAGATGCTGCCTGGGCCTCCCAGCTCCATCACCCCGCGGATGCCGGCGAAGATGCAGATAAACGCACGGTGATTACGGCCTGCTTTGCACACGGCGGTGCGGCGCGTCAGATCAGGTGTGGCCGTCAGCCGCAGGCACAGGGAGAGACGCTGATGTTGAAATATTTGTGTAAGTTCGCCGGGAACATTTATGGTGCGACAGGGGCTCCAGTAGCCTTCCATATAAATTATTCATTATGCAAACTCAGATGAAATGCCAAAGCCCTCCACCGAGGGACTGCCTTTTTTATTCGTAATTTTTATTACCCCTGAAGAGCTTGTCTTAGTTAGCGTCTGCCGCCAAGCCAGGCGGGCGGCATAATTAGCAGGAAGAAGCGGATCAGCCGGCGAGACCGTGGCGACCTTATGCTCCTGTCTCTGCAAGGGAATTCGGCTTTTTTTTTTTGTTTTTAAATAGATTTATTTGTTTATTTGAAAGGCAGAGAGCGAGAGAGAGAGAGAGAGAGAGAGAATCTTTGACCTGGCTCACTCCCCAAATGGCCGTGACAACCGGAGCTGGGCCAGGCCAAATCCAGGAGCCAGGAGCTCCAACCGGGTCCCCCACGTGGGTGGCAGTGGCCCGTGCACTTGGTCCGTCCTCCGCTGCTGTCCCAGGTCACAGCAGGGAGCTGGATGGGGAGCAGAGCGGCTGGGGTCGGAACCAGCGCTCTGGTGTGGGATGCGGTGTTGCGGGCAGTGGCTTAGCCCACTGCCCCACGGTGCCACCCCCATCTTGGCCTTTTTTCTTTTCAGAGGGTTTTCTCTGCTGGAGGACCCGGCGCTGACGCCCCTCCTGGCCTGAGCTCGGGTTTCAGAGGGCACTGGCAGATTGGAGTCCCTGTGTGTCTTGCTTTCTGTCCGTGGGGAGGAAAGCTGGGGCCACGGAACCCACAGGCCACGGCTCAGGTCCCCCTGAGAGGGCAGGCGTCGTCCCTGCTGGCTTCTTTCAAGTGAGGGGCCGGGCTCAGAGACCGCCAGGGACTGGGTGTTTCCCTCCTGTCTTCCCAGGGCCAAGTCAGAATCAGGCCCTTAGGGTGGGCTCGGAGCCACTTTGTTCTTAACGGAACAAGGAGTCCGGCGAAGGCCTCGCGGCTGACACCCGTGTCCTGTGCCGGGAGCTGGCTTCGATTCCTGGTTCCAGCTCCAGCTCCTGACTCCGGCTTCCGGCTGCGGCAAACCCCGGGAGGCAGTGGTGGTGCCTCAGCCACTTGGGTTCCCGCGCTCACGTGGAAGACCCGGGTCTCCTAGCTTCGGCCTGGTCCAGTCCCGAGACTTGGCGGGCACTTGCGGAGTGAGCCACTGGGAGGAGGATGTCGTTCTCTGTCTGTAATACTTTTTTTTTTAAGCGGTGGGATTTGAGTCCAGAGGGCACCTTGGAAAGATGCAGAAGGCCGTGTGCTTGCCACGGAGGGAGGCCTCGGAGGAACCAGCCCCGCCGACACGGCGACCCCCAGCCTCGGCGCTGCGGGGCCGGAGTATCTGCCTGAAGCGACACAGGCGATGGCGCTCGGCTGCCACGGTGCTGGGACATTGATGCTGAGCCCAGGTGGCTCTCCGGGTTCCAGACGGTGGAGCGGGACTGACGCCTTGGCCAGAGTCTTCAGGTGCAAGAGAAGCAGCCGGCCCTGTGGATGGGCCCCCTGGCTTCACGGCCGGAGCTCTCGGTGCAGGACTGACCCCCCACTCTACCACGGATCGCGAGTGACGACACCTCCTGCACAGCGCTCCCCCAGACGCCGGCCCTGTGCTGGGTGATGACCGGACCACGCCTGTGACCTCCCCGAGGGCTTGCTGCAGCCCCTGGTGGGCTGAGGACCGAGCGCCAAGGGCCAGCCCGTGCGGGTGGCTCTGTCCACCGTGCCCGTCCTGCCACGGCCCCACCTTCCGAAACAGTGGCGGATCTGCTCTCCTGGACAGCCGGGGCCACGTGGCACTTACGGCTGGGGACAGGGGTGGTGGACACTGCCTGGAGCGGCGCCTGGTGGGAGCCTGGGCCCCGCGTTCCCTTTCCAAGGCCTTGCCCACAGGGCGCAGGCGCGGGCCGGGCTCACCTGCTCACGGCCCGACCCCATGACCTTGTCAATCGCTCAGCATTAGAAACCACGTTTTCCCTCCGAGAGCCCCGGCGGCGCGGTCAAACGAACTCCAAGTCTTCGTCACAGTCTTTGGATTTATTCCCAGAGGGACACTGGATCCCCAGAAGCTTCCAGAACTGTAGTGCATTCCTGCCCGTTGAGTTCAAGTTGGGAGAAGGGGTCAGCGGAGCAGGGGTCAGTGCTGGCCAGGAGCGCGATGTCCCCTTGTCTCTCTCCTTCCTCCCAGCCAGCTCGGCCGCCCCCACCCCGCCTGCAGCACCCGCATGTGAGGTTTCATTTTTGTTGTTGTTTGACATTGTTGGGGTCAGCAGCTCCTTGGGTCGAGGACTCTGCCGTAGAATTTCCTGGAATCCCTGAGCCTGGCTGAGCCCCAAGCCCCCACCTGGGGCTGCCCCTCCTCCTCGGGACTGCCCTGTCCCCCTCTCCATTCCCCCGCCGCTGGTGTGACCCAGGCGTTGGGGTCCTGCCTGGCTGTCTCCCTCTCCCCTGCGCTCCTGCCGCCCCCTGCCTCCCGGCTGGCCTGGCAGCCCGGTCCTTGAGCTGCGACCTCCCTCCACGGGACTGTCCAGGCTTCACTGGGCGTGAGACGGGGCCTCGAATCTCCCCAGATGCAAAGGAGCTCTGAGATGAGCTGCGGCGTGGAGGGCAGCAGGTGTTCATTCAGCCCCGCCCCCTGCCGGCATGGCCACGCCTCACCCCCCCCCCCCAAGGACCGGCTCACAGGAAGCGGGGAGGCCCTGCCAGCAGCGTGGCGCAGCCAAGGCCGTGTGCCTGCCAAGCACACACAACAGGTTGCCTGCACACCTGTTCTCATTTGCATAAAGCCATGAGGCAGCTCCGCCCCCTCCCCCCTCTGTGTGTTTCTCCCTCTCAGCCCCTCCTGTGTGTCCCTACCTGTGGGGGTGCCCCAGAGCTTAGGGCCCATCATCCCCTCGACCTTATCTTAGGCGGCAGAGATGGAGGGTCCTCGTCTCCCCTCCCCCAGCTGCCAGCAGGTGCCTGTGCAGCTGTTCAGGTGTCTGTGCCTCTGGGCCCTTGGGTCCTTCTCTTCCCCTCGCCCCCCGATGTGAGGGTGGAGGCCGAGGCCGGCGGCTCCGGACCCAGCGCCCACTGGGTCAGCGGGAAGTGCAGGCGGCGCTCTCCCCAGCCTCTGCCGCTCACCGGGCAGGCTGCACGCGCCTGGATCCCGGCCCCGCCATCTGTCCCCTGCGCCTGCAGACAGCGGCTCTGATCTGCAATTGTCAGATGCGCTTTTCCCCCTTTTCTCTCCACTGCCGCGGCTCGGAGGGCGTGAAGGGGCTGTCGGGGTTTGTGGAGAGCAAGAGCATCTGGGGGCGACAGAACGCGCTCCCTCTGGGGGCCCCAGGGGGCCTGGGACACTTGCTGGGCGGGCAACAGAAGCCAGGTGGGCAGGAGGAAGGGAGGCGCCGGACACAGGGCCCTGCGCCAAGTTGACCTTGGGCTGGTTCTGGACCTACCAAGGGTGTCCCAGAGCCCCCACCCCGTAACCCCCGTCTCTGTCCTCTGTTCCCGTCCTGTGGCAGCCTGTACACCCCGTGGCCCTGCCCCGTCTCTGCACCGACCTCTGCTTCCTCTGGCCTCTCCCTATCTCTCCCCCTCCCCCACCCCCATCACTGTACCCCCTGTTACCGCTGGATTCTACCAAACGTTTAAAGAAAGATGAACACCAGCTCTTCACTGCTCTTCCCAAAACAGAAGAGGAGGAAACACCTCCCGGTCCTCTGAGTCCAGGGTCACCCAGGTCCCAGAGCTGTAGACGGCCAGCACCACGCGGGACGGCGCAGGCCTGGCTGGTGTGGCCGGCTCCCTCTGCGGCCCCGTCCCGTGGGCTGTCCCATGGCTCTGAGCGGCACAGCTGGGCCCCAGTCTCGGCCGCCTCCCAGCCTTATTCTTTTCCTTGCTCTCTTGTGCTGCTCCTGCCTGGCCCGCTGTCCGGCTGTGGTCATCTGTCCGTCCCCCTTGCTGGTGGCTGCTCCAGTGCTCAGAGCTGCGCCTGCCACAGAGGGCTGCTCTGTCCCCAGAGAGGGGCTCCTGTGCTGCAGGTGGGGTCCTGGGGAGGCCGTGTGGAGGTGGTGGGGTCTCTAGGGGGTGGGGCCGCGTGGGAGGACTCCACCCTCCTGAATGGGTTAGGGCTGCCTTGTGGGAGCGGCTGGACCAGGTCTCACGAGAGCAGATGCCACGAGGGCCACGGGAGGCCACACGAGAGCCACACACTTGCCCCTTCTGCATGCAGCTCTGTCTGCTAGTCCACCTGAGCCGTGCCAGGGAGCGCCTCCAGGACGCTGGACGGCGCTGTTTCCTGAGCCGCATGAGCTCAGCACCGTGGTGCTGTGTTAGGGCCGCACAGCAGGGGCGGAGACCCAGGCGGAGCAGCTGATGGTACCAGCGCCCTGGGCCACGAGCCTGTCCCTCAGGGTCAGGTGCTGTGATGGCCGCCTCTGTCCCTGGAGCTGGCCCTGTCACAGCTCGAGACAGCATTTCCCCGGAGCTCTCGCCTGGGGGCGGCGCCAGGGAGGCCCATCGTGGCCAACTCTGGGCAGCCCCCCTTCTGCTCCTCGCTGTGGGGGGCGTCAGAGACAAGGCCAGCAAAGTGCATGAGGCTGGCACCCCCTCCCCAAAACAGAGGCTGGGTCCCGGCAGCCAGGGGCCAGACGGTGGGGGGGTCAGCTGGGTGTCAGAGGCTGAAGTTTCTGGTCTGTTTGGAGCAGGTGTCTGGCAAGGCCCAGGTGGGCTCCAGGCCGGCAGCTCTGCTCCCCACAGCCCTGAGAGCCCGTGCACCTGGTCCTCGGGGCGCGAGCTCAGGGGCCAGGTGTGGGCAGGAGTGGGAGACTCAGCATCCCCAGGGCTCCTGGCAGGTGAGACCTTGCAGGAAGCAGAGGCCATTCTGCAGATGCCACCAGGGAACCGCGCACAGCCGGGCCCCGGGCAGGAGGGAGCCGGCCCTGCTCCCCTGGGGGCTTCTTGTCTCTGTCTCCCAGACCCGAAGTCCCCGGGAGGCAGACGTGCGCTCCCTTCCAATGCCAGGCGATTGCTGCCCGAGGCGGCCGCTGCCCGGTCGTCGCCTCTCCCCCCTTTGCCCTGTGCCTGGGTCCCTCACTTCCTCTGGGGGCGCCCTGGTTGGAGCTTTGCACTCCTCTTCCTCTGCCTGGGAACTGCCAGGGATCTCAGAGCGAAGGCAGCCAGGCTGCCCCCTGGTGGCCGAGCAGAGCAAGGTGGGATTCAGCTCCCGGCCACGGCCACGGTCATGTTCCTGTTGCTCTCAGCCCCAGGCGTCCACAGCGTGGGCCTTCCCGCTGGCATCTCTCGGAAGAGAGGCCGAGGGGCCGTGGGGCCGGCGGGAGGTCAGCCGGGAAGGCGGCTGCATACATTAGGTGAAAGCCGGTGTTCCTGTGAACCTGAGTCAGCTCCAGGAAGTCTGAGCCCGGGTCCCCCACATCAGTCTTCCTCTCTGTGCAATGGGTTGATCCCGAAAGGCCCAGGACTCCCTGGGCCTGGGCTCTGTGTCCCGGTGGGGCTTGCAGCAGGGTCCTTGGGCAGGGAGGGGCTGGGAACTCCCTCCTTCTTGTCTTGGAAGGGTGATTAGAGACGGGAGCGCAGGTGAGAGACGGGCGTGGATTCGGATCCCGGCTCCTTCCTCCTGCTGCGTGGTCCACGGCGCCTGCTGTCTGAGATACCCTGGGGCC
The DNA here is from genome assembly GCA_015711505.1 of Sylvilagus bachmani. Taxonomy (NCBI): domain Eukaryota; kingdom Metazoa; phylum Chordata; class Mammalia; order Lagomorpha; family Leporidae; genus Sylvilagus; species Sylvilagus bachmani. The sequence goes on from CM027388.1 coordinate 1,447,353, forward strand.
AGCACCCGGAGGACCCTGCTCGCGTCCTGAGCACACGGTCACCTCCAGGTCCCCCTGACAGCGCCTCCCATGCAGTCGCAGGCCCCGCCTCCCTCGGCTGCTCGTCTTCCTCTGTGAGGCCTGCAGTGAACAAGCCAGACTCATTGACCCCACCCTCCTCCACCCGCCTCCCTCCCTGCCCCTGGCAGCACCTGCGGGAGACCCCAGGGCCGCGGGTCTCTGTCCTGTCGGTCCCCGGGCTCCCACACAGCTGCATCAGGAGGACAGGTAGAGCAGAGAGACCGAGGGTGCAGCCAGAGCCCGCAGCACCCAGACTCGTCCTGCCCGGGGAGAAGAAAGCTCCAGGTCAGTCCTGGAGAGACACAGGGAGCCTGCAGTGCCCAGGGCCGAGAGAAGGCGGCCCCTCTGTGACAGGGACACTGTGATGCTCCGTGTGACGCTCATGTGGCTGCTCTGTGACAGCTCCGTGTGGCTGTTCTGTGTGACAGCTCTGTGTGACAGCACCGTGTGGCTGCTCCATGTGACAGCGCCGTGTGGCTGCTCCGTGTGACAGTGTTGTGTGACAGCTCCGTGTGGCTGCTGTGTGTGGCTGCTCTGTGTTGCTGCTCCGTGTGGCTGCTCTGTGTGACAGCGCCATATGGCTGCTTCGTGTGACAGCTCCGTGTGACAGCGCCGTGTGGCTGTTCTGTGTGACAGCGCCGTGTGGCTGCTCCGTATGACAGCTCCGTGTGACAGCGCCGTGTGGCTGCTCCGTGTGACAGCTCCATGTGGCTGTTCCGTGTGACAGCTCTGTGTTGCTGCTCCGTGTGGCTGCTCCGTGTGGCTGTTCCATGTGACAGCTCTGTGTGGCTGCTCTGTGTGGCTGCTCCGTGTGACAGCGCTGTGTGACAGCTCCGTGTGGCTGCTCTGTGTGATGCTCTGGAAAAGGTGGACCCAAGCACAGAGGTTGGTGGGGTCATAGCAGGCAGGGAGGTGGGGGGTCGAGCAGGGGGCCACAGCAGTCTCAGTCCTCTAGTCCTGGGAGACGCGGATTCTGGTTCCGAGTGGGAGGCATTGCCGACGCCTCAGCCACGCACAGCCCAGCTCGAGGTCCACGTCCCCCCAAAGCAGCACAGACGGCTAAAATACTCTCATCTCGTCATTAATCTCAGCCATCGCCTGTGCCTGTAGATGGCGTCCCTGTCCCCCCGCACAGCTGGCCAGGGTGCAGGAGGCTGGCAGCCCACCATGGTCCCGTCCCGAGCGTCCTGCAGGCTGTCTCTGAGTTCTGGGGTAGAGACAGGGCCCTGCCCGCCTGCTCCTCTCACCTCCCGGAAGCCTGTGGGCCTCGGATTGCTCAGCTGGGGCTGGCAGTGCGGCTTCCACGCGAGGCGCCCTGGGCTGCGGTTGTGGTGGGGAGCGCCTGGGGTGGGCTCTGTGGGGCCTGGTTTCCCTCCTCAGCCGGGGGTGCCGAGATCAGCGCCTCGCTCCAGATGACCTCTCGGGGTTCGGGGAGTGGCGCAGGGGTCAGGCCACCCCCCCCCGAAGACCCCGGTCATGGGGCTCAGAATTCAGCCATGGCCTCGTAGTGAAGAACCCAACACAGGTTCTGAGAGCTCATGGGACCCCCGGCCCTGAGCACACAGAGCCACAGCCCCACCAGGAGCGCTCTCAGAAGGACACGCCAGCCCCTGTCGCTGACCAGGGCACCGGCCGGGGCCCCACGCGAGCTGGTCCCGGGACCCGAGTCAGGGCGCCCAGTGCCACTCCTCTTTGGGCCACTTCCTGTCCTACTTCCCTCCTCCAGGCTGGACCCGGATTGCTCCTCTGTTGTGGGCCCTCCCTGACCCCTGTGTGCGTGTGCTTGTGTGAACACACGCTTGCAAACCACGGCTCATGAGGGCTTGAATCCAGACCGCTTCAAGCTCTCCCGCAGCTCAACAAACGCAGACGCCCGTTATGAAGAGAGCAGAGGCTCCCCCAGACGGCTCCCCCCGACGGCTCCTCCAGCCGGCTCCTCCAGACGGTTCCCCCAGAAGGCTCCCCCAGACGGCTCCTCCAGAAGGCTCCCCCAGCCGGCTCCCCCAGATGGCTCCCCCAGACGGCTCCCCCAGCCGGCTCCCCCGACGGCTCCTCCAGACGGCTCCCCAGCAGGCTCCTCCAGACGGCTCCCCCAGAAGGCTCCCCGAGACGGCTCCTCCAGACGGCTCCTCCAGAAGGCTCCCCCAGACGGCTCCTCCAGACGGCTCCCCCAACTGGCTCTCCAGAGAAGATGCACAGGTGGCCAATCGGTAGCAAAGTCAAGTCAAAACCCCAGGCACGGCTGCGCCACACCCGGCCGGCAGCTGTAACGAAGCTGTAACATCCCAGTGGCTGGCGAGGATGTGGAAGTCGGAGCCCGCGTGCGGGATGGCGAGGCGCACGGCTGCTGTGGAAGACGGGGTGGCAGCTCCTCCGAGAAGCTGGCAGGGAGTGCACAAACCATCCAGCAACCTCCTGGACGGGTGCCCGAGACGGGGAAGCCGGGCAGAGGAACAATCACTCGCACACTCGCAACAGCCAGAGAGGCCATGTGGGGTCTGTCCACTCCAGCGTCACTCAGGCTCCGAAAGGAAGGGGATCCTGACGCCTGCCCGACACGCGTCAGCCCAGAGGAGTGACGTGAGCCGTGTCCCAGGGACACAGGGATGGCCCTGCGCTGTGGCGTAGCAGGCTAAGCCTCAGCCTCTGGTGCTGGCATCTCATACGGGCGTCTGTTCGAGTCCCAGCTGCTCCACTTCCCATCCAGCTCTCTGCTGATGGCCTGGGGAAGCAGTGGAGGATGGCGCAAGTGTTAGGTCCCAAGTGTTGGATCCTCTCTCTCTCTCTCTCTCTCTGTCTCTCTCTGTCTCTCTCTCTCTCTGTCTCTCTCTCTCTCTCTGTCTCTCCTTCTCTCTGTAACTCAGCCTCTTAAACACATAAAATGTCAAAAAAAAAAAAAAAGACACAGGTACGAGGGGAGTCAGGCCCCTGACAGGAAACCATGGGGGTGCCCGGAGCTGGGACTTGGGGGGGATCAGTGTGTGATGGGGAGACGAGGAAGTTCTGGAGGTGGATGGCGGTGGTGGTGACACCCGGGGCCACTGAACTGGCCACGGGCAGAGGGTGGACAGGGGTGAGGGCAGGTGCTCGGTGTAGGTGGCAGCTGGGGTGCCCGCACCCTGCATCAGGGCCTCGTTCGCGTCCTCGCTCTGTTCCCGACCCCAGCGTCCTGCTAACGTGCACCCTGGGAGCTGCAGGTGGTGCCCCAGTCCCTGGGCCCCTGCACCCACAGGGGAGACCTGGGTTGAGCTCCGGGCTCCTGGCTTCAGTCTGGCCCAGCCCCGGCTGTAGTGAGCATTTGGGGGATGACTGCCCGTCTCTGTCTCCTTTCCTTTGATGTGGAATTTATAGAAACAGTGCAGGAGGGGACACACGTCTCTACCCTCTTGGGGTCTTTGTATGCGCCTAGAACAGAGTAACGAGAGGAAAGGCATCTGGGTTTTCTTAGAATTGTATAGGGGCTGGCGTGACACAGCAGGTTAAATGGCGGCTTGTGACACTGGCATCCTATGGCTACCGGTCAGTGTCCTGGCTGCTCCACTTCCGATCCAGCTCCCTGATGATGGCCTAAGAAAGCAGCAGAGGAGGCCCAAGTGCCTGGGCCCCTGCACGCACGCGGGAGACCTGGATGGAGTTCTGGGCTCCTGGCTTTGGCCTGGCCCAGCCCTGGCCATTGTGGCCATCTGGGCAGTGAACCAGCAGATGGAAGATTGATCTGTCTCTAAGTCTGACTTTCGAATAAAAAAGACGTGGGGTCAGGGGCCCTTCCCGTGTGGGCATTTTTCCAAGGGCCTCTGGCTCAGGGCCATCCAGTGGCCGCAGGTTTTGGGGCCACAGGTCCTGACCTCCTGTGATGCCAGGTTCTGTTTTTCGTGTATTTACCAAATTTAAAGCAATTGCCTCATTCCCTTGGCCAGACAGCTGAACCCTTGGGTGAGCGAAACCCAGCGTAGACAGGAGGGAACGGAGAAACCAGACTAACCCAGGGCAGCTTCGGCGCAGAGCTGGGCTCAGAGCTCCGGATGCAGCCAGCAGTGGGGCTTCATGGCCAAGGAGTGGGGTGGGGGTGGTGGCGGGTGGCAATCATTGGGAGGAGACTTCGAGGGGGCGGGGTCCTGGCTGAGCGGGCTGTCCTGTCCATTTCCTGTGGCTGTGACCGAGAGCAGACTGGGCCCAGCTTTACCAGGCTGGTGGGAAGTCGCAGGTCATCAAGCCCACCTCTGAGGAGCGCCCCCCCCCCCCGCAATGCTGCAAGGCCCAGGGCTCCACGTGGGTGCAGGGGTCCAAGGACTTAGGCCATCTTCTACTGCTTTCCCAGGCCATAGCAGGGAGCTGGATCGGAAGGGAGATGAACCGGTGCTCATATGGGATGCCAGTGCCATAGGCGGAGGCTTAGCCTATAGCACCACAGGACTGGCCCCTCGAACATTCCCTGTGTTAGTCAGGAATCAGGAAGGCGGTGTGACTGACAGGCAGGTGGATAGGATTACGTAGGGTGGGACTGATGGCGTCAGCAGGGGTTTCTTCCTCAGGACTCTGGACCCCTGCTCCCGCCACCTTCCACCTTCCTGTTCCCAGGACAGGAGTGGGCTTGATGGACACATTAGACAGCCTGCTGTAGCCAGTGGACTCCTCGTCAGAATGAGTTTTTGAAGTGAGCAAAGGAAGACAAACCATTCTGCACAGGAAACACATCGTGTTGAAATGCAGCTGTCGGGAAAATTCTAAACAAACGGAGATAGATCAGGCTTGGGTTTTCTGATTAACGCGTTGAGTAACAGCCCCGGGTCTGCTCAAGCCGGCGACTTTGAAACGGCGAGGAGGAGGCGTCTTGTGCGACTGATTACGGTGCCCCTGTCTGCCGTTGGCCACGAAGCCGCAGCCTGCAAGTTGCAGCTGTGGTGGGGACTCCCTGACCAGGGCAGGAAGACACTCAGCGCCGTTATTACAGAACAGCCCCCAAGCCAGCTGGAGGGGGCGCTGTAGAGCCCCACACCTGGGCCAGCGATCACCGACATCGCGTTCCTTGCACAGCGCAGAGCCGGGAGCCGGCAGCCCCGTTACCTCCTGGGCTCCCCCAGGGTGAAATGGGGCTGAGAGGCGCGCGACCAGCTCGTGTTCCGGTCCTGGATGGTCAGTGGTGCCGGTGGCCTGCCTTTGATTGGCCGGCGACGCCGAGCTCGTCAGGGGGTTGTGATGGCCACGTGGGCTGCAGCTGGTCTGGGGGCTCGAGGGAGTGGTGGTCACCGTCTGCTCCCGACCTGGAGTCCCCCCCTGGACCTGGAGTTCCCCACACAAACCCCTCGGAGGACCCTGACCAACAGGGAGAAGCAAATGGGTCCCTGTGCTCACGGATTCGAGGCTTGTGGGGCCGGCTGTGTCCCTCCCTCGAGTCAGTGAGGCCTTGATGGACAGGCAAGGACGCCTGGGCTCGGGCACACGGAGCAGAGGCTGGGCTGTGGCACGTTTGGCGTCACCATTGTCGGTGCACTTACTCAGCGCCGGGAGTTTTGTCTCCCTTCTGGCCTCACTGGCAGTGAGAAGAGCGCTGGCTTTTCTCTCTCATTATAACGTCCCCTCAGATGACTAGGGTTTTTTTAAATTTAATTCCACTGATACGGATCTAATTGAATGTCACAATTAGATTGTCGATGTAATCACGTTAAAAGGAAGTCACTAGGGTGGGTCTTAACACACCATAACTGATGTCCTTAAAGAGGAGGAAAATGGGGGCCCGTGTGGAGGTGCACTGGGTTAAGCCACCGTCTGCAGTGCTGGCAGCCCCTATGGACGCCAGTTCAAGTCCTGGATGCTCCGGTTCTGATCCAGCTCCCTGTCAATGTGAGGTGCGCGACTGGGAAAGCAGTGGAAGATGGCCCAGTGCTTGGGTCCCTGCCGCCTACCTGGGCGACTCGGATGGAGCTCCAGGGTCCTGGCTTCAGCTGATACGGCATTTGGGGAGTGAAGCAGTGGATGGAAGAGCTCTTTCTGTCACTCTGCCTTTTCTATAGTAAAAATAAGTCTTTAAAAAAATAAAGAACAGCAAAATTCCATGAGAAGACAGTGTCACAAAGAGTGAGAACCATGTGACAACAATGACACATGGGAAAGGACCACGTGGGGACAGCGATACAGGGAGACACATGAGGACATGACATTAATGACACCCAGGGAGAGGACCAGGTGGGGACAGTGACACAGAGGGAGGACCAGGTGGGGACAGTGACACAGGGAGAGGACCAGGTGCGGACAGTGACACAGGGAGAGGACCAGGTGGGGACAGTGATGCAGGGAGAGGACCGGGTGGG
>CM027388.1:1454220-1483374 GCA_015711505.1 Sylvilagus bachmani
CCCCCCCCCCCAGCTGGGAGAGGCAGGCAAGGTTCTCACTGGGTAGAGGGACAGTGGTCCTGCCGATAGCATGGCTTCACACCTCCCGCTTGCAGGACTGTGAGAGGATCATTTTCTTTTGTTTTAAACTACTCACTGAGTGGCTCTTGGTTAGAACACACCTAGGAAACTAATCTGCTCACAGACTGACTGTTTTGACACCTGGTCAAATGGACTGTTTCACATCAACCTCATTTTTAAAAGAATTGCTGCTAAGTACCCGATCCATACTCTGCAACGTGCCGGGCTCCAGGGATGCGAGTGGGTGAGATGGAGTCCTTGTTCTTGTGATGCGTCTGGTTCGTGATCTCTGTGCACACATCAGGAAATAGTGCCAAGGGTGTCAGGATTACAATGGGGTGGGGGCTGAGCACAAGGAGTCCTAGGAGCACTCAAGAGGGCACCAGGAAATCCTGGCAGAGCAAGAGCCTGGCGCTGGGAAGGTCGTCAGGATGGAATGGGCCTGAGACAGGCACAGGTGAGGATGGGCAGAGCTCCCCCAGGTAGATAAGTGAGAGCGAGTGGGGGGCAGGACAGGAGCTGAGTCACTCCGTGTGGGTGGACTTGCAGTGCAGGAGGGGTCGTGAAGTCATAAAGCCTGGGGAAGGGTCGGTGAGCCAAGACAAAGTGAGGCAAGCTAGGAGCTTTGTATCCCCAGAAAGCAGCAGACATCAAATATGGTCATGATTTAATGTCTTCTCATCTACAACACTGATGGTGAAAGTAAATGAAAACTGGATGTGTCCAGAATTATTTACACATTCACGCCTGCCCTAGCCAGAGCGTAGGCCACCTGCGCCCTCCCACTTCTCGTCTACCCTGGACAGGACCCCGTGCATTGTGAGTGGCCCCTGTCCACGGACAAGGCAGAAATGTTAGATGATGTGTCACAGGTGCAGGGCTTGAGGCGGGGGCTTCAGCGCGGGGTGGGGGGGATTGAGAGTAGATTCCCTGGATGCAGGAGTAGATCGACAGCAGTGGGGCAGGAAGGGAAGGAGAAGATCAGTCAAGGATTCACTGTTGAGGTAGCTACTGCTGTGGGCGACTGGGTCTCAATCCTGCCAGAGACCCTCTGAGGAATTTTGACAAATGCACTTTTAGCACTGCTCTCTGGCCTCCGAGTCTTCATCACTTCGGAGTTGTCCCTGTGTGTGAGACATTCTGTAGCTCTGGTGGGGACACTGGTACTGAAAAGCAGCCAGTGACAGCTGCCCCAGCTCCGCGAGAGCAAACCACAGGGTGCGGGAGCTGTTCAAGGACAGTGCTGAACCGGGACCACCCGTTAGGGGAGCTGTCCAGACTGGAGGAGCTGATTCAAGGCCCACCACTGGTCAGGGAGCTGTCCAGGAGGGCAGTGCGAGAAGCAGGACCACCCCTGTTAGGGGAGCTGTCCAGACTGGAGGAGCTGAACAAGGCCCACCACTGGTCAGGGAGCTGTTCAAGGACAGTGCTGAAACCGGGACCACCCGTTAGTGGAGCTGTCCAGACTGGAGGTGCTGATTCAAGGCCCACCACTGGTCAGGGAGCTGTTCAAGGACAGTGCTGAAACCGGGACCACCCCCGTTAGTGGAGCTGTCCAGACTGGAGGTGCTGATTCAAGGCCCACCACTGGTCAGGGAGCTGTTCAAGGACAGTGCTGAAACCGGGACCACCCCCGTTAGGGGAGCTGTCCAGGCTGGAGGTGCTGAACAAGGCCTACCACTGTCCAGGGAGCTGTCCAGGAGGGCAGTGCTGAAACCACGCTGGAACTGCGTGTGTTCAACGTTGTGTCTCACTATGGCTGAATCCTCAAGGTGGTGCTGGTTGAGTTTTCTGAGGAAATGCTTAAGCCTGAGGGATCTGTGAAACAAAGACAGTTTTGCTGCTGCAGCCGCTCCTGAGAGGTCATAACTGGAACTCAGCAGCTCTTTCTTCCACCACTCGTTCTGGATTTCCCAGCATGCATGGGCTGTGCTGATTGCTGGCACTTGCTATTGGCGCAGGGTCAACAGAAAGGGGGGGTCCCGAGGAGCAGATGCATCACTTCTTGGCATCATCAGAGGAAACCCTGTCTTTCCAGTCACAGTTAGGAGCCAGCTTATTTCCTCTCGAAGAAGAGGGCTGCTTCTTCCTTGTGAAGGTTTCATAAGATAGGGTCCAGGGTTCCAAGGTGCTTCACACAAATATCTCCATCACTGGACTCAGGGTTCCACCCCTCTTCTGTTAGCCCCCGACATTAGCCTGGGAGAACTGTCTGGATTATGCATTTAGTCTCTTTGATAGTTTTCCCACGCTTTGATTTAATTACAGGCTCGAATCTCAGTACAATCTGCCCTCTGGCTGCAGGAGATAAGGGTCACTTAAATGTTGCCATGAAGGTATTCCGGCTTTGACGGTCTGCCCTGAGCTGGTAATTGGCTGACCTGAGTTTGTTATTCTCTTTCATCAATTCTAAGCCAGTTAGTAAAACCTAGACAACTTTGCCATCCTTGTGACTACCATAGCTTCCATTAAGAGTTAGTTACCTCAAAGGCTAAAGTTCTCCTTGCACCTGTACATCATCCCAACACGCAATACGGGAACGTTTGGTACTGGTGATGGCCTGCAGGAAGGATTATCATCTCCCGAGTGAGGCTCACCCTTGACGTATTACCTTACACGATCTCACTTAAGTAAACAATATTGTAAGTTCTTTGTTCCTGTCCACCAGGGAGCATTCCAGTCCCAGGATTCCATCCTGAGGATTGCTCTGTAAGCTAGATTTGGGTGTCCCAGACCTGACCCTGGGTGCAGCTGCTTCAAAGGGGAGAAGATCCCAAGGGGAGAAGTAGAGGTCGAGGGAGTAGGGTAGGGCAGGAGGAAATTTCAGTGAAAGAGTTTGGTTGTTTCAAAGCAAGCATCAGTTGTACCGTGGGCCCTGCCGACACCAGGTGGAAGGCCTCTCATGTTGTTCCTATGGAGGAGGGGAAGCTGGGATATTGATCCATCAACTCTCGCTCCTTATTTTTTCAGATTCCTTTTGAGGCTATTTTTCTAACATGTCTTGAGTTGGTCTCTATTGCATCAAAGACAGACACAACCCAATAAAACATCCATGCACGGTGCCTGGGTGGGGGAGCTGTCCAGTTCATCAGTACTGAGGTCAGGCATGTTGTGGGCTAATGTGAGAAGTGCCCAGTGGCTGCCACACCCAACAGAGTGCTTCCAAAGTGCTCTGACGTGTTCCCAGCTGCTGAAGCTGTGCCTGCCTGCACTCTGCATTTGTTTCACATTCCTAGTGTTCTCTGCTTATGGCTCTGATACTTCCACCCAACCCCCTAGGTCCTGGTGGATTTGCCTTATGGGAGAACAGAGGGCCCCTCACCAGCTGGGTACTTTCTTATAACTTGTCCACCAACTCCTGTTTGTGCAGGAAGAAACGGCTAGCCAGCTGTTGCTGTGTGTGTGTGGGAAAACCTCACATCAGCTCCTGTTTTGTATTTCGGTCAAGTAGTCTGCTGGAGCCTCCGGGGGTGGCAGGCCAGGACACTGTAATCTCTGGCTGGGATAAATAGTGCCTGCCCCATTTTTCTCTGTGTGGGCTCCTGGGGAGAAACGTCAGCTGTTTCATCAAAAACAAAGCACTCCCCTGTGGGAGAGTTGGCGCAGCTCAGCTATGAAGGGCATCACTTTCCCTTGCACTTCTGAAAAGTGCGTCCTAGTTTCGTCTTCTGCCAGCATCACCCTTGAGTCGTCTGTCTCTCCAGCCATAAAAGAGACGCAACACTCACCCTTCTTGAAGGAGGGGCCTGGGGTGCTTGCCAGGGGCTACACATGACTCTGAAAAGCATATCATGGCCTTGACCTTGCCCATGGTGGAAGCCCCAGCATATAGTGGTATATCTGAGCAGCCCAGACGTGGGGGGACATGAGGAGCACCCAGGCTGAGGGAACACGGGGAGCATGTGGCCCCTGCGGTGGGACCTCCTGGGTACTCCCATGTTTAGGGGCAGTTGGTGGTGGCTTCTCTGCCTTGGAGCCCCAGGACAGCAGTGGGGACAGTGAGGGGATGGAAGATTTAAGGGTAAAAGCAATTCCGAACTGGTCTTTGAATTTCTTGAGAGCTCAGGACCCAAGGCTGTTCCTCCATGGGCAGTAGGGGAGAGTATGTGTGTGGGTGGACCCTGACTTGCATCCTGGCTGACCATCAGCCAAGTGGTGCAGCCTTGAGCCAGTTACCAAGTCTCCCGGAGCCCATGCATGGGGCACAGCTGAGTGTGCAGGGACTCACCTCCTGTTCCTGGGTTGTAGGAAACACCACGCTCCATGGGCCACTGTCCGCAAGCTCATGGCCTTGGAGCCACCCCAGGCTGCGCCTCTCTCCGGGCAGCTAAAATGTGCTTAATAGGATGCCTCGGATGCTGGAAGCACCAAGGACTGCCCCTGCCTTGGATTGCCTGCTTAGCACATTCTTCCCCTGCGGTGGCCTCGCCACAGGCTTTTCGTTCTGCAGGATTCCCTAATCCTCCTTAAAGTGAGATCAAAAAGGAGTCAGCTCTTGGCCTCTTCTCCCCTCTCCTGCTGGTCTTTACTCTGCAGAGGTTTGGGCTGGAAGCCCCGAGTGAGTCAGCCAAGAGGACAGGGGATGCAGGTCCCGACCCCAGCCCAGGTGCGAAACCTGCGATCTGCCGGGTGATCCCTGCCTGGTGGGTCTCTCTTCTGACTGCTCGAGAGGGTCTCAGGAAATTTAAAGACCTTTGGGAGGTGCTTACATCCTTAAATCTATTCCTTTGCTTTTGCTGGGGGCTGTGAGGCAGAGAGGCGACCACCGCCCGTCCCTACACACTGGGAGCTGCTCAAGAGCCCCCCACCCACCCAGGGCCACCTGCTCACAAAGCTCCGTCTCAGTCCCCTCACATCTGGGCTGCCCTTCCTGAAATAACAGCTGCAGACGCTTCTGCGGGTCCAGCATGGAGAAGCTTTGTTTGCGAGAGCTCATTACTGCTCACAATCACCCCTGAGGCCCTGACCAGGTTATCCTATTTGACACACCAGAAAAGGAAGCGGAGTGGCAAAGCACCTTGTCTACGCTCATGCAGAGAACAAGGGACAGAGCTGGGACTCAAGCCCCTGCTTTTGCATCCAGAGCCCACGTGCAGACTGACTGTGGGGCAAGCCGGCCGCTCAGCCGAGGCGTCCTCACGCAGCAGCAGAGGTCCACGGCTCTTCCCGCTCCGCCTCAGTCCACAGTGCTGACCGGGCACTTGGGATCCCCAGCCCATTTCCAGGGATTGCAGCTCCACGATGCCGGGGGAACGGGGAGTGAATTTGGAGCAAGTCTTGGGGAATTAGTGGCCGCGGGGGATGATTACTGGGACCGCACTCGACGAAGGCAGCAAATACCTGCCAGTTTAGTCCTGGGGCTGGCGATAGGTTAAACACAGGTCTGAGAAGCAATTTTTTTCTGACCTTGAAGCAAGGGCAGAGGCGGTGTGAGCTGAGCTCGCTGCCAGCCCGCCTCCAGCCCCGTTGCTTCTGTGTAGAGTGAGGGCTTGAGGGCGGGGCTGGGACGGGGTCAGGAGGTCGGAACCCTTGTTCTCAGCAGAGGAAGGTGCCTTCCAGATTGTTCCAGCTCAGAGGGACCCAATCTTCCTCCCAGGACCCCGTGACCTGAGCACACCATGAGGGGGGATGGGCGCGGAGCAAGCTGACCCTCTGCATCGCACACCTGTGTGCACACGCACCCCTGCACCTGTGCGGGGCTCTCAGGCGCACAGGCACACTCACGGATGCACACATGCACACACGCACACATACATGCATACACACAATGCATACGTGCACACACACATACACGCTGCACACATGCACACGCACAGTGCACACACACATACACGCTGCACACATGCACACGCACAGTGCACACACACATACACGCTGCACACATGCACACGCACAGCGCACACACATACACGCTGCACACATGCACACGCATAGTGCACACACACACACGCACGCACACATGCACACGCACAGTGCACACACACATGCACGCTGCACACATGCACACGCACAGTGCACACACACATGCACTCACACACATGAACACATGCACACAATGCACACAAGCACATATCTGCACACATGAGCACACACGCACATACGTGCACACTCACACACATGCACTCATACGCACACACATACACATGTACACAGCGCGCACATGCACACACATACTCATGCACACATATGTACATGTGCACACACATGCACACACGTGCGTACACGTGCACGCCCACAGTTCCCAGGGCAGCACTGGCCTGGGCTCTCCTTTAAGTCTGCAGTGCTTGCCAGAGTGCTGACGCTCCAGGACCCAGCCCAGGAAACCGAGGACAGAACCAGGCGCAGTCTGGGGGCTCCCAGGAGGAGGGGAGACGCGTGGTGAGGTGGGGGGGTGGCAGAGAGGCCGGCAAGGCGGACAGTGTGCAGCCTCTGGAAATGGCACTGTCTGGAAGGCATGCAGCCTCTCTGCTTGTCGATCTGAAAAGACGTACGAGCACCTGTGCTGAGCCAGGCTCCGGGACGCACTGGTCAGCAGCACAGGAGCATCCCTGTCCTGCCCTGGTGCAGTTGCTGTCCGAGCGCAGGGCCAGCGGATTGCAGACCCTCCTGGACTGCAGGGTTCCCCAGTCTGGGCAGTGGGGGAAGGGCAGGACGGAGTGGGGGGGAACTGTGTGTGTGTGACACACTCAGGGGCAGGGCAGTGAGGGTGGTGGGTGGAGTGGGGCAGGAGGGGGAAGGTGGGGGTATGTGTGACCCCTCACTCAGGGGTGGGGCAGGGCGGGGCAGGGGTGGGGTGCGTGACCCTTCACTTGGGGCAGCTGCTGGTGTCTGTAAGGGCGGGGTCCTGGGGGGCAGCAGGCGGGTGGGGGTGGAGGGAGGCTGTGAGGACAGGAAGTCAGAGAACCAGACTCCCCAAGGCCGGGGCTGGAGTAGATAGAGGGGCGGTGACAGTGCAGGGAGCCCATGTGGGGTGGAGGGAGACCGGAGAAGGGGACCCCAAAGTGCATGGATGTGGCTCCGAGGGGAGGGTCAGCAGCAGAGGCAGGGAATGTGTCCTTGGGAAGGACACAGACATGTCTGTGCTGCTGCTGTGGGACGTTAGATCGTAGGCTGGGGAGAACTGACCCGCGGGCACTGGCCCCTGGCTAGATTGGACCTCTGGGGCTACAGGTGCATGGGCGGGGGGATCCTTCTGGGAGAGGTGGTGCCACAGAGGCCGACAGTGTGGCTGGCAAGGGACACCAAGCTGGGCTGTTCAGTAGCCAGCAGGCCACAGAAGTGTGTGACAGAGCCCAGCAGGGACCTCCTGGGACCAGGACCCCCTCCTCCCTGCTTTGACCCCCACCCCAGCTGCAGAACCACGAGGAGTAAGGACTGTTGCAGGTCCAGTGCCTCTAAGTGCTCAGGCCCTCGTCTTGCAGGGGAGGCGACTGGCGCAGCCTGAGCTGCATACGGCGAGGGCAGGGAGGGGGTGGAGGCAGCTCCAGGGAGAGCTTCCCAGGTGAGACGGCGCAGGGTGGTGACCGTCAGGGAGAGCAGGGCCTGGACAAGGGGCTGGGGGACGCCTCCAGAGGAGTCAGGGGATGCAAGGGCTTTTGTGATGACTGACTGGGGGCTGCGAGGTCCAAGTGGAAGGGTTCTAGAAGTGGGGTGGGGGGATGAGCTCATAGGACAGGAATCAGCTTCCATGGAGATGGGAGTGTAGACTTGAGGGGCAACAGCTGCATACGGGCTCCCAGGGTGGGCTGTGTGGACGCATGGAAGGGTAGACGGACAGAGGGGTGTGTGGATGGAGGGGTGGATGGGTGGGCTGTGTGGATGCATGGAAGGGTAGACGGACAGAGGGGTGTGTGGATGGAGGGGTGGATGGGTGGGCTGTGTGGATGCATGGAAGGGAGGACGGACAGAGGGGTGTGTGGATGGAGGGGTGGATGGGTGGGCTGTGTGGATGCATGGAAGGGTGGACGGACAGAGGGGTGTGTGGATGGAGGGGTGGATGGGTGGGTGGATGGGTGGATGGAGGGATGGATGGATTCGTAGATGGAGGGTGGATGGGTGACTAGATGGGGGGATGGGGGGTTGAATGAACCGATAGGGCTCATTTCATCCACTGCAGTAGACGAGTCCCGAGGTCCCAAGGGCCCCACGCGGTGCTGCAGGCCACGCCTCTGTCCGGGGGACGCGCAGCCTCTCACAGGTCCGGCGGCACTGGCAGACCTGCTCTCTGTCGGTGCTCTTCATTCAGCCAGTTCTACGCAGCGAGGCTTTTCTTCTCGCGGGGGCATACGCCCTTGCTTTTGTTACGGAAGTCAGAGGAAAATCAGACTGACCTAGCAAAAAATACTTATCAAACATGCTTGGCCTGCTCCATTGGGTGAGAGCTACCTGGAGGGGTGAGACCAGGAGACAGACACTCGGCTGCTGTGAGCCGCTCGCCCTGAGGCGCTCAGCTAGGAGGTGGAGGGACCTTGAGCTCGCAGGCCCTTCAGCGTGTGAACCAGCTATTACCAGATTGCAGAGCCTATGATTATGTCTTATTAATCGGGTGTAATGAAGTCCCACATCCCCTGAGTACCGTCAGGGAGGTGTTTACCCTGGGAGGTGAGACATGCACACGGCCGAGACCCTGGGCCTTAGCTTGTAATGAATGAGGGCCAAACCCTTCCCGCTGGCTGGCTGGGAGCCTCCTCCCGCATTTCTGGGCCCCCTGACATCTAAGCCCTCTCCTGGCCCCTGGAAGGGACCTCCCCCCATCACCCTCCAGCTGTGATGCTAAAGAGGCCGCGGTCTCCCTGGCCCACAGGGAAGGGGGCACCAAGAGGCTGAAGGTTCTTTTTTGTTTCTGCCATTTGTTGGAGTCTCACAGCGGACAGCATTTCCGAGCCACTGGCTTTGAAAATGCAATCTTGCATATTTTGACCATCGAACCAGTAGGATTTACAGTGCAACGAGCCATCTTGGGGCACCCCATGAAATGTTTCTGGGTTCTCAGAGGGAGAACCCCTGATCTGTCCAAAGTCAGGCTGGACCTATGGGAGCGTTCCCTGGTGGCTTCCTGTCTGTGCACCAGTCTTCATGGTCGAGATGGACTTTTTGCTTTGTCACTCCAAGTGAAATCACTTCACTTGATTTAGGCACTTTGCTGTTTGTACATAAGGAAGATCCCAGGGTCCATCAGTTTACCCATCCATGCCCTTGTTCCACCCACCCACCCACCCACCCATCCATCCACTCATCCACCCATCCACATCCCCCCCCAATCTGTCATCTGTATCATCCACCCACCCACCCACCCACCCATCCATGCCCTTGTTCACCCACCCATCCATCCACACACCCCTCCCCCCCATCCGTCATCTGTATCATCCATCCACCTGCCCACCCTTCCATTCAGGACAGGTGTCTTGTGGGTGGGGTGGTGGAGGTGTGCAGTGGAGAGCTCACGGGGTCTCGTGGAGGGTGGAGGTGTGCAGTGGAGAGCTCACGGGGTCTCGTGGTGGGGGGTGGAGGTGTACAGTGTTAGCTCACGGGATCTCGTGGAGGGTGGAGGTTCTTTCCCGGGGCGGTCCTGGGGTCTCCGGTCACTGTTTTCATCTGTGCCCCGAATGAGCGTAAGGCATTAGCTATTCAGAAAAGCAGGACGAACGCTGTGTTTTCCTCTCGGTCTGTACCTCAGGAGACCACTTGTGGGGTGGCCCTTCCACCTCCGTGCATGGGAGAGGGGTCCTGTGTTTCCCACCTCCCACCTGACTCTCTCCTCCCCTCTGCCTTCCCCTAACCCTGTGCCAGGACACAGAGGAAGGCGTGCAGGCTCCTCCCATCTCCCGGTCCTGCCGGCACAGCAGGCGCTGTCACCCCCACGGCTGAGGACAGCTGTGCCGCGTCCTCAGACCTGCTGGGGGGCAGCCACCTCATCCCAGAGCCTCTTGATCTGAAGCGATGCATTCTCTAGGGGCTTCTGCCTGCACCTGTTCCGCCAGGAGGATGCCGATGGCCCCTCCCTCCAAGGGAGGCGGGACGGTGTGCTGTAATGTGCCAGTTCCGTGGCCGGGGAAGGGAAGTGGGCTGAGAAGGCTCCTTCCGGGTGGGGCTCCTGCCTCCTTCCCGCCCCCTACTTTCTGGGTTCCTGTTTCGGGGCGGGGCTGTCCCAGGCAGTGTTGGCGTCAAGGCGCCGGCCTCCCGACTCTGCAGCCTGCTCTGCTTGTGTCCGGCTTCGAGTCGCAAGTCTTCCCTTCCCTTCCCTTCCCTTCCCTTCCCTTCCCTTCCCTTCCCTTCCCTTCCCTTCCCTTCCCTTCCCCGATGCCATGCGCAGCTTGCTGGAGCGGGTGAGGGCGGCGTCCCTTCGGCCAAAGCTCCCTCCCTTGACACGAGCCCCCGCTCTGCTCCCCGTCACCGTGAACGTTCCTGGCTGTGTGGTCCCGTGGTGGGTTACTCTCCAGGAAGAGGGGGAGACCCTGGTATGACTCCTCTTCCCTCCGCCCCAGCACCCATCCCCCGGCCTCCCCACCCCCGCTTGTCCTCCTCGAGCCAGCCCCCGCCCCCTATGCTGCTGTTGCTCACTTAGAGCTCGGGAGGGGAGGTGGAGAGGACTAGGTGCAGCTGGGCTCCCGCCTCCGCCCGGGAGGGTCTCCAGGCGCGCTGACGGCTTCCCGCCTCGGCTTCGGAGCGGCCAGTGTGGCCCTGGCTCCGTCTCACCTGGTGGGGGCCGTCGGCAGCCTGGCCGCTGCAGGTGACGTGGACTTGTGCTCACAAGCAGAGGCACCCGTGGCTTCTTGCCCGACGTGGACGCCCACAGGGGACGCGGGCGGCACTCGACCCGACCCTTGGATGGTGTTGGGGTTCGCTGGCCGCTTGTCTCATCTTCCTGGATTCATCACCCCTTGGGCACTGGCGACATTGTCCTCATGGAATCAAGGCTCAAATTCGATTTTTCCCTCTCCTGTGGCTCTGGCGCTGTGGATGGGCAGGAGGGGCCGGGGGGGGGGCAGCATGCGTCCCAGGGGACCTGGTCTGCAACGACCTGAGCTTCCCAAAGGGGCTGGGGGTGGGGTGCAGAGGTCACAGGACAGTTTCCCCGGAATAAAACCCGAGCCCACCAGGAACAAAAGCCTCACTTTCGTGAAAAATCTGCCACAGAGGGGCTGACGACGCCGTGCAGAGGGTTACGCCCGGCTCTTACCCTGCTGTGCCATATGAACGCTGTTTGTGTCCCGGCTGCTCCACTTCCAATCCAGCTGCCTGCTGGTGCCTGGGAAGGCAGCGAGGATGGCCCACGTGCTTGGATCCCTGCCACTCGTGTGGGAGACCCGAGTGGAGTTCCAGTCGCCTGGCTTCTGCCTGGCCCAGCTCTGGCTGTTGCAGCCATTTGGGAATGAACCAGCTGATGGAGGATCTCTCTCTCTCTCTCTCTGTCTCTCTCTCTGTCTCTCTCTGTCTCTCTCTCTCTCCCTCCCTCTCTCTGTCTCTCTCTGCCTTTCAAATAAATAAAAGACACCTTTAAAAACCCTGCGGAAAATATTGAACGAATTTCCACCACATCGCCGTGGTTACATCAGGGGCAGACAAGGCTAGAAGGTGGGAGACTGCGTGAGTCTGAGTTCCTCTCACATTTCTGCTTTTAAAATGATCTAAGCAGACATCACTTTCGTGGTTAGGATCCAATTTAAAAAGCCAGCCTCGCCTCCCTGCGGGGGAGAGTGGCGGCTGCGTGGGCTGTTGTCAGCCGCTGGGCGGCCCGTCACTCACCGCGCCGGGAGGGGCCGGCCGCCAGAGCCCCGTTCCCTTCCTTGGTCTGTGCAATGAGAGAAACAGCGGCGTCTGCCTCTGGGATTTAGGGTGGGGCGACGAGGAAGCCCACGCACCCCGGCCGGGCGGAGGGCACCCCGCGCATGGGAGCTAGTGGCGCTGTGCCTTCTGGCCAGACCTGTCACTCAGGGAGAGGACGCTTGTGTGATGACCTTGGCCACAGACTCCTCCTGAGGCTCCCGCGTCCCCGCCCGCGTCGCCAGGGGACCCCACTCCTCCGCTGTGCTCAGCTCAGTGGGGCCTTGGGCTCCCCACAGAGTTCTGCCCACCGCCCCCTTGGGGGCCCTCAGAGCCCCTTGAGCCCTGGCCTGGTCTGTAGCCGCTCTGATGGGCGGCCCCATGGGCTGGGGTTCGCCCTGGGAGGCGGGACAGAGTCCCTGTGCAGGCTCAGGGGTGTGCGTGGTCGGTGGGGGTGGGGACAGGTGCCCCTGGCTTGGGGGGCGGTGATGGGAGGGGCTCCCATGGAGGTGGGGGGAGGGCCCGGGGTCTCTGGTCGGGGCATCAGCACCTCCCCTCCGTGAGCTCTGCGGGGTGCAGGATGGAGCGTCCTGTCCTGGAGTTCACTGCCGCAGAGCTCAGCTCCTTCCACCCTTGGCAGAGGCTCTGACTCCCCGCGCGGCGGACTCCCCACGTGTGACCCTGCATCCTGTGCGGGTGGCGGCCTCGGCCCCCTCGCCCCGGCCTCTGCTGCTGCCAGTGGGCGTGGAGTGGGAGGTGAGGCCGGAAGAGGCTTGGCCTCTGCCCTGGCACGGGGACTCCCAGTGTCCTTTCTGGTTTGGGGGGATTTTCATTAAAGCAGTTAAATAATTTAATAATAATAATAATAATCAATGAAGCACAGAATAGATGACTCGAAAAGACCAGCACGATGGTTAATCACGGACGTGGCGGACACGCAGGCAGCCCCAGGCAGCAGCGTCGGCGATGGGACAGTGGTGACATGACGACAGTGACAGTAGTGACAATGGTGATGTGACGGTGACATGATGGGACAGTGGCACACGGTGATGGGGACAGTGGCACGTGGTGACAGTGATGGTGGCACACCAGTTGGCTCATGGCCAAGTCAGAGCAATGACACAGCTCTGGGAATTTTCTTTTTTTTCTTTTAAATATTTATTTATTTATTTGAAAGTCAGAGATACACAGAGAGAGGAGAGGCAGAAAGAGAAAGAGAGAGAGAGAGAGAGAGGTCTTCCATCTGATGGTTCACTCCACAATTGGCCACAACGGCTGGAGCTGTGCCGATGCAAAGCCAGGAGCCAGGAGCTTCTTCCGGGTCTCCCACGTGGCTGCAGGGCCCAAGCACTCAGGCATCCTCCACTGCTCTCCCAGGCCACAGCAGGGAGCTGGATTGGAAAAGGAGCAGCCGGGTCTCAAACCAGTGTCCATATGGGATGCCTGCGCTTCAGGCCCCGCACTGGCCCCGCTCTGGGCATTTTAACAATGGACTTGCACCAGATGGACAAAGCAGCGCGTCTGTCATGGTCACGAGTCAGACAGCGCTGCCCCGTGGGAGGAAACGGTGACCTTTCCGTTCATCACAGCCGGACAGCTTGCACGCCCAGCTCAGGCTCTTGTTGGGTTCCAGAGCAAAGTCAGCAACATGTGTGGGGGGCGGGGCTGTGTCTGCAGGGTCCCCAAGGGGTTTAGCAGGGAGTTCCTGGCATCGGAACACCGAGACCCTGAGAGTGGAGGTGTTCGCCTCCTTGGTGGGACTATGGTGACACCTGTGTGGACCGTGGGACCCTGAGCCTGGCAGGACACTCCGGAGGGCAAAGGGCTCCCGTCCTTGTGGTGTCAAAGTCACAGCTACGGTGGCCACAGCTGCAGGGCCGGGCCGGGCAGCGGCTGGATCACCCTGGGGAGGAGGGGCACGGAGCACGCCGTCCCTGGGCCAGGCAGGCAGTGTCCGTGGCTGCACACTGGGTCCTGCTGCCAGGCCCTGCCTCAGGCCAGAAACACCGGGAGTGGTGGCAGAGGCCAGAGGGAGCACAGGCCCCAACGAGGGTGGTGAGAGCGAGCAGGTCTGATGGGCGGCCCCGTGGTCTGGGGTTTGCACTGCGAGGCGGGACAGAGTCCCTGTGCCGACATCAGAGCGATGGCAACAGCCGTGGAGTTTGTTCAAACATCTCCGGCCCTGGGAGATTCAGGCGCTGGGAAGACGGCAGGTGCACAGGCCTGGGACGTGAGGCAGGAGGGGACCCACGGAAGCCTGGGACATGAGGAAGGAGGGGACCCACGGAAGCCGGGCATGGGAGGCAGGAGGGGACCCATGGAGGCCTGGCACGGGAGCGTCTGGGCGAGGACTCACGGGGGCCTGGCACGGGAGCGTCTGGGCAAGGCGCTCTCTCGGGGTCTCAGTGCAGAGAGCGCCAGGGCTTTCAGAGTGGCAGCTGCTTCCCTTCTGCTGGGCGTGGCCGCCCGATGTCGTCCTCGGGGGCTACGAGACCCCTTGCTGCCACGGTGCACAAAGAGTCGCTCTTCCCGCCCTACTGGCTCTTTAAAGAAGATGTATCTGAAAGGCAGAGTGACAGAGAGAGAGAGAGAGAGATCTTCCATCTGCTGGTTCATGCCCAGGCTCCACCCGGGTCTCCCTCGTGGGTGCAGGGTCCCAAGCACTGGGGCTCTCATCCGCTGCCTCCCAGGCGCGTCAGCAGGAAGCTGGCTCAGAAGTGGGGCAGCGGGCTCGACTAATGGCAGACATGACAGCAGCGTGCGTGGCTCTGTCTCCTAGTTTTCAGCTTGGAGGGAGCCCCTTGCCAAGCGGCAGCGTTGCTGTCCATTGCACAGAGGGGCACACTGAGGCTGTGCAGCTTGGCGTGTGGCATGCATCAGCTGGCAGAGCCCCCCGCCCGCGCCCCACTCTCCGAGGCTTTAGATCATTGCCGCCGAGCGGACAGCTAGCTGCTCGACGTGTTCACTCCCAAAGCTGAATAAATGGGCCTTTACGGAAATTTAGCAGAGGAATAACCCACGGACGAAAAATCAAACGCTTAGAAAAATCATTTAACATTTTTATTTACACTGAACGTGGAAATACCAGCTTGGTTTGAGATTGGCGCTGTTACATAATTTATGGCCACAAAGCCAATTCCTCGTCCTGCGTGCAGGTCCCCGAGGCGCCCAATTTATATTCCGCTCTGCCTTGGAGAGAATGAGTGGCAGGCAGTGGTGGGCGGGGACGGCGCCTCCTAGGGAGGGGCGGGCAGAGCCGCGGAGCTCGGAGGACAGCAGAGTGGTTTACCATGGAAAGATTGTAACTTATTTTGACACTGATCATGTATTATTCAGCCAGAGCAAAAATAAACCTTATTAACCAGGAAAACAGATCCCCTTCCTCGAGCCCACGCGATGCCCGGCGCGACATCAGAGCGATGGCAACAGCAGTGGAGTTTGTTCAAACATCTCCGGCCCTGGGAGATTCAGAGCCCTCCAGGAGGGAGAATCACAGACGCGCGTCTGCAGCTCCCACGCGCCTGCCGCAGGTGGCTGGCCCTCCACGCGCGCCCGGGGCCGCTGGGACCCTCGGCCACCCACGCGCTCCTCGCTCTGCCCTCCCGCTGGGCCAGGCAGGTTTGCCGTGGCCTTGGCTTTGCAGAACGTGGGAAAAAGGCTCAGTGAGGCCATGGGACATGGCCACCGGCACCAGGACTGTGGCTGCAGCCCGGAGCTGTGCCCTCGAGCCCCGGCCTGCGGTGGTCCTGCCGACGCCCCCCTCCCGCACGGCTGATGGTGCCCCCCCCAGTTCATGTCCGCTGTGAGCCCCGGGAGGTCCCAGCCCTGCCCTCGTCTCTGACTCCTGTGTTGTCCCAGGCCCCCAGGTTGTGGCCATTTGTGCGGCAGCCACAGGACGTCCCCCAGAACCCTCTCCCCAAGCGCACGGTGAGGCCCACGGGGCTCCTTGGTTCCTGGCTTCTCCTGAGGCTCGATGTCCTGCTCTCCTGGGTGGGGTCTATCTTTTCATTCTTTTTAAAGATTTATTGATTTAGTTGAAAGGGAGAGAGAGAGATTTCAAATGGTTGCAACTTCCGGGACTGGGCCAGGCAGGAGCCTAAAATTCCACCTGGGGTCTCCCCACGGGCACAGGGCCCGAGCACTAGGGCGTCTCCCACGGCCTTCCCAGGTGCGTTAACAGGGAGCTGGACAGGAAGTGGAGCAGCCGGGTCAGCAACAGGGCGCATATGAGATGCTGGTGTCGCCGCAGACTGGGTCCTCCCTGGGGAATTTTCTCGGAGTGACCACCCTGTCCTGGCATGGCTGGGCTCTGAGTGTCCAGCTCCACTGTGGTCACCAGCTGGCTGTGGGCTCCTGGGCACGTCACATGCCTGAGACTCAGACTGGACGCGTGGGCTCTGGGGTCAGCTTTGACCTCTTGGAAGACGCACGTGACTCAGGTCACAGGTGCGAGTGAGGAGCTGGCACCTACGTGTCCAATCTCCTGGGGTCTTTCTGGCCTCTGGCTTCAGATGGGCTTCCAGGAGCCCACAGGGATGCGCCTCGAGAGCACGGCCGCACCTGCAGTGGCCAGGGTAAGTCCCGGGGTCATCCACCCCCAAGGGCTGACGGCTCCTCCCTCGGGCCACTTTACTCTGCTCTGTGCAGGACGGAGAGCCATTTCCGCCGGCTGCACTTCCAGGAGACCCAGGCCAGGACGGAACCTGGGCTGCTCTTGCATGGTGGGGACAGAGCAAGGAATCAGGAATGTCCAGGGACCTAGCAGGAGCCCAGGGGCCAGGCAGGAGCCCAGGGACCCAGGGCCACCCAGGGGCCAGCCAGAAGCTCAGGGGCCAGGCAGGAACCCAGGGCCACCCAGGGGCCAGGCAGGAGCCCAGGGGGGCAGGAGCCCAGTGTGCCTCTCCTCGGCTGGGTTTCAGGGAAGGCACGTGTGGAGGGTCGTTCGGATCCCCAGAGGCCCCAGGTGCCTGAAAGAGGAGGAGGTTTCCCGAAATGACAGCACGATCACCCAGCACAGTGAAAGCGGGGACTTTCTGGAAGCGTCTGGGTGCGGAGTTGCTTGGGCGTCCTGGTGCCTGGCCTGACTCTCAGGCCGTGGCTCCTCCGAGGGCGCACTGGCCCCTGCCTGTCCCACAGACTACCTGCTCTCTCCCTGACGTTTAGACATCTCCCGGTGCTTTCAGGATTTGGGGGCAGGGGCTGGTGGCAGTGGGGGAGAAGGGTGAAGTGGGCCACAGCCCAAGCTTTGCCGTGGAGGGACTGGGTGTCTGGTCCCTCCCGAGGCACAGGTGGGGGTGGAGGAGGCATCTGGGGGCGGGGCCTTCCTGACAGCGGTCCAGGGGTCACCTCCTCTGAAGGGCAGTGTCTGCGAGTCCGGGGGCTGCCGTGACCACAGACCGGGTGGCCTGAGTGTGCGGTGGGGGCTGGGAGTCAGGAGTCAGGTGTGTTCCCCCTGGAGGCTCCTGGGGGGCGGGGGTCTTCCCTGCCCCTCCAGCTCCTGGGGGCTGCAGGCATCCCACAGCCATGGCTGCATCGCTCGTCCCCCCGAGGTTCTCCCTTGTCGCTGGGTGGTCGGGGGTGCTCACCTCCTGAGATCCTTGGTTCTCCACACCTGCAGGGTCTCGGTCACAGTCACAGGTGCCAGGGGCTGGCAGTAGGGAGGTCGCCTACAGGACCACCTTCAGCCCCCTGCAGCCTTGAAGTCCCGGGGGCCCAGGCCATCCCCTAGCCGCCCCTCTCCCGCTGCAGGCCAAGGTCTATAACGCGGATCTGCTCCGTGGGAGCCCAGGAATGTGAGCTTTGCAGGGGCTCTGACCCCCGGCACCAGGAACTAAAGGAGTGAGCAGCCCCCTGGGCGGCTGAGCCACCAGGAGCTGAAGTGAGCACCAGGACAAGACCTTCCTGGTTCTTTCCGTTTCACCCTTCCCCCTTTAATCAGCTTGGTCGTTAGAGCAGCTTGAGTTCATGCTAAAAGGCAGCTGAAGGTCAGGGTGGTCCCACGCGCCCGTCCCCACGCCCTCTCCTTTCTGTTTTTGAAAGAAGGTTCAGGGCTGGGCTGGGCTGGTGGGTGCAGGGCTGGGATGGGCTGGGCTGGTGGGTGCAGGGCTGGCTGGGCTGGTGGGTGCAGGGCTGGGCTGGCAGGTGTCATAACTGGGCTGGCTGGCATCGTGGCTGGGCTGCAGTGTCATAGCTCTACTGGCAGATGTGGTACCAATGGCTCCCCTCCGGGTTCCAAGGCATGTCCAACAAGGCACTTCCTCCTGGCCCCGGCACAGGCTCTGTCATTTCGCCAAGTCCAGCACTTTCCTCTGAGTCCCTCCCACCCTCTGGCTCAGTGCTCGCTGGGTGAGGGCTTGGGGAGGGCCTACTGTGCGCTGAGCATGGTTCCCTGTTTGGCAACACCCTCTGTGCATCCATAAACCGGCAGAGCCTGCCCCTCGCCGTTGTGGGAGCCAGAAATCCAAGAGCAAGGAGCCAGCACATTCCGTGTGCGGCCAGGACCTGCTCCTGTGTGCAGGCAGCACCTCTCCGTGTCCTCACACGGTGGCAGGGGGGTCTTCCTGGGGTCCCCTGTGGATGGGCACTGCTCCCATTCGTGGGGTTCCACCCTCAGCACCTGACCACTGCCCGGAGGCCCCCTCATCCTCTCCAACCTGCGCATTTCTGGGGGGGAGTACACAGACCACAGCTCCCTCCCCCACCTCCCACCATGTCGTGTGACATGAAGCCAGGGGGGTGTCAGTGGATGGACACCCACTGTGTGCTCGGCCTTGTCCACTTGGAGACCGTGAGGTGTGGGGAGGCACCGCGACACCCTGGTCTCCCCGGAGAGACTGCGGGGCAGGCGGGGTGGACAATGCTGCACCTGCCTCCCGCTGAGCCGCACGGGGAGGCTGCTGCCCCTCTGTTGCTCCACTGGCTCAGCTCCAGGACTGGTGCTGCCCCAGGAGGGTCTGGGGGCGCCAAGCGAGTGAGGAGAGGGGGAAGAGAGGCCGTGTGACCGCTCAGTGCCCCGCGGTGGGGGACGAGGGCCTTGGTGCTCGCCGTCCTCGGCTGGGGTGGTACCAGGGTCCGCTCTGTGTTCCTCCTGTGCACGGCAGTGCCCGGTGGGCGGTCCTCACACAGCCCCCACCCGCTGCGTGGGCCCCTGTCTCATTACTTGCGGGGCTGCCGCTGCTGTCTGCAGCGCGCACAGATATCAGCCTCCCTTGGGGCCCCGGTCTCCCTCAACCCTCCCCCCACGGCTCCCCCTCTGAGCTTGCACCTGCCCCAGAGTGACTCCAGGTGCTCAGTGGTCAGTGAATGTGGCCAGGGCACCCAAGACCTGTCTGTCCCTTGAGGGTGGGGGGGAATCCAGCCATGAGCCTCGTCCCCTGAGTGGAGGCCACGTAAGTATCTTCAGCTCCATTACACCAGAAGCGACAGCTGTTGCTATGGGGAGGTGATGATTCTGGTACCTCCTTGGGCTCCTGGAGCGGCCCCCGGTGGAGACCCAGCGGGAGACACTGGACCCCCGAGACTTGTCAACGAGAAGGAAGAGTCTTAGAACCCAGCAGAGACCCAGGATGGGTGTGTGGACGCAGGCAAGGGAGAGTGGGTGCCCAGTCCATCGGCTTCGCAGCAGGGGCCCCTCTGCATGCTGGGCTGGACTCCTGCCCCGCCCCCGCCCCCGGGACCTGGTGGGCACAGAGCTCAGGGCTCCCTGGGCCGCCTGGTGGGCACAGAGCTCGGGGCTCCCCGGGCTACCTGGTGGGCACAGAGCTCAGGGCTCCCCGGGCCGCCGGGTGGGCACAGAGCTCGGGGCTCCCCGGGCCGCTCTGGCTGGAAAGGCCTCTTGCTGCACGTGCAGGCAGGGCTGAGCCCAAGGGAAGAGCCTAAGGACAGCTGCCTGCTGCCCCCGCAGGTGTGGCCTGCTTCCCAGCTGCCCTCGTTTGCCGCTAAGGTAACGGGGCTGGGAGGTGCTTCCTGTGCCTGCAGGGAAGGTTTGGTGCTGGGCCGGGGGCTTTGGCCAGTTCCAGACACCGCAGACACGGAGACTGTGAAGCGGGAAAGAGGCCCCTGCCTTCCAGAGGGGGGGCCTCGGGGGCGGTGCTGAGAAGAATAACAATTAGCCTCGGTCATCAGCGCTCGGACACTCGGTCTTCTATGCGTGGGCGTCTCTGCACCTGGGGACCGCCTGCGACGCCGTTGTGTCCGTGGGAAGACGCCCTCGTGGGCGCCTGTGCTGGAGCCGCAGGGCCTCAGTCTCCAAGTTCGCAGACGGGTGCGCCTGGGAGAAACTTCCAGAGACGGCGTGGGGAGCGCTCGCCCGGGGACAGCCGTGTTGTGGGGAAGCAGCCGGCAGCGGCAGAGGCAGGTGTTCAGCACCTGCCCGGGGTCTCTGGGGGACCAGGCCTCGCTGGCCGGGAGCAGACACGGATGGGGTGGGGGGGCAGACGTCACTGCGTGTCAGGCCACGGGGGCCTTCGCCGATCGGTTTTGCAGGCACCTTTCTCTATGTGTGGGCTGAAGTGATACAGATCTGTGGCCAGTTAAGTCCAAACAAGCTTTGTAATGAGTCTGAAGGAACCGTTGTAAGCGATAAGACAGCACCGTCAGTTTAATCGGAGGAGAACGGGGCGCTGTGCAGCGGACGGCGTCAGATTCAGCGACGCGGGCCCAGCGAAGCCCAGGCCTTCCTGTGGCTTCATGTGGGGCGGGCACAGGGTGACTGACAGGTCTCAGCCGCGAGCCCCTGGAGGGGCCGGGTGGGGAGACCAGCGCCAGCCCAGGGGGCTCTGGGGCGTGGCATGGGGCAGCGATTCTGAACCACCCGGGGGCTCGGGGAGGCTGCGGGGGGCGAGGCGGCCAGGCCTGAGCCTGGGGAGGGGTCCGAAGGTTCTTGAGGGACCCCCGGGGCACAGGGCTCTGGGCCACGGGGGCCAGGCAGTGGCTGTGACTGGCAGGCATCAGCCAAGTGCTGCAGAGTGCCGTGTGAGGCCATGCTGCCTGGATGGACACTCCCGGCGGGCGGTGGGACCACACGGCCCCGTGGGCGGAGCTCCACACCGGCGGGATCTCGGCTTCCTGTGAGGCAGCGATGCTCTTCCTACACACAGATGCCCGGGAGGGGCTGCTGCACGGCAGGTTTGTTCAGGTTGATTCCGTCTCGTGGATTTGGAGGCTCCAAGTCCAAGATCAGGCAGCCCTGTCAGTCCTGTCTGATGGGGGCGGGGATTGGCATGGAAGGGTGTGTGCAGAGGGTGCCACGGAGAGGGAGGAAGCAGAGATGGGGGCGGGGGGAGGGGCAGAGAGAAGGGGGAGGGGCAGATGGGGAGGGGCAGAGACAGGGGAGGGGACAGAGAGGAGGAGAGGCAGGGGGAGGGGCAGTGGGGGGCAGAGAGGTGAGGATGGGCAGAGACAGGAGGGGGCAGAGAAGGGGGAGGGGCAGAGGGGGGAGGAGTAGAGACAGGCCAGGGGAGGAGATTAGGAGAGGGGCAGAGAGAGGTGGGGAGGGGCAGAGGGGGGAGGGGCAGGCTCCTCCCCGCCCCTCGTCCTCCCTGGGGAAGGCCATCAGGACTCTGTCAGGGGCCCCACCCCACCTTCCTCCTCCAAGGTGGTCACACCCTGAGCCCACTCCTGACCCCAGGCTGGGCTGGTCCCGTCCAGGCAGCATCGTTCCCACAGGCTGTGGGGTATATTTTTTATTTTTATTTTTATTTTTTTGGAAGGCAGAGTTAGAGAGAGACAGAGAGGAAGGTCTTCCTTCCGTGGGTTCATCCCCCTAATGGCTGCTACGGCTGGCACTGCGCTGAACTGAAGCCAGGAGCCAGGTGCTTCTCCTGGTCTCCCATGGGGTGCGGGGCCCAAGCACTTGGGCCATCCTCCACTGCACTCCAGGGCCACAGCAGAGAGCTGGACTGGAAGAGGGGCAACCGGGACAGAATCTGGTGCCTCAATTGGGACTAGAACCCGGGGTGCCAGCGCTGCAGGTGGAGGATTAGCCTAGTGAGCCGTGGCGCTGGCTGGCTGTGGGGTATAGACGTCGGTGCAGGCTGGGAGCCAAGCCCTGTCCAAACCATAGCAGGGCCCAGGCTCAAGGCTCCTTTGGCCCCTCCCTGACCTCGGTGCCTGCGCCCTCCAGGCAGGACCCCTGGCCCCACGGCTGGAGGCTCAGCACCGTGCGGATGTCCCCCAGCGCTGTCAGCCAGGTCTGCCGAGGGCTCTCTCTGGTCATCGACGGCTTGTTGTGTCCTCACGTGGCAGACGGGGCGAGGGGGCTCTCTGCGGTTCCCTGTGGAAAGGGTGCAAATCCCACTCATGGGGCCCCACCCTCACGACGGAATCACCCGAGGCCCAGGCTCCCAGCTCCGATACCATCTCCCATAAGGATCTGTGTCCCCCAAGGAGCAGGTGGCCAGGGGCTGGCCACCGCCACCCTGGGATGGCTGGGCTCTCTGGGCTTGGGTTAGTGGCCCAGCCTGGTCGCCTAAAGCTCCCTGTCTGTGTTTCCATGGGGACTGCTCCATTGGGTTGGACAGGGTGGACGCCCTATGAGCTTCTGCCACCAGGGGGCGGTGTGCAGCGCCATCGCCCAGGTGAATTCGGCAGTGCTGTTGGTGGTCACGCAGAATCCACGCAGCCCTGGCCCTGAAAGGGCACCTGGAGCCCCTGGGGGAAGGAGGCCGCGTGCTTTCCGTCCAGATGCTGGTGAGCGGGCAGCGGGGCCCCATCTCACGGCCCCGAGTCTGGGCAAGATGCACATGGGTGGTTGGACAAACCTCAGGGTGAGTGACCGCGTGTCCAGAGAGCTCCGTCCAGACAGTGAAGCAGCGCAGGGCGGAGGGAGGGACCGAGGGCTCGCAGCCTCCCAGTGCTCCGCGCAGCGGCCCAGGTCACCAGGGCTGCTGTGTGGAGCGTCCACGAGACGGAAACGGCTGTTAGCCGACACCTGGGCTTCCCCGGGCCCTAGGTGTGGTCCAGCCTGAGGCGCAAGCCTGGCCTCCGAGCTCGGGGTCAGCAGGGGCTGGGCAGGGGGCAGAGTGTCTTCTCGCTTCTGCAGGCAGGGGCCCCTGGGGCGCTGGCCGCTGCGGAGGGCCGGGGGCTGCAGGGCTGGGGGAGGCGAGGCTGTTCGTGGCTGGGAAGTAGGGGGGAAGGCGCCCAGGACCCCGGCGACCCTGGGAAAAGCTCCTGAACACGGTCCACCCAGTTCCCCTTTCTGTGACCTAAGACACCATCACTGGCGCCCAGGGCAGCCCCAAGGCTGTGGGAGGCCTGAGCCGGAGGCGTTCCCATGGCAGGTCCCGGTGCCCGGGTGCCCCTGCGCGTGCTCCAGGGCAGGCGTCTCTCTTCCCTCCCCGCTGGGCTGGCACCAGGCCCCTTGCTTCCCCATCCCACGCGGAAGCAGCCGTGGGTAGGGACGCTCTGCTGGAGTCCAGCCTTGGGCCCCGAAGCTCGTAGCCCGTGGGTGAGCTTCCGCTGTCCACCCACGATCCAGGGCAGCTGCGGGTGGGCACCCACCCCCCGGGACTCCCACGGCAGTCTCAGCTCCGGCTCGGCTGCCAGCTGTGTGGGCGTCGGTATCCACCCCCAGCGGCCTGGATGGGGCTGGCTTTGCTGGCTGCGTGGGCACCTCCCCGGGGCAGTGGGAACACCCAGGTGCTAAGAGGCAGCTGGACTTGGTCCAAGGCAAGACAGCTCGGGCGCGGCTTCCATCCGCGGTGATGGAGGATGTCCCTCCTCCTCACTCGTGTCTCGGGGCTGCCGGGGCATCCACACGGCGGACGCTGCAGGTGGCGCCCCCTGGAGTGACACAGCTTTCGGCGCAGAGAGTCTGGGCCTCTGGGTGCGGCAGAGGGGGCGCTGTGCGGCCTGAGGAGGCCCTGAGTGGGTGGCCCGAGAGGGGCAGGGCAGGGCAGGGGAGGCCTGGGGTAACCTGCTCCGGGGCCACGAGCTCTGCTGGGCGTGAGATTGTCCAGGCCAGGCCTCGGGGCTGCAACATGGCTTCCTTTGCCGTAGCAGCGAGCGGCTGCCCTGGCACCGGCAGCCGGTCCCTGCCTTTGCTGGTCGGCGGGGGGTCAGCCACTCAGCAGTTCGGCAACTCAGGCTGGAACCAAAGCCACTCCCCAGGATGTCCACAGCCTGGTCCTCGGAGGGGACTAGGTACCTGAGCAACCTTGCGTGGACCGGAGGTCACTCTTGAGCCGCAGGGAGATCCCCCTGGACTGCGTGGCCCCTCCATGGGGAAGAGGGAGGCAGGGCAGGGGGCGGAGTCAGAGAAGGGAGAGATGCCTGCAGAGGATGGAGGAAACAGCCGCCAGCCCGGGGACGGGGCAGCCTCCGGAGCCACAGCCAGGCAGGGTGAGGACTCCACCCTGGAGCCTCCGGGGGCCCTCGCTGGCGCTGAGGGTCTCTCACTTCGCTCCGAGCCCCAGACGACTGTGAGATCCCCGTGTGGATCTAAGGCCGGGCGCCCTGTTCTTGTTATTAATTGTAATGGCGGCCGTAGGGAAGCCTTTCACAGTTGACAGATGGAGGAAAGAAAGGATTATCAGGAGCTGTTGGAAGCACCCCAACTGCCCCCTCAGCCTGCTGTCCCCGGGTGGCCGCGCTGCTGTGTTGACGGCTGGCACGCAGGAGCCACCGCAGGGGTGCGGCTCCAGCCCAGCCCTCGCTGGCACATTCGCCCCAGAGTGGGTCTCCGGGCGAGACCCCCGCGCCTGTGAGCCCTCCTGCTCCGTGCGCCTGCCCCCTTCTGCCTTGGGCCTTTTTTTAAAAAAGCTGATTATCTGAAAAGGCGAGAGAGAGAGAGCGAGCGAGCGAGCTTCCATCCACTGTTTCCCTCCGCAGACGCCCACGGCACTCAGGGCTGGGCCAGGCTGGAGCCCAGACACTACAGGCCCTTCCGAGTCTCCCCCACGAGAGGCAGGGACCCGGGGCCCTGACCCATCACTGCTGCCTCACAGGCCGGGCACCTGCAGGAAGCTGGACGGGAGGCAGAGTCGGGACTCACCCAGGCGCTCTGATGAGGCGTGCGGCCCCGCAGGGGGTGGCGGCACCCTCCCTTGGATCCTATCTGCCCCGGCCCTGTCCTGCCCTCGGCTTCTTCTACGCTGCCCACCACATTCCACCTTCCGGAACCCCAGGCCCTCTGCCTGCTGTGCCCGGCCTCTGATTGCAACAGGGAAGCCCCAGGGCAGTACGCGATGTTCCAGAACCTTCTCCCTCCCACCTCCAGAAAGAAGAGGAAGGTGAGGGGCCTCGTCAGAGGAGGAGGGAGCTTTTCCGTGGAGCCAGCAGGACCAGGCTGCACGCTGGGGCCCCAGGTGGGTGCAGGTGGTGTTGCGGGGTCGTGGGCGGCTGGGGGAGGAGCTGAGGCCTGGGCAGCGTGGGCTGGTGACGGACAGCTCCAGCCCGGCGGGGTTTCCCCTGCGCCAGCACAGTTGCTGCTGGCCAGCTCCTTGCTGACCCGTGTGGAGGCTCCGATCAGACATGGACAGCCCCAGGTGAACCGCCATGGACAGCTGATTGACAGCTCCAGGCGATTCGTGTTGCGCACAGCTGCGGCTGACCGGCCCCTGACAGGCTGGCCTGGCCTGCATGGCCATCCGGGCCCCTTCCCTTCCTGTGCACAGCCCGGGCCTCCCTTTCTGGGCGCTGGGCAAGTCGACCCCCTGGGCACCAGCAACGCCCCGCTGTGACCGAGAGGTGGAAACCACAAGTAGCACAGTGTTGGGAGCTCAGCAGACCCCAGGCGTGTCTCCCCTGAACCTTAGGTCTTCGTAATAGAACTACCGTGGGGGCACACCCACTCCCATCATGCACCGGGAGCCACCGCACTTCCGATATGTTATCAAAAGGGCCCGGGAGATGGACAGGTGCTCGAGCCCCGCCCCAACTCCTCCCCCTTCAAGTATTCCTTTGGGTTCCCCCCAAGACACCGCCTCCCGAGCCGGGGAGGGTGCGGAGGGTGGGCTGGGCCTTGCCGATGGGGCTTTTCCGCCCGTTGGAGAGGGGTTCCTTCCCAGCATCGTCGGCTGCTTTGTGCACGACTCGGTTCTTGAGTTGGGAGTTTTGTTTTGCTCCCAGAAATCCTGGTCTCCTGCACATCCCAGGACCCCCGCCTTCGAGGGGCTGCATAAGTTAGGCTCTCGGGGGCCTGTGCACCCCCAGTCCCCGAGGGAGACGGGAGCAGCCCTGGGCTCCCGGCTGCAGGCGCTGGGGACCGTCCACGGATCAGGAAGGAACGGATCGCGGCAGGCATGGGCATCCGCTTGGATGCTCTCGTGGTCTGAGCACTCACTTGGCCAACGAATGGGCACAGTGACTCCCAGGTGTCACCCCCTTCCCCTGCAGGGGCAGGGACCACGGCACAGACTGGCCGAACAAGCCCGTTACTTAAAGTCGCAGAGCGACCGGGGTCAGCGTGGGGATCTGAACCCAGCTGCTCCCTCTGACCCTGTGCCCTCTGACCCTGTGCCCGGCTGGATGGTGACTTGCCTCTGGGAGCCTCGCCATGGTGAGCCCCTCGGGGCTGGGGACCCCCGTGCCTTCCCAGGGAGGCGTGCTTGAGCCACCAGGGCGTCAGCCAACGCTGGTCCCGCACTTTGGGGAAGCTCTGGATCGTGGGCGGACACGTGGACCGGGGCGTGGCCGCTGAGTGAGGGTGGGCTGGAGCAGGTGTGGAGGCCAGCCCTGGCTCAGAATGCAGAGTCCCAGCCCCTCCCAGGTCAGTTTGGGGCTGAAGGAGCAGTGGGGGCCCAGGCTCGCGGGGGCTTCCGAGGTTGGCTGGCGGGGGCGGGGGTTGGGCTTCGCTGGGCCTGTCGTGGTCGGGGCCCCGGGTTCGAGTCTTCCCCGGGGGCCCTGGGGGTCGTTGCTTTTTTCCCACACAGACAGCAGGAACAAAACACGTCTCGGAAGTGATGGCTTTGGACTCCTCTGCCCTCGTGCCCTCCCGGGGCCGGGAGGGCCACTGACCCGAGACACCAGACTGGCGGCAGGGCGGGGGCGCCGGCTTTCCTGCAGGACCCCGGTGTCCTGCTCCGTGGCCTGGGTCCCCGTGGGTCAGGGGTGACTGACGCTGGATTCTGAGGCCCCTTGGGTGGCTCTGGGCTTCGGCGAGAGCTGCTGTTCCAGGTCACTTGTTTTCACCTGCGGCCGGGGGACCTCAGAGCGAGAAGGCTCCGGCGGGCCCCCTGCCCCCGCTGGTCTCCACTGTCACCCCTCTGCAGGCTGGGCTCCCCCACGAGCAGAAGACAGAGGCCGACTAGGGGACTTGCTGCTTCTGAGCAGAGACATCCTAAGAGAACAATTCAGACGCTGAACCTGGAAGGCGGCAGTGGATGGGTCTCGTGAGAGGCAGATTCCCGCTGGGGAGAGTGTGGGCGGGGCTGACAGCAGCCGGGCAGACGGGCGGAGGACACGCAGTGTGAAAAGCTGACCGGGGATTAATACTCGGCGTCTGCCAGGCACTTCTGTGATCAAGAGACGTGGAGGGCGACCCCCAGAGAGGTGGGCGAACCGCGTGCAGAGACAGGTGACGGTGGGAGAGAAGCTCAAGGTCGTTCCGCTCACACGACAAAGCGCCCTGCACGTCTCCTGGGCTGGCACAGTGGGAGCGCGTAGTTGCCGACGGCCCCTCGATTCTGCGACCTTTCTGGAAGGTTCTGGGCTGAGCGAAGCAAACTGCTCCGGATGACACAGCCTGAGTATGACCCAGAAACTCAGCCCTCGGCTCACACAGGACCACCGCGGGAGGCAGAGTGTGGGGAGTGCGGGGCAGCCTCAGGGCCACCGTCCACGGGAGGGGGCGCCCAGGTGTGGTGGTGCCCGCTGTCTGTGGAACAGGCCCAGGTGGGCCGGGCCAGACGACCCTGAGCCAGGCTCCAGGACACGCGGGCGGCTCGCTCTCTCCCCCAGGTTAGTTCCCCTCCAGCCTCTCGCTGTGGCCAGACACCAAGTCTGGGGCCTGTGGCCGGGGTCCTGCCTCCATGGAGCAGACCTGACACCTTGGGGTTGGGAGAGGGAGGGGTCTGTTCTCTCCTCTCCTCCCCAGCACGATGGAGCCCCCCCCAACACGGCCCCTCTCCCGCCAAGAACGTCCCGGGGCTCTCTCCATCCCTGCCTCCTTCTCGAGGCTGTAACAGGCGTGAGTTGGATGAAACCACAGCCGGGCTGAGACCCTCTGGGCTTCCTGCTGCTCGCCTGGAAGACCCCAGCTGCTCAGCAGGCCTGGGGGGCCCTGGGGCCCAGCGCCCCCCTCTGTGATGCTCTCAGCTTCTGTGTGCCCGGCTCCCGCACCTCAGGGCTGTCCTGAGGCTCTGCCCGTGGGTGGCTGCCCTCCTCCTCACGGCCAGGGTCCTTGGAGCCCACGTCCGGTCTGTGCTCTCTCTGCTGGGTCCCTGCTGTCTCCCTCCCTGGGTGGCATGGTCAGCGGAGGTGGGGACGTGCCCAGCGGACGTCAGCCGCACAGCTGGGGTCAGGACCAAGCCTTCCTGTCCTCGGGGTGGCTGGGCCGTGGCTCGTGGGCAGCAAGGGTGGGCACAGGACCCTGTGACGGGGCTCTCACCCGCCCACGCCAGCGACTCTGCAGTCTTGGTGGTGACACTGCTGAGTGCAGGGGCGGAGAGTGAGGGATGCAGGTGCAGGCGCGCGCTGGGGTCTGGCAGAGCAGACTCAAACCCCGGCCCTGGGATGTGGCTGAGGACCCCAGGTGGAGTCTGGCCTGCGCGGCCACAGCGTCTACCCCTTGATTTACTGGTGACATCCAGCAAGCACTGTCTCAGATGAGTGTCCCGGCCGCTCCACTTCTGATCCAGCTCCTCTCTAAGGGCCTGGGAAAGCAGGGAGGGGGAGGGGGAGGGGGAGGGGGAGAGGGAGAGGGGGCCATTCACCCACGTGGGAGACCCGGATGTGGCTCCTGGCTCCTGACTTCAGCCTGGCCCAGCCCTGGCTGTTGCTATCCGGGGAGTGAACCAGCGGGTGGAGGACTCTCTCTGTCTCCCCCCTCTCTCTCTGTAATCCGACCTTCAAAACAAATAAATTAAAAACAAATTAGGCTTAAAAAAAACCCCAGCAGACCATGCACAGGACAATGTGGAGACGCGTTTGGCCCCAGGAGTCCGCCATGCTGAGGGGAGCGAGTGGTCTCGGCACCCCCAGTTGGCCCGACTTCCTGCAAGTGTGGTTGCGTGAGCCGGTGGCTGCTTTGGGCTGGAGAGGCCTTGCTGGCTCCTCCAATGGAAACCGTGACAGCGCCGTGCTGGCGACGTCCAGGGGAGCTGTGCCCGCCACGTCCTTGCACAGAAGGCAATGGGAGCCCGGGGCGCGGAGGAGGGGCCCCCAGAGCCCCGC
>CM027388.1:1498736-1517640 GCA_015711505.1 Sylvilagus bachmani
GAGGAAGGCGGGAGGGGGACGGGGGAGGAAGGCGGGAGGGGGACGGGGGAGGAAGGCGCGAGGGGCAGGTGCAGGCTGAGGAGGGGCCCGTCTGTCCCGGGTCCTCTGGCCTCTGCCCCGGGGGACAAGGATTCGCTGAGCCACGCGGCTGGTAGCCCTGTGCTGTGGCCTCACACCGACCAGCACCTGCTGGACCTGGAGAAGGGAGGAGTGACTCGCACAGCCGGTGCATGCGCTGAGTGGCCGTGCCCGCCCCATCCCCACGTCTGCACCCCACGGGGAAGGGTCCCTTGGTTTTCATCATCGCTGCGGGCTCAGGTGCCCTGAAAATGCGAGGCTGGGGGTGAAGGGGGGGCCCTGGCCACCCCTGGGCTCAGGACCTGGGCTCAGCCAGTGTGGGTGCAGTGGCTTCTCTCTCCAGCCAGGCTGGGGACCGAGGGCGGCCCTGAACCAGCAGTGGGGCCCACGTGGATTTCAGCAGTGAGGACAACAAACGCCCCTTCCACCCAGGTTCCCGCAGGGCCGGCGACTCGCCCAGCGTTTGCTTTTCCCGGAACAGCGGACTGGGAGAGGAGAGTGCGTTTTATGCCACAAAGCCCGGGATGTCTGAGGAACGGAGCGAGGGGGAGTGTGGCAGGGACTGTGCCGGGTGTGTGTGTGTGTGATTGTGCTCAGGAGGGTGCTGTCCATGGTACCCGGGCCCCAGAGCCGTGGCCGTGGCCTTCAGCCCCGTGGCTTCTCTGTGGACAGCGCTGTGCTGTTACGTCCCAGGATGGCCAGGTTCTCTTTGGGATGGGCCAGGTGGAGACATCCGTGGCTGTGGAGTGGGGTGGACGCAGGGCTGTGGCTTGCCGGCTGTGCCCTGGGGCAGGTCTGCGCTCCTCTGAGCCTCCCGCCAGGGCTGCCCTGAGGGTCCAGGCGGGCGAGGCCGTGTGTGATGGGAGGGTGCCCCTCCCTTTCTTGAGGGCTGTGGAGGCCCCGGGCTCTGCCTGCTCCCCGCTCTTGCCTCTGCCGTGCGCCAGGTCACGCTGGCACCCCGTTTGTTTTGAAGCCTCATCGCCTGTTGACAAGACAACGTCACCACTTCCTTCTTTGGAACTCGATCTGATGTGCTCAGTGCTCCCCCAGCCAGGCTGTGCCCATCAGTCACGACTGAGAACGGGCCAGGGACCAAGGCCACGGGCGGCTGCGACTGCAGGTATCAGGGGTTGACAGCAGCCACGCTCAGGAACGCCGGTGCCAACCCCGGCAGACCCCGGCACCATGTCCCAGCAGGACAGGGTGAGAGCTGCCCTCAGGGTCAGGGTGAGCAGAGTACCGGCGGCCGGGGAGGCTGCCCCAGCCCTGGTGTCCTGAGTCTCTCATGGGCTGCGTCACAGACACGGTCCCCCTCCCACGGCTGAACTCTGTCTCCAGGTCCCAGAGAAGAGGGCAAGGGCCCAGAGCCCCCACCGGAGTTGCACAGCTGGACTCCCCAGCGTGGCCCCAGGCCCCGGGTTCACAAAGATGCTCGTATCAGGCAGACACTCCAAGGGCCTAGAGCCCTGCCACGTTTGTCCAGGGCCGAGGACAGAGGCACTGGCCACTGCAGCTTCCTCTCAGCCGTGTGTGAACGCACTCAGAGGTATTCCTTATATTTTCAGAGTGATGTGTAATCAGGAACTGGGTGAGCCCCGGGTTGGGGTGAGGGTCCCACCTGACAGAGCTGTGCAAAAGAGCTGTCCCCCTGGGGTATCGAGGAAGCGTCCACCCCTTCCGAGGCGGCCATCTTCTCTTGCCTTGGTTACAGAAAATCAGCAGCGGGACGGCTTCCTGACAGCAGAAACCTGACCTGAAGGGTGAGTTCAGAGCCCTTGAGTGGCAGATGTGGTGTCTGTTTCTAGGCGCCAGTGACCAAAGGGGTCAGCACGGGGACCCCAGGGGTGATGGGTCAGCGATGGGCACTGGGCAGGAACTCTTTGTGACCCAACGTGACTGGCAGCTCACCTGCTGGGGAGGCAGGGGCAGAAGCTGATGGACAGATTCTTTGTAAACCGTGCTCATGAGTGGACGGGCACTGGATAGCTGATGGTTCACTGGATGGATGAATGGAAAATTGGCAGGGTGGGAAGAAGGAAGGAAGAATGGATGGTTGCATGGCCAAATAGATGGATGAGTAAGTACACGGGTGGATGGATGGATGGATGGGTGGATGGGTGAATATGAGGATCGATAGATGGGTGTGTAGATGGATGAATAGATTAATGGATGGATGGATGGATGGGTAGATGGAAGATGGGTAGATGGAAGGGAGGGTGGTGATGAGTCGTGTGGGTGTCTGAACAACACTGCATGTGGAATGCAAGGATGGGGGGCAAGAAGCCCGATGCTGTGAGGCCTTGGGGCGTGGGTCACCGGCTCCGGCTGGCCACAGTTCACATGCGGTTCAAATGAAACACATGCCATTGGCGTCCCAGCACAGCGTCCGGCACAGACTCGGCTCTGCCTGAGGGGAGGTTCCTGCTGACCATTTTCCCTACTGTGCGCAGCGGCCTCGTGTCTTGGGTCGGCGTCCGTAGCCCCCCTAAGTCTCGTGGGGCTCTACCCTGCCCCACCGCATTGGCCTGTGTTTGTCATCCATGGCCCAGTGGGGGCCGAGTGTGGGGAAGCACGTTCCCTCCCAGAACGCCGTGCCTGGGATCCGTGTTGGGCCCTCACACACAGGGGCTGCGTCTGCATTTAACTCAAGACCCTTGTTCTTCGACTCCTCCCCCTCCTGCAAGCAGCCAGAACTGTTCTCTGTGGCTGTGGACCAGGCACCCCCCCCACCCCCCAGGAGGGCTTCCCAGCTGCTCTGTGGGGCACAAATGCCTTTGTTCCCAGGCTGCCACTGCTCGGGTGGCGAGGAGCTGATGGACATGGCCTTGGCCTCCCAGGCTGGATTTGGGGGGGGGGCAGGCACAGCACAGCTGTCCTTGGAGGAGTCTCTTCTTCCTGGAGGGACAGATGGCTCCTTCCGATCCTGCTTCCAAGCCTTCATCCAGGGGTCCTTCTGTGGGGCTGGGGATCCCCCCTCGCTTTGGACCCCAGCTGCCTTCTGGGCTCAACCCAGAGCTGCTGGCGGAGCAGGCAGAGCCCAGGCTGCTGAAGCCGCCGCCTGTCCTAGGGCTGAGCCCTGAGTGTTGTTAACCGTGACCTCTGTCACCAGGAGTGGAGGCTGCAGGGGCGCCCTGGGGGACAGTATAACCACCCCACCCGCCCCTGCCAGGGCCGTGGCCAACTGCAGCCCCTCTCCCAGGAAGGCACGGCGGAGGGCGAGGGGCCTGAGCTCGCTAATCAATTATTGCTTATTGAGTGCATCCCCTTCATTAGTCATTTCTCTGCCTCGCCATTAGCCCCCCCCCCCCCTGCCAGTGGATTTCAGGCATCATTGAGAACAAGATAATTCATTTTATTAGGCAATTTATTTTCTGGGTACATTTTTAAGGGTCAATTAATCAACTTAAATGGAAGGGTGTCCCCACTCCTGTGACAAAGGCGCCAGCGCCAATGTTTCGGGCGAGAGCGGTTTGTTTTCTCTTTTGAAAAATGGTGGGGGGCACAGGTGGAACCGGTGGAGGGGGCCGTGGCGTGCAGGCCCCGCTCTCCCAGAACTCGGGGGCTGCCTCTGGTACCGGGAAGGCAGCAGCCCCAGCAGAGCGTGGAGGAGAAAGGCGAGCTGTGTGAAAGGGAGGTGGTTGGAGGTTGCGCTGGGAGCCGGCTTCCTGGAGCAGAGGGAAAGTTCACACGGCTGATTCCATCCATGAAACTGAAATTGGACTTGGAGCGTCCCCTGTGCCTTATAAATAATAAATAAAAACACATCATGAATACTTAACCGGAGGGAAGCATGCTCTGAACCCAGCGCTGGGTCAGGGAACGCTCCTGTGCCACCCGCAGCAAACCGCCCCGCGCCCGCTGTCCGCTGTCCAGCGGGCGGGGTGCCCTGTGCTCCGGAGCCTCTGGCTCTGCTTCCCGACTCCCAGGCTGGGGACTCGGGGGGCGCGGGGGCCGGGAAGAGCTGCTCCTGGGGAGCCCGGGGCCGTGTCCCTCTCCTCTCCACACGTGGTTCTGGGCGATCAGCGTCATCCCCAGTTGGTTGTTAAGGGAGGGCACCTCAAAAGCTCACGGAGAGATGGAATTAGAAGGCAAACGTATCTGGAGGCAAAAAAAGCGTTGGAAGCCCACGGCCGGTGTTTTCCCGACGGCTCGGAGCTCCGCGTGTGCTCAGTGGGGCAGCAGCCGCAGCGACTGCTCCCCCCAGGGAACTGCGAATGTCTGTCCCTGTGGAGCAGGCGTCTTCCTGTCCGACGTGGGAGGAGGAGGGAGCTGAGAGGCCGTCAGCAGGCTTGCTCCTGGGGCGCGGGACTGCTGTCCCAGTGTGGCCCGTCCACGGCGCACCGCGCTGGTGCCTGTGGGGACGCTGTGCGGCAGGCTCGGCCGTGGGGAAGGGGACGCTTCTCCGTGGGCAGCCAGCTGACGCCCAGCCCGGTCAGCTCTCACCCCCGCCAGGCCTGGCAACCTCGCTCCGGCCGCCGGCACCTGGTTGTTCCAGAGAAAAAAGCAGGGGGACCGCTTTGTCTCCATGTGTTCTGCAGAAGTCGCATTACCCACTTTTTATTAAAGAAAAGATGTATTCATTTGAAGGGCAGAGAGAGAGAGAGAGAGAGAGAGAGATCGTCCATCTTCTAGTTCACTCCCCAGATGGCCACAACAGCCAGGGTTGGGCCAGTCCAAAGCCAGGGACCAGGAGCTCCGCCTGGGTCTCCACCCAGCACAGGCACTTGGGCCCCCTTTGCCTTCCCGGTGCATTAGCGGGGACCTGGATCTGAAGACGAGCAGCCTGGACTTACACCTGCTCTCTGACGTGGACGCCGGCTCTGCAGATGGCAGCTCCCCCCCGCTGTGCCACGACGCTGCCCCGCACAGGGCTCCAGGGGGCGCTGCACCCTCAGGGCTGGGCAGGAGCCACGCCTCTGCCGCTTCCCTTGAGCCCCAGTGAGCGGGGAGCTTATTCCTGGGCCCTGCACTTGGGAAGTCATTGGCAGGTTGGTTATGATGTGAACATATGCCTGTTCCTGCCTTGGTTGGGTGTTGTCGTGTGTTCCCACGGCTGAGTGATTCATTAAAGCAGGAAGCAGTGATGCAGAGAGAAACATAAACAATGTAGCCCAGAACCGCTCCAGCGGCCTGAGCGCTGAGCACCAGTCCCAGGCGAACACGGGTGTGGACCTGGAGGGCGGCTCCGCACGCACCACAGGGAAGACAAGCTGAGAGAGCAGCTTAGACTATCACACGCCGGGAATGTGCTGGAATGTTCTGGAATGTGCTCCCAGGCTGAGCTCTTTGGGACTTTCCAACGGTGACACAACCTTGAGGAAGCTTTCGGAGGAGGCCCGTGGCGGCCTTGGCCAACCAAGTGAGCTGGACGAGCGCTGGATTCTGGGGCATGACAGGGACCGGCACAGTGAGAGCACGTCACAAGGTGCAGATCCTGCCGCGGGAGGGTTTGAAAAAAAACAACCGCAGAGCCGAGGCAGCCGTGGTGCGTGGAGCCGAGGACACACAGTGCGCAGGGACGCCGTCCCGAACGTGAACCCGCCAGCACGCCTCTCACTGCCTGGCTGGCTGGAGCCACCCACGCGGGCGCTCCACACGGAAGGAGGGGAGCTGATGGCTCCGGGGTCCTCGTCCCAGGTGCGGGGTTTTGAGTGGTCAACAGGATTTGACCGGCTGTGCCACAGTCAGAGCCGAGGGTGTGCGTGTGTGTGTACTGGGCCAGGTGCCCAGGGGCCCGGGGCTCGTGTGCCTTCAGGCGCCATTCCCGGGGCCGGAGGGCAGTTCATGCTGAAGGCAGAGACAGAGGCCAGCGCGCAAGCGGCAGGGAGGGTGACATCCCTCTTCCCT
The DNA here is from genome assembly GCA_015711505.1 of Sylvilagus bachmani. Taxonomy (NCBI): domain Eukaryota; kingdom Metazoa; phylum Chordata; class Mammalia; order Lagomorpha; family Leporidae; genus Sylvilagus; species Sylvilagus bachmani. The sequence continues at coordinate 1,504,662 of CM027388.1, forward strand.
TCCGGAGCGAGGGGGCAGTGCTCGGACGAGCCATTGATGAGAGAGACGGGCTGGGGTTCGCGCTGCGTGATCCTCCACACCGATGGCCCCTCTGCAGCCGACGGCGTGATTCGGCCGCTGAGACCGAGGCGAGGCTCCGTGTCACAGATTTCACGCTTCCCGGCTGGAGCAGGAAATCAATGATGCATGGTGGAAATATTTCAAAGCTCTGTCAACATCGGGCTGGAACATGAAAGAATTCTCCAGGGCCTGGTGCCATGGGGCAGCTCCCCTCGTCTGTCCCCGAGTGGAGACATCAGTTCTTGGCCTTTGGGCAGTCACACTGGGCTCTGAGGGGGTCCTGGGCGGGGGGATCCTGATAGCCCGAGACCTGTGGCTGCTACGGACCACCCCTCCAGACCCCCCCTCCCACCTCGCCCTGCCGGATGGCCGGCCAGGATTTCCTGATGTAGGGGGAGAGTGGGCAGAGACCAGCAGTGGGGTTGTCCCTGGGGCCGGGTCAGCTTCAGCCAGCTGGGTCCGGGGGGTGAAGCTGGGCCAGTCTCCGGGCAGTCTGCCGGCGTCCTTGCTGGCGTATTTTGAAGCGCTGCGTTTTGTTTTATTTACAAGTGGGTGGAGGACGCTGGTTGGTGCGCGGGCCACACACCTGTCGGGTCATCAGCGAGTGCCAGGAGCCGCTGCTCGGATGGCGTGGGCCAGCAGCTGTGGAACTGGCGTCGTGCTGGATGGAGAGCACCCCGGTGGCACCTGCTGTGTGCCAGGTGCGGGGCCCCAGGCTTAGATTCTGGAGGCTCGGGTGCTCTGTCTTCATTGGTGCAGCTGCACGGTCGGGTGGGCGGAGCAGGTTCCCGCGGTGACCTGGGAGGGTGCCTGTGGCCAACACGTGGCTGGAGGCACATCAGGGTCTACGGCCACAGTGCCCACCCCCTCCTTTCTGCCCACAGGTCTCCGAACCAAAGCCTTCATGACCCCTCAGCCCACACCTCACCCTCGTTGAGTGCAGAGGCCGGACCCTGGCCTCCGAGCTGGACGGAAGCTTGGCCCCTGGCTCAGCTGCTCCCTCCAGGGCTGCTGGCCGTTGAGGGAGAGGAGTGAGGGTAGGCGGCAGCCCCGGCTGCAGAGCCTGTGGTCAGCCCTGGAGACCACTGGGTGGTCAGAGATGGGGCTGGGGGGATCGAGCGCCCCGAGGTGAACAGGCTTCTCCTGGAGGTCTTCTCGCCCTTGCCCAGCTCTGCTGTCCCGCACTCAGGCACTGACCCTTGCTGGGTGGGGCGGAGGGCCTGGGGACCCTCCAAGTCCAGCGGCTCCGCCCACAGCTCCTGGCAGGTGGCAGAGCCTACTGCTCCCCATGGCTGGATGGGCCCAGGGAACTCTGGGCTCGTGCTGAAGACCCTCCCTGGCGTCGCCCCAGCGCAAGACCCTCTGATAAACCGTGATGACCAGAGCTGGCCGGGAGGGTGGCTCTGGGGAGGGAGTAGGTTCAGGCAGCCACAGCCATGGAGGAAGGCTGGGCCCTGGGCTGCCGTCCTACGTCTGTCCTGCCCCAGCGAAGCCACACCGAGACCCTTTCCTGTGGCTCCTGCACCCCACTCTGCACCTGTGCAGCCAGGGGGGACGGAGTCCGCAGGATGACCGGTTCCCAGGACTGAGGTGGGAGCAGGCATCGCGGGTGTTCTGGGGGAGCCCCTGGGTCTCCCGAGAGCTGGACCAGGGGTAGCCCAGGGGGACCACATAATTAGCCCGATTTGTACTAATGGCGTTTCATCTTGGCTGCAGCTGAGCCAGGCCTGCGTCCTGCACGTGGGAGACCCAGACGCAGAGGGGGAGATGTGGAAATATAAATGGGAGAGCTGAAGAGGCAAACGGTGGTGCCGGGAGGAGGCAGGGAGGGGCCGGGCGAGGGGCCTCCCCATCCCCACGGCACAGATCTGGCCCTGCTGCTGGCAGCCCTGCGACTGTGCCCCCATTTCCTGGGTCAAATACCATCAGCTCGTGGATTTGGGGGCTACATTTCCAGCACACGAACTTCTGGGGGGCAGAGTGGCCGAGCCCGGTGAGCCCCACTTGCCAGGGCCTGGGGGAGCACTGTTTGCCACCCAGGGGCATGGCCAGGTCCGGCTTGTTTATCAAAGCTTATTTTTATTTATTTATTTGAAAGGCAGAGTTAGAGAGAGGGGTAGAGAGAGAGAGAGAGAGAGAGAGGGATCTTCTCTCCGCTGGTTCACTCTGCAGATGGCTGCAATGGCTGGGGCTGGGCCAGACCAAGCCAGGAGCCAGGAGCTTCTTCCAGGTCTCCTGTGTGGGTGCAGCGGCCCAAGCACTTGGGCCACCTTCTACTGCTTTCCCAGGCCAGAGCAGGGAGCTGCATCAGAAGTGGAGCAGCCGGGACTTGAACCTGCGCCCATACAGGATGCCACAGTGCCGCCTTCCATGTCACTCTTTCTGTAGCCTTGATGGCAACGCTGGTCTCCACGCTGCACGTGAGCAGGACCTGGCAGGGAACTGGCCATGGTGAGGCCCCCTGAGTGACAGCTGCTGTTGGCCTGGGTTCTGGAGTGACCGCCGCCGCCATCTTGTGGGGAACGGGGCTGGTTTGTGCGTGCTGGGCCCGAGGACAGACTTTGCGGTCAGACTTGGCCAAGGGATGTCCAGCTCGTGGCTTTGAGCTGCATCCTGTACTTGGCCGGCCCACCAGGCCCAGGGGCCACCCAGAGGCTCGAGCTAGGCTGGCCTCTGCAGCTCCTGCTGTCCTCGGCCCGCTCTGCCCGTGACGGGCTGGCACCTTCCCTCCCCTCTGCTTCCTTGGTGAAAGACTCTTTAGCATTTTTACAAAAACGCGACAAAATTGAACTCGAAATCTCCTTTCTTAGCATGGAAGACTTGTCCAGGATCTGTGTTAGCGAGCAGAGCGCGAGAGACGCCACTGTGGAGAGACGGCGCCTCTGACAGGTTCTCCCCAACAGCCCGCCCTCCGGGGACTGCCCTGGCGCTCAGAGGTCCGCACTGCCACCAGCTGACCGACTCCCTGGCCTGTGGGGCCCGGCCTGCACCTGCGATCAGTGGCGGGGGGGGGGGGCGATGGGGGGGCTATCTGTCCCCATTTGCAGCTGTCGGCTGTCACAGGTTCAGACAGTCCCAACCCCCAGAGGCCATCCTCTCTCTCCTCTTCCTTCTCTTTCTGTCTCTCCTCCTCCTCCCCTCTCTCTCCTCTCTCTCCCCCTCCTCTCCTCCCCCCTCCTCTCTCTCTCTCCTCCTGTCTCTCTCTTTCCCGCTCCCTCTCCCTCTCCCTCTCCCTTCTCTCTCCCTCTCACTGTAAAAGCCCCGCACCTGCGTCTGTTCGCTCCTCCTGTGGTCTGGGCTGCTCTGACTCGGGGCTTCTCGATTCTGTTCGTGGATTTGCTGTGGGATGCGCGTGTTTGTGTTCCTACCCGCGTTCTTGAGGGTTTTTCTAGAACGTGCTCTTGTAACCATTTCTGCTTGGTCTTCCTTTCCAGCCTGGGGCTGTGGGCCGGGACGGCGTCCAGTGTGGGGCTGGCTGTGCCCTGCGGGGCACGGACTCCTGGGTGTTCTGTCCCACGTCGCAGGCGTGTCGGGATCCTCCGGGCTGCAGCCTGCAGGACGCGGGCTCAGAGCCAGCCCTCCCCACCCCGTCCTGCGCAGGGCCGAGCCCTTTGGTGCACCGGCTTAGTGGCTTTGTGGCTCTCCCAGCCTGTCTGAACGCTGGCGACTGTTCCTCCCCAAGCCCTCGGGAGGACGTCCTGGGCTGTGGGGACGCCCCCTGCAGAGCTCTGGGTGGCCGTCCACGGCACCCCCTCCCATGTTCAGCTGTGTCTCCCGCACTCAGGGCCTCTGGGCCTCCACCCCGTGCCCTCCCCCGGCACAGAGCCATCGGGGAGTGAGCTTGGGCAGCTGCACGGGGTCTGCGGGGGTCGGGGGCGGCTTTGTCCTTTGCTCCCTGTCTCGCGAGCCCCCCCCCCCCCCCAGTCCTGCATGCTGCTGGTGGTCTGGAAGCCAGTGCCTTGCAGATTTGCTGTTTCAGCCCCGGGGGCTCAGATCTGCTCTCTGGTGCTCCCTCTGGGCTGGGGGCGGAAGTGCCACCCTCCTCCCTCCCAGTCCCTGCACTCCTCGCCATGTCCTGCCTCTGACGCCCTCCACAGCGAGCCCCCTCCCATGATTCTTGGCCCTTCCACCCCCCGCTCCCCCGTGGCTGCGCCGTGTTTTCCCTGAGCTGCCTCCCGCCTCCCGTGGGCTGGGGAAGGCTGACGGCTTCGCAGAGGTGCCGGGGCTGCGGGCCGTCACCCTGAGGGCACGCGCTCACCCCACAGCCTCGAGGGCCTGCGGCGTTTGGAGGCGCAGAGGAGAACCGATTTTCTGGAGATCTGGCCGAGGCTCGGGCAGGAAAGGAGGCAAATCCGTGCCAGGATTCCCAGCTCCGGGAACCTGGCGCCGGGTCTGCCGGGCCCAGGCGAGAGCCGTGCCGCTGCGTGCGCTCGGTGCTGGCGTGGTCACGCTGCTCTTCCCCATGCGCTCCCCATCGCGGGTGGGGGAGGTGGTCAGGGATCCTGGCTGGCGTCACTGTTCTCTGCTTTCGCTGAACACACGGGGAGCCTGCACCTGGGGGGTGGGCGTGGGCGTTTCCCTATTCCCAGCACACCCTCGCGGCCCCCCAGCCCCGGGGCTGAGCACCAGGAGGGAGGCGTTTTGGGGCCACCTTTGCTCTCTCTGTGTCTTTTCAAGTGTCTCCCTCAGGCAGAGAGCACTCCAGCCTGGCCGCAGGCAGAGCCACGCCGGGCACCTCCCAGCCCCCTCTGCGCCTGTCCTCACAGCCGGCCAACCCAGCTGCTGGTCAGAACTCAGTGCAAAGTGGCAGAGACACCGGACGGCCGCCTGCACACCAGCCTGTCCTGGGCGCCGTGGGGCGGGGGGGCCTCCGTGGATGTCCGTGCTCCTTGGAGCCCAGGCTGCCTGCCAGGCGTCTCACGGGAGGGAGTGGTCCCTCCACCCTGGGCGTGGGCTGGGGACAGCGTGGGAGCAGCAGGGGCGTGTCCCAATCTGCCCCTGCGACACTGGCACAGCCTGGGCGCCTCCAAGTCTTCAATTAAACCACGTGACTCGGCGCGCCATCCACGGAGGTCCCACCAAGACCACGCAGGGAAATCCAAGTCACCCGCTGAACTCTGGACGTGGTCTGTGTTATGCGGGCTCAGCGTGAGGACAGGTGCGACGCTGACACGGGGACGTCTGGATGCCCTAAGGGTAGCACAGGCAGGAACCGGCACAGGTGGCCCGAGGGCCTCACAGGTGTGCGGAAGCAGTTCCTTCGAAAGGAGCCGACAGGGACACAGAATTCAACCTAAATGGAAAAGGCCTGGATTGTCCGCCAAGGGGCGCCGCGTGAACAGACAGCCCCCAGGGAGAGCCCGGCTGCTCAGAACAAGCTGGAATCCTCCCCCGAGGGCTCTTAGATGCGAGCTGGAGCACCCACGCCCGCCTCGCACATGGAGGAGGCCCTCGCTGGGCCCCCGGCCCCCAGGAGCGTGGCTGCTCGCAGCTCTGGCTTATCGATCCACGTGAGCCTTCGTGAACTGTGGAACCCGAATCCACACATCCAGGGAGGCTGGTGTGGGGAGACCCTCGGCCAGGCCGTTCTCGGGCCGGCCGCACTGTTTCAGACACTCAGCAAGGCAGGAGGGCCCTCGGCGAGCTGTGAGGCCCATGGTCAGGGCCTGCTCGCCAGCTGGTGGGAGGAGAGCCGGCCTCCACGTGGGGCCGTGACCCAGGGAAACGTGGGTCTCCTGGGGCCTCAGGTTCCGGAGGCTCAGGCGGGAGGTCCCGGCTGTGCCCAGGATGGCCGGGCCCAGCTGTGGTATCTGGGATGACGGCGCGCCCTCTGAGGAGCTCCATGGCAACCGCCGGGCTTGCTGGAGCCAGGGCAGGGCAGGGGGCTGGGTGAGAGCCCTGAGCCTGCGAGACGGACGCCAGGGCTGCGCGGGAGGAGCTGCGGGGGGGGGGGGGGACGAGCAGCCGCGAGCAGGGGCCCGATTCGGAGAAAGCTGTGCCGGGAGCGCCTGACTTTCCCCGGGGACGTGTACCTGACCCCACCACCCGTCAGTTCCTTCCTGGCTTCTCCCTCGGGAGCTGCAGGTGGGTCTTCCAGGAGGAAGGGGCTCCAGGAGACCCGGATCGGTGGAAGAGAGCCAAGTGCAGGGACCCGGCTCCCGCTCCCAGCTCCACTGCCCTCCCTCGTTAGCCAGGTGAGCTCGGGCAGCCACCGGGGACGCAGCTTCATCGTCTGGAAAATGAAGACGGGGACCCCGGCTGCCCCCACCCAGGGGGCCATGCGGCTCCCGAGGGGCAGTGTCAGGGTCTGAAGCAGCTCAGGCCCCGCTGATGGGCGCCCTGGGGCTTCTGTGTCACCCGCGTGGCGGACGGTCCACACGCCGGGGCAGCGTCAGCTCTCCTGGGGTGCCCGCTCCACGTGCAGGTCCTCGTGGCCATGTGACCCTCTCCAAGTCCCTCCCTGCCAGGAGACACCGGGCTCCGGGGTCAGTGCCCTCCCACCTGCGAGCCCCAGGCAGGCAGGGCTGGGTCTTGGCCTCACCTGGGCGCGTGCTGTGGGTGACAAGCTGGCCGGCTGTGGGTGGAGCGGCCCCAGGGGGCTGGGATGCGCACAGCTGTGGTGTGCACCGATGGACTTGGCAGACACCGGGGGCACCGGCTGCAGCCTGCTCCTCCCAGGGACTGGTGGGAGGGGCAGCCCGCCCCAGCCCCAGGGGGCTGCACACTCCGCTCGCCGGAGATGCTGTGTTCCACAGGTTTGGAAATGCTGGTCTGGTCGAGTTTCCTGTTATATTTGAAGAAATGCTTGTTTGTTTTTTCATCTGCTTGAAAAGGAGGGGTGGGGGAGGGAGGGAATGAGAGCGAGAGAGAGAGCGAGAGAGCGAGCAATCTTGCACCTGCTGGTTCGCTCCCTAATGCCTGCAACAGCCAGGGCCGGGCCAGGCCGAAGCCGGGAGCCGGGAGTTCATCCATGTCCCCCACGGGCATGCTGGGGCCTGAGCACTGGGGTCGTCCTCTGCAGCCTCCCCAGGCACATTAGCAGGGAGCGGGACTGGGAGCAGAGCGGCCGGGCCTCCAGCCGGCCCTCTGAGAGGCAAGGCACAGCTTAGCCGCCGCCCGCAACGCCCATCTCTCCTTCTGTCTTTCAGTCGCTCACTCGGCAAACGGTCGCTGAGGACTTGCTGGAGGTTGGGTGGGCTCTGGCGGTGCCACCGTGGAGCAGCCAGGCGGCCAGCAGGCGCACGGTTCAGGCTGTGGGGACAGCGGCCCAGGGGTCGAAGCCAGGGCAAGGGGCGGGGTCCCAGGCGAGGCTGTGCGAACCTCGGCCAGGGATGCCCTCTCTGGGGGTGAGACCTGAGCGAGTGGGGCGGGGGCGAGGGGTTCGGTGTGGAGCCAGTGGGGCGGGGTGAGCTAGTCGAGGGCTGGGGACACGTGTGGGGCCTCTCGGGTCGGGTGCTGTGTGAGGTGTGGTGGGGCCACGCAGGGGAGGGTGGGCTCTGACTCGTGGTTAAGTCACGTCACAGCCACTGGGTGGCGCTGCCCGTCTCCGGATTCCTGCTCCTCTGAAGGTGCTTGACCTTGACCCTGCTCCTCCACAAGATGCTGCGCAGGTGTGTGAGTGTGAGTGTGAGTGTGCACGAGAGTGTGCATGTGTGTGCACGTGCGTGTGTGCACGCGAGAGTCTGAGTGTGCACATGTGTGAGTGTGAAAGTGTGTGCACGTGAGTGTGCATGTGTGTGCACGTGTGTGCATGTGAGTGTGTGCACGCGAGAGTCTGAATGTGCACACGTGTGAGTGTGAAAGTGTGTGCACGTGAGTGTGCAAACATGAGTGTGTGCACATGAATGTGTGTGAGTGCATGAGAGTGCATGCATGTGTGTGTGTGTGGTGAGTGCACATGTACTGTGTGGTGTGTGTGGTGGTGTGTGTATTGTGGTGTGTGTGTGGTGTGTGTGGTGTGTGTGTGCTGTGGGGTGTGTGCGTGTGGTGGTGTGTATGTGGTGTGTATGTGGTGTGTGTTTATGTGGTGGTGCGTGTGTGGGTGCACGTGTACCTGTGTGTGGTATGTGGTGTGTGTGTGGTGGGGTGTGTGTGTGGTGGTGTGTGTGCGTGTGGTGGGGTGTGTGTGCGTGTGGTGGGGTGTGTGTGTGTGCGTGTGGTGGTGTGTATGTGGTGTGTATGTGGTGTGTGTTTATGTGGTGGTGCGTGTGTGGGTGCACGTGTACCTGTGTGTGGTATGTGGTGTGCGTGTGGTGGTGTGTGTGTGTGTGTGCGTGTGGTGGTGTGCATGGTGGTGTGTGTGTGCTGTGTGTGGTATGTGTGTGTGGGGCGTGTGTGTGTGTGTGTGTGGTGTGTGTGTGTGTGTTGGGGTGTGTGTGGTGTGTGTGTGGTGTGTGTGTGCGTGTGGTGGTGTGTGTGGTGTGTGTGCGGAGGCTTCCCTCCGCGGTCGAGCGAGCTGGAAGCCGGAGCCCCCAGATGCCGAGGGCCAGCTGGGCTCTGCCTCGCTCACTCTGAGACTCGAGGAAGTTAACGGGCAGAGAAAGGGGCGGGGAGAGGCACCGGAGCCCACGCGGGTTGGGAGGCGGCGGCTGCGGGTGGGTGACCAGGAGCCGGGGAAGACCCGCCCCTCCCTGGGGTCACGGCGCGCTGCCGAGGGGCTGGCTCCTGGGGCGCAGGGCCCAGCGGCGGACGGCCATCCCGGCGCAGCTCGGAACGGGGGCTCTTGGACGTGCGGCTCACTCCCTGTCAGTCACACCGGCCGTGGTTATTTCAAGCCAATTAAATGCCACTTGTACGCTCGTGTAGTCATTTAGTTCAATGCTCTTAATTATCTTTCGGAAAGGTAACAGGCACATTGATGACTTCTGCTTGGTCTCAACGAACTCTCCGTTAGCGGAGGACTGGGGTCATCTGTCTTCCTTCCGACAGGCTGTGAGGCTCGGGGACGCTGACGCCCAGAGCGGCAGAGCCCACAGGCCGCGACTCCTCTAGCTCTGGCCAGGCGGACAGCTCAAGCCCTCCCCTGACCTGCAGGCCCAGGCCGGTGCTGTCCAGGGGAGGCCTCTGTTGTCCTGCTTGTTCGCCTGTGGGGCGTCCACCACGGCCGTGGCCCTGGCTGGGTCACCAGGATGCGTGAGCACGGCCCCTCCCACGCGGGGACCTCAGGCTGGCAGGAGCAGGGCCCAGTGCTGAGTGCTCCCTGCTGCCACCTAGGGGCGGGGGACAGGTGCAGGCGCCGAGGCTGCGGGCGTTCTGGGGACAGAGAGCCTTCAGGGCTGGAGAGCTCCGGACGGGCCGGAGGTGGGGCTTGAGCTGGGCTCTTAGGAGGCTGGAAGGTGCAGGGGAGCCGGGGAAGGTTTGTGTCTGGCTGGGACGGCGGGCAGGGCTGGGGCCAGGACGGGGCAGGGCTGCAGGGGCAGCTGGCGGAGGACCCCGGCCCCTACCTTAGAACTGGGCTCCCTAGCGCTTTGGGCTCAGCAGCCCTCCGTACTCGCCCGAGGCATCAAGCCTCCCCAAGAGTTTCCGCTACATGCATTGTCTGTGTTGATGGTCGCCCCATCACAGACAGACAGAGAAATGTGAAACCCAGGTGTTAACTCACCCACCCAACACGGTACCAAGCCCAGGACTCACGTTGGGGGTGGGCTGGGCTCCCGCCCCTGGGAGTGAGGAGCGCGCCGTGCTGGCTTCCGGAAACCTCTCTCACGGGGGGCAGCTGGGTTCCCGGAGCCCCCCTGTGTGCTGTCTTTGTTGGAGAAATATCAGATGTGGCCTCCCACAGCGGGACGTTGGGAGACACAGGGGCACGTCTGTCGCGTTTCGGGAGACGGTGGAGGTTCTGCTTGGTACGGAGCTGCCTCTGAGTGGCAGTCGCTGCAGGGTTAGCTGCACGGTGGAATGGGCCCACACCTGCGACCTTTCCATTCTGTTTCATAAAAACCCACTGGAGCGGGGGCTTCTGTTCCCCAGGTGCGACTCCGACATCACACGTCGGCTACGGGGCAAACAGCACCCTGCCATCTGCCACACGCCTTCCAGACGTCAACACGGATCTGGATTCCACACCGTCCGTTGACATCCCGGAGCTGATGGGAGAAAGCCGGAGCCCGGGGGGAAGCCGTTGAGCCCGCGGTGGTGTGAACATGCTTCCCGGGCTCTCGTCTCTGTGTGAGCGCCGGAACTCCGTGGCTGCCGGCAGCGCTGCCCGCTCTGCAGTGACCGTGCCGCCTGGTAAGTCCAAACACCCAGTCCGGGAGCCGTAGGCTGCGCCTCCTTGCCCTCTCCACCGGAGACGGTACCTGGGAAGAAGGGGGCTGGTTCAGTCCCGGCCCCGCCGCTTTGCCCCAGGACCAGCGTTCCCCTCGGTTTTCTCCAGGAAGCTTCACGTGTCACTCAGAGGATGGCAGCTCGGGTCCGAGACTGAATGACCTAAGCTGTGGCTGACTGCGCCGTGGAGGCCACGCCTGCTGTTCACCTGCACGCTCCCTGCATGCCTGTCCACGGCACGCGGGAGTCCCTTGACGGCTGCTCCTCCAGCTCCGCCATTGGGGACTGGAACCTTCTTGGTTGCTCTTGGTAGAGAGGAGAGCCTGAAAGTTCTCACGTGGGGGCCGGACACCCCCTTCCGGAATTCACGGTCATCTCAGTGCACAGCCCATTGGCCAGAGCCAGCCACCTGGACGCACGTGGGAGGAGAACCAGGTAGGCTGGAGCCAACAGTCGGCCCCATCTGTCTGCCTGGAGGCTCCCTTCCCCCGGCTCCTGAGCCCTTGTCGGGACACCTGCTTGCTCCTGTCACCTCTCGACTCCGCGCCTCTTTCTTTCCAACTTGACCAGTCGTCTCCTCTTTGTCTTCAGATCTGTGTGTGCAGAGCTGCCCTCTGCCTGCGCCATGGACCCTGCTGTGTGAACGAGAGGGCAGATGGGTGGAGCCTCCCACGTCACCTCCACGCGAGTCGCAGCCACGTGGAGCGTTCCTCTGGGCACCACTGGCTGCAGAGGCTGAGCCCCAGGATGGCCTTATGGCCAGCGCCAGGTGGCACGTGGATTACGGTGGGCCTCTATGTGCTGTTAGGGAGCTCCTCCCTGGGCCAGAGTTCCTCCTTCTTTGGGGGGGGGCTCTGGGGGGTGCTGGGTGGTCCCTGGTCCCCCCTTGCCCTCTCATGTATGGGTCTGCCGGGTCAAGGATTCTGGTTTCAGAGTGACAGTGAGCAGTCACCTTCTCTCACTTCACCGAGACTCCCTCACGGCCCCCGGCTCTGGGAGCCGTCTGTCTGCACTCGTGTACAAGGTGATCCCCCCACCCTCCTCATCTCTCTCTGTGAGTTGCTTGGTGCCTGTCTCTCTTTTCTAAAGATTTATTTATTTATTTGAAAGGCAGAGCTACAGAGTGGCACATGCAGAGAGACAGAGAGAGGTCTTCCATCCTCTGGTTCACTCCCCAGATAGCGCAATGGCTGGAGCTTCTTTTGGGTCTCCCACATGGGTGCAGGGGCCCAAACACTTGGGCCATCCTCTACTGCTTTCCCAGGCCACGGCAGAGAGCTGGATTGGGAGTGGAGCAGCTGGGACTCACATCGGCACCCATACGGGATGCTGGCACTGCGGACGGCGGCTTTACCCGCTACGCCACAGCTCCAGCCCCGGTCCCTTCTCTTTACCTCTTTCTCTGTCTCTTTCTTGTCTCTCTTTCTCCAACTCTGATTCTCTGTACCTCTCTGTGGCCATCTTCTCCTGTTTCTATCTCTGTCTATGTGTGCACTTTTGTGTTAATCCATTTGCGATTATGTCCATGCGTGCTCGCTCCACCAGGGCAGTTCACGGTGGCACCTGTCTCAAGGCCTATAATTAGAACAAGGCCCTGAGCTATGACAGTGCGGCCTCCCAGAGAGCAGCTTCGCCATCCTTGGTGGTCACCACGTGACCCCGTCTCCTTCCTGCCCACCCCTGCTCAGCCAGCACTCATTCAGCACCAAGGACAGAGGCCGGCTCGCCCACCCTTCCGAGGCCGGTGCTGTCCACACTGCCAGGGGCTCCTCAGGCTGTCAGGACGCCTCTTTCTGTCTTCTTGCCCTCGTGAGGGAGGGGGGTGGCAGGAATTTCCAGAGGCCCAGAGAGATGGGGCCGAGGAGGGAGATTCAGAAGGTGTGGGAGGCAGAGGCCCTTGGTCAGGGCTTGTGAGGGAGCCGGGAGCCAGCGCCTATGGAGCTCTTGCCCAGGAACCCAGAATCGCCACTCCCAGAGTCCTGGTTCCCGAGGGCTGGGCCGAGGCTGGGGAACCTGTGCCTCTGACGGGTGCGGCAGGTGCAGAACTCCGCCAGTCCCGTCGTGCCAGGGGAAGGCTGGTCAGGCGCAGGGCTGCCTCCTGTCATCTTCGTGGCTGTGGGCGTCACCCGCGAAAGCCCGGACACCCAGCCACGCCTACCCACCTGTGGGAGTCTCCCGGCTTCCAGCCTCTTCTGACGGCCCTGGAGAGACCGTCTGTGCCTCTGTCTGGTGATGTTTCCATGGCTGGTTTCCTGGCGATGTTTTCAGCTTCTGTTTTGTCTGCAGCGCTGGCACAAGGCATCAAAGGAGGGGAGACGCTGCCTAGAATGGGGGGGGTCTGCTTGTCTCAAGTCTGACGACTCGTCCAAGGGCTGCTCGTGAAAATGGGTGCTTCCGCCAAGGTCTCAAACCTGCATCTTGGGTCACTCGGTTCTCCCCCTCCCTCTCCCCCTCCCTCTCCCCCTCCCTCTCCCCCTCCCTCTCCCCTCCCCCTCCCTCTCCCCCTCCCTCTCCCTCTCCCCCTCCCTCTCCCTCTCCTTCTCCCCCCTTTCTCTCCCTCTCTCCCTCCCCCACCTCTCCCTCTCCCTCTCTCCCTCCCTCTCCCTCTCCCCCTCTCTCTCCCCCTCCCTCTCCCCCTCCCTCTCCCTCTCCT
>CM027388.1:1518140-1573893 GCA_015711505.1 Sylvilagus bachmani
GCCCCCTCCTGCCCCCACCTGCCCCCACCTGCCCCCACCTGCCTCCTCCTGCCCCCACCTGCCCCCTCCTGCTGCTCTTCCCCTCACCACACCAGCAGCAAGAGGGGACAGGGCGGGAGGAGCCAGTGTGGAATCTCCCCCGACCCCTTCCCCTGGACAGTGTTGGCTCTGTGGTGTGGTACACACTTTCCTTGGCGTGGGACTCGGCAGTATCTTTCTGGTTCAGCACAGACCGCCCCACGCCGGGAAGGCTTCGGTGCCCAGAGAGGTCTGGGCAGGTGCCGCAGGTCTCCAGCCCCCCTCGGCCAGGAGGGGCAGGGACGGGGCCCTGTCTGACTGCTTGGTGCTGGCGATGAGGGCGTGGGCGCTGCTGGAGGCCTACTCTGTCTAAGGAGCCTCCTCAGAGCCACGCATCCATGTCAGCCAGCACTGGTGTCACCGGACGCCGTCACCTCCCTGCGGCTGCACACGCAGGGACTGGGAGGGATGGGACAGCGGACGGGGTCGGAGGACCTGGTGTCTCCTGTGTGCCAGCCCGGATGGCCAGCAGATCACAAACCTCAGCCTGTGCAAGCGCCACGGCCCACCTTCCTCACCCTCTGCAGCCCACCGCCCTGTGCCCGCCCCGCCCTGTGCCATATCCGGCCCCGCCCCGCGCCCTGTGCCCGCCCCGCCCCGTGCGGTCGCTGGCCCCGCCCTGTGCCGTCACCGGGTCCCTTCTCCCAAACCTTCTCGCCTGGACGTGGAGCTCGTCCTCCTGCCCTGGCGCCGCTGCCCGGTTCCTGTCCGGGTCCCTTTGTGCTGCTGGAACACGGCCGACCGAGGACTTACGAGGAGTCCCGTTTATTCCTCGGGCCCTGGAGGCTGCAAGGCCAAGGTGAAGGCCCCCGCCGACCCCTGGAGACACAGATGATGGCAGACAGCAGACGGGGCCAGGGGGCGTGGTCCTCAGGTCCTCAGACATGGCGCGGCTTTGCTGTTTCCATCTGGGCGATCGGAGCTGATGGGGAACGTGCGTGGGGCAGCTGTGCTGCAGGTGTGCCCTGCCTCGGTCCCCCGGCCCCGTCTTCCAGTCGTCCCCACGTCGCCCAGCTCAGGGGCTGCCCAGACCAGTTGCAAATAATCCTGGGCTTTTGACGAGCGGAGAAACAGCCGTGTGAGTGGCGGACGAGGGCTGGGCTGGGCTGGGTCCAGCCAGCACCTCGCGCCCTGCAGAGCTGGGCCTTGGATTCGTGGCCAGCAGGGCAGCGTGGGCCTGGCAGGGAGGTGCTGGTGGCTCTGAGCCTCAGTGTGTGGCTGTGAAAGCCGCACTGACATCCTAGCAGGGAGCTTCCAGGAGTCACCAGCGACGGAATCTTCCGGAAGTGACCTGCGAGTGCACAGCTCTGGTGTGCAAGATTTCTTGGCACTGCCAGCCTCTAGCTGGCAGCTGGGGACTCGGGGCAGCAAATGACGTCTCAGGTCACTGGGGGCGGGAGCTGAGTGCAGCTATGACGAGTGCTGACAGCCAGGACGCGCCTGGGTCCCCGGTGTGTGTGCATCAGCCCCCAGCCCCGGCAGGGGACAGGTGGCCCTGGCCACAAGCTGCAAACATCAGAAACGGGTCCGGCTCCTGGGGTCTGTGTCCAGCGGGGTCAGCTGCCCAGCCTTGGGGCAGAGGGGTCCACGGGGTTATTCCACACCCCGCCAGGCTCCACGGATCCCCTGCAGGGGCTGCCGCTGCCTGGAGCCCACCGCCCACCCTGCTGAATGGCAGACCTCGGGGCGGCGGTCAGGCGGGACCTCCTGGTGACCCCTGCTGACCGACGATGCTGGCGTCTCGTCCCTGTCTTTGCAGGAGCTGCTGGTGGACGCTTTGCCCGTTTACAAAAACAGACTTTGTTTCAGAGCTGTTCTAGTCCCAGAGTAAAGCCAAGCAGAGGAGCAGGACTCCCCGTGTGCTCTGCCCCCCGCTGTGGTGCCCCCAGCAGAGGGTGCACCTGTTACAGCCCCCAGCAGAGGGTGCACCTGTTACAGCCCCCAGCAGAGGGTGCACCTGTTACAGCCCCGAGCCTCGCTGACACGTCCCCTGTCACCCGGAGCCCCTGCTCCACGTGAGGGACATTTTTCTTAAAAATACGCCTTTAAATTTTATTTTTTGCTTTTTCCTGTGGTTTTTAAGTTGTAAACCCAGTATTTCGAGCTACGTGGTGAAATGATTGCTATACTTAACAAATCGATACAAGCCTCACTCTCCGTGGTCCCCGGCTGGGAATCCACAATCGCAGCAGATCTTCACGGGATTCGAGAGTCCAATCGTGTGGGGGCGTTCGACTCGCGTGGCGCCCTGGAGACCGGCTCAGCCTGCGGAGCCGTGGGAGGGTGGCCTTCCCGCCACTGCCATCCCTCCTCCACCCCCGCCCCCGTGGCCACCCCGCCTCCCTGTCACTGCCACCCCTCCTCAGTCCCCCTGCCCCCGTGATCGCCCCGCCCTACCCTGCCCCCACAACCTCCTCCATCACCCGTGATCTCCCTGCCCCGGCCACTGCCACCCCCTCCTCTGTTGCCCTGACCCCACTCTGCCCTCTGCCTCCGCCCTCCACTGCTTTTGCTAAGATTCTGGATAAACGTGAGCTCAAACTTCCTTTTTGACGCTCTTTCCTGGTTTATTTTACTGAGCACACTTCTCCCAGGTGCATCCATGTTGCTGGAAGTCCTTTTAAGGCTTAATAATATTCCACTGTGTGTATAGATGCACCACAATTTTTTTTTTTTATTTTGAAAGTCAGAGTTGCCAAGACAGGAGGGGAAGGGGAAGGGGAGGGGGAAAAGGAGCGACGGGGCGGGGGCGGTGGAGAGAGAGAGAGAGAGAGAGAGAGAGAATCTTCCATCTGCTGCTTCACTCCCTAAATGGTCGTGATGGCTGGGGCTGGGCCAGGCCAAAGCCAGGAGCCAGGAGCCTCTTCCAGGTCTCCCACGCAGGTGCAGAGACCCAAGCACGCGGGCCACCCTCTGCTGCTCTCCCAGGCGCATTAGCAGAGAGCTGGATCGGAAGTGGAGCGGCCGGGTCTTGAACCCCACATGCGATGCCGGCGTCACAGGCAGAGGCTTCACCGTTGGCGCCACAGCACCAGCCCTGCCCCCACAGCTTGCAGCCCCCATCCTTCGTGGGCGCTCAGTTTGCTCCCTCCCGTGGCTCCTGGGAGCCGGGCCGCAGTGCGTGCGGGAGTGGAGGATGCGACTCGGCAGAGGGACTGCCGGCTCGCGTGGAGCTCCCGGTTTGGCTCTTTGAGGAAGCTGGCGCTGGTTCCGCGGTGGCCATGCCCCGTGTGCAGTTTCCTGACCGTTGGTGACGCCGACCACCGTGGGCCACTTCCAGTCTTCTACGCCAATGGCAGCAGACGGAGAGCCCAGGAATGAACCCAAGCGAGCGCACCAGGCTGACGTTCAAGAACCACGCCGAAAATAAGCCGCTCGGGGAGAAAGGGCGGTGGCAGTGGACGGCGCTGGGGCAGTGAAGCATGGACGCTGGTCCTCCACGGGCCACGCGAAGCCAAGCAGTGTGGGTTAAAGACCGAGACCAGAACCCTCCCGGCAGAAACGTAGGAGGCTCCTGGTTTAGGTCTGGGTGTTGATTTCTTTTTGGTGTCGCACCGATAGTTCTGGTGGCAAAAAGCAAAAATAAGAAAACGGGACGACACACAGAAGCTTCTGCGCAGCAGCGGGAAAACAGAGAGGAGGAGGCCGTGGCTTGCGGGGAATCACGCAAACCACGCGTCTGACACGGAGCTCATGTGCAAGACACGTGAACGCGTCACGATTCATGGGAAAATGGAACGAAGGGGCCGGCGCTGGGGCGTGGTTGGCTAAGCCTCAGCGTGGAAACGGAACTCAGGGTGGGGGGGCACAGCGGCGGTCACCCCCGCCCTCCCAGACTCCGCCTGGAGCCGGCAGCTCTGCCATGGAGGACGCTCCGAGTGGAGCGCCCAGCCTGCAGCCCCGCCCTTGCCGCACTCCTGGGCCAGGGCCAGGCCCTTCCTTGGGCCACGTGATGCAGGCTGGGGCTGCCCCCAGCCGCTTGTGCCCATGAAGAGACCCTCTGCGAGTGGGGTTCGGTCGTGCTGTGGGAGGTCGACCCGTGGTGGTTCCTGCCCCGTCCGCGGCCCCAGGTGACACAGTTGTGACCTCTGGAGGCCCGGCTGACCCCGACAGGCAGAGGCTACGGTCCAAGCTAGAGACGGGGAGTGACCGGCGTCCCCTGCACGCTGGCCTTGTAGTCACTGTCGTACAGCAACATAGACACCATGCGGGGTCTCGTGGCCAGCGCTGTGGCGCAGCCGGTTAAGCCACTGCCTGCGATGCCGGCATCCCACACGGGCCCCTGTTCAAGTCCCGGCTGCTCCACTTCCGATCCAGCTCCCTGCTGATGTGCTTGGGAAAAGCAGCGGAAGACGGCCCGAGTGCTGGGGCCCTGCTGCTCACGTGGGAGACCCGGATGGAGCTCCTGGCCTCAGCCTGGCCCAGCCCCAGCCATAGTGGTCAGGTGGGGAGTGAACCAGTGGATGAAGGATTTTCTCTCTCTCTCTCTCTCTCTGCCCCTCCCCCTCTCTCTGTAGCTCTGCCTTTCAGATAAAGAGATCTTTAAAAATATAAATAAAAACCGTGCCTGTGTGCACTTCAGAAGTGTCACATTGCGTCGGCGTGGGCTCCGGCTGTCCAGCATGGCAGCCGACAGAGAGATGGAGGCAGAGCAGAAAAGAGACTTGATTGTCAAGGGGCGGGGCCGGGCAGGTGGACACCTCCGAGCCCCCGCCCGCTGCTCTTGCCCCAGTCACAGCCCAAGGCAGCAACCCTGGGGTCCATCCGCCTCTGAGCCGGGCACAGGGGCCTCCTGAGGGCCCGAGGGCCTGGGGCCTCGTCACGGCCCGGTTGTGTCCTCCATGTCTTTCTTTCTTTTTTTATTTATTTTTATTTTTAAAAAAGATTTTATTTATTTATTTGAGAGGTGGAGTTACAGACATTGAGAGAGAGAAACAGAGAGAAAGGTCTTCCTTCCATGGGTTCACTCCCCAAATGGCCGCTATGGCGGGCACGATGTGCCAGTCCAAAGCCAGGAGCCAGGTGCTTCTCCTGGTCTCCCATGGGGTGCAGGGCCCAAGCACTTGGGCCATCCTCCACTGCACTCCCGGGCCACAGCAGAGAGCTGGACTGGAAGAGGAGCAGCGGGGACTAGAACCTGGTGCCCATATGGGATGCCGGCGCCTCGGGCGGAGGATTAGCCTAGTGAGCCATGGCACCGGCCCCCTCCACGTCTTTGAATGTCTGGCCCTTGGCGTCCTCAGGGCCTGCGGGATCGCAGTGCTGCAGAGCCGTGGGAAGCCACGCTGCCTCCTCTGTCCTTGAGGCTGCCCGGCCACATTCTCCGTGCGTCACTGTCTGCACTGCACGCTGGCTCTGGGGACCGTCCTCCCAATCAGCGCAGCGGCCTTGACTAATGTTCCCAAGGGACCTGGAACGCTGCAGATGATCAGAGCCTTGGTCAGAGCGCAAAGCCCACAGCTTCCCGGAGGACTTGTGTGTGGGTGCTGCACGCCCACCGCAGGGCCGTCAGCCCTTCTTCCCATCTCCTCTGTCCCCAGAGCAAGGGAAGCCGAAGATGGCAGAGAAGGAAGTGGCCGTGGACAGCAGGTGCTGTCCAAGCTGTAACCACGGGGCCGGCGCTGTGGCGTAACGGGTAAAGCCACCACCTGCAGTGCTGGCATCCCATGTGGGTGCCAGTCCAGTCCCGGCTGCTCCACTTCCGATCCCGTTCTCTGCTGTGGCCTGGGAAAGCCGTGGAAGATGGCCCAAGTGCCTGGGACCCTGCATCCACGTGGGGGACCTGGAGGAAGCTCCTGGCTCCTGACTTCTGATTGGTGCAGCTCCAGCTGTTGCAGCCAATTGGGGAGTGAACCAGCAGATGGAAGACCTCTCTCTCTCTCTCTCTGTCTTCTTCTCTCTCTGTATAACTCTGACTTTCAAATAAATACATAAATCTTTAAAAAAAAAAAGCCATAGCCACGCGGGCATTGACCTTATCCCTGGCCACCCCACCGAGCGAGCCGGGCACCGCTGACTCTGCAGCCTGGGAGGCCCTGTCCACCGCCGCTGGCGAAGACGGCAGCGAACGACTCCGTAGGCTCAGGAGCCCCTCGGTTACCTGCAGCCAATTACGGTCTGAAATTAAGTGGAAAATTCCAGAATAAACAATTCCTGAGATTTAATTGTGCACCACCCTGTGCAGTGTGATGGAATCTTTCATTACAGTCTGCGCTGGCGATTGTTCTGCTTTATTATTAGTTATTGTTAATCCGCACTGTGCCTCATTCATAATCAAACTTTACCCAGGCTCGTGCGGGGACTCACGCACAGCGAGTTCATCGGGCCGTGGGGCCCAGCACCAACTGCAGGTCCAGGCCCCTGCAGACGTGGGTGGGGGCGCTGTGCCGTGCATTCTGACGGATACAGACGGAGCGGGGAGGGGCTGGGCCGTGGGGGAGGGGACGCCATCAGGGAGGGTGACCGCTGCGAGGCGCCATCTGACAGAGGCGACAGTGGAGGCTTGAGTTGCGTGGACACCTGGGACTGGCTCGCTCTGGGGCCTCCCCACACTCCTGAAGCCAGTCCTGCCCCCGGGACTCGGCACGGCAGGTGGGAGCCAGGAGGGGCAGCGTGGCAGGTGCAGGACTCCCGAGGGGTGCTGAGTGACCTCACCACCCTCTGAGCCCCTGGCAGGGCTGGGGCGGGGGGCACCGTCAGTGTCTGGCTCAGCCTTTCTCACTCAGGGCAAAGCCCCCCAGAGATTTTAGGTCAAGAAACAGACGAGCTTTCTAAGGGACAGAAAGCGCTGTGCACGGAGGCCCCCCCCTCCCCCCCCCCCGGTGGTGCACACCTGCCAGGTGCCTGGTGCAAGGTGTGACTGGGTGCACCTGTTAGGCCACACCCTTGACGCCACTGGAACTTCACAAAGCCATGATGACAGACAGGGAGGGGTGAAGGCTAGGCCGTGGCCCCCATGAGGGTGTGGCCTGAGGCGTTGGCTCCATGGGGGGCTCTGGCTCAGCCCCTGGAGCCGTCATGACTGTGTGGGTGGCCTTGGCTCCCGAGACAGCAGAGCACCCACTCTGCGCCCCCACTGCGCCATGCACTGTCTGATCGCCGCGGGCGTTCTCTGGGCAGGGCTGGCCGGGCCCTCGCTGAGCCCCTGCCAGCTGCCCTCCTCCCTCCTGCCCATGGCGGCCCTGGGCCCCAGGCCGTGGCAGAGCCTGCTCCCCCAGCACTGTGTACGCTGCCCCCCCTGGCTGTGTGACAGGCTCAGTCCCCCACACCCCGTGCCCATGGCTCCTGGATTAGCGGCCAGTGCGAGGTGGTGGACGCTTGCTCCAGCCGTGGTGCGCGCTCTGCACCGAGGTGACGGCATCCCCGTGGCTTTATAAAGGCGGACGTGTGCCCCCTGTCTCCGTGCCGCCTGCCTCGCCGTGGCGGCCTCCCCCTGTGCCCGGTCCACTGGCCACCGCCCGTCAGGTGCCTGACCCAGCGGGGCCTCCAGATCCCGATCTGTGAGCCGAGGCAAAGCCGCCTCACCTGGCACCGCCCACCCGGCGGCTCCCCGCAGCTACAGCTGTTCCTTAACCCAGATCCCCTGGGTCCCTGCACGCACGGCCGGGCTTCCCCGTGGAAACAAACAACAGGGCCTGCAGGCCTCCTCTGCTTCCGGGGGCTGAGAATCCTCTCTCCTGTGGCCGCTAAAAGTGCACTGAGGTGCAGGTGGGCGGGGATTCCCGGGCTGGGCGGCATGGCCGTCTAGTGATCGGCACACACACTCCTGCCCGGGTCCCACGCCGCGCCCGTCACTGCACAGCGGAGGGTGGGAGTCCTCGGCTCGTTGGCGCTCGAGGCGTGCGCCGTGGTGTGGCTATTTTGACCATTTCTCAGCGTGTGCTTCGGTGGCGTCAGGGACGTCCCCTGCACACGACCAATCAGCCGGACGCTTGGTTTACCTTGCAGCAGAATTTCAAACCCCACGGCCGCGGAGAGCAGGTCTCTCTAAGCCGGCTGCACTTGGCCGTCTCCCCGTGCTGTCCACCCTTCACGTCTAACTTTGTGCCCAGTGGAGACTGAGCATCGCTGAAATGATATCCTTTTATTGGAAAAAGGATTTATTTATTTGAAAGGCAGAGTTGCACGGGTGGGGGGGGGGAGAGAAAGAGAGAGAGAGAGAGAGAAAGAGAGAGGGAGAGAGAGAGAGGGAGGTCTTCCATCTGCTGGTTCACTCCCCAGGTGGTCCCCACGGCCGGGGCTGGGTCCCAGGATGGCAACGCCTCTCACACGCAGGAGGCGACAGGGGACCCTCAGGTGAGTGATGGGTCCTTCCCGTGCCCTTGCTCTGCCCCCCACTCAGGGCGGCACTGTCAGACACCGGGCACCTCGCCCTCGGTGTGACCTGGGTGCCCCGCCCCCGCTGAGGGGAAGGGTGGCCGGCTCGGCTCGGCTCTGCCCTTCGGCTGCCGGAGTCCTGCCGTGTTCCAGGCGCTGTGTCTGTCTGCTGGCTCGCTCTCTGCTGTCTGTTCCTGTTGTTTTGCTTGGACTGCTGTGTGTTCTGCCTGTCCCGGGTGTGGACTTTCTGGATTATTCTTGTTGGTTTACTGGAGGACGCATCACCCACTTCCAGGCAGCCAAGAGCACCGGGAGTCCCCTTGGAGCCCTCGCGGATGCCTGTCTGAGACCCGCCCTCCTCCGAGCCTCCTGCTTTCTCTACTTGTCTCTGAAACCTCCCCAGGTTTTCCAATACATGCGAAAAAATAAATAACTTTTTTTTTTTTTGACAGGCAGAGTGGACAGTGAGAGAGAGACAGAGAGAAAGGTCTTCCTTTGCCGTTGGTTCAACCTCCAATGGCCACCGTGGCTGGCGCACTATGGCCGGCGCACTGCGCTGATCCAGTGGCAGGAGCCAGGTGCTTCTCCTGGTCTCCCATGGGGTGCAGGGCCCAAGCACCTGGGCCATCCTCCACTGCACTCCTGGGCCACAGCAGAGAGCTGGCCTGGAAGAGGGGCAACCGGGACAGAATCCGGCGCCACAAGGTGGAGGATTAGCCTATTGAGCCACGGGCGCCGGCCCAAAATAAATAATTTTCAATAAAAACATCAAGGAAAACGGGGGCGTTGGGAAAAGCTGGGAACCAAATCCACTGTGGGGGCATCCCTTCTGCCTCTGAAGGCACCAAGGAGAAACGGTCCATGGGGTCCCCGCCAGCTTGGCCTGAAACAATGAAAGTGTTGCCGGGATAAAAGAGGGGAGGGGCCAGTGCTGTGGTGTAGTGGGTAAAGCCACCTGCAGTGCTGGCATCCCATGTGGGCGCCGGTTCGAGTCCCAGCTGCACCTCTTCTGATCCAGCTCTCTGCTATGGCCTGGGAAAGCAGCAGAAGATGGCCCAAGTGCTTGGGCCCCTGCACCCACATGGGAGACCTGGAGGAAGCTCCTGGCTCCTGGCTTCGGATCAGCGCAGCTCCGGCCATTGCAGCCATTTGGGGAGTGAACCAGCGGATGGATGACCTCTCTCTCTCTCTCTCTCTCTCTCTCTCTCTCTTTCTCTCTCTCTCTCACTGCCTCTTCTTCTCTCTCTGTGTAACTCTGACTTTCAAATAAAATAATAAACTTTTTAAAAAACAGGCAGAAAGAACGAGGGCAGGAAGTGACCGGGCTGCCCGCCCAGCCGGGCCTGGGAGGGACAGTAACACTGACGCGGGAGGTGATGGAGCTGCAGACTAATTCCTAGCAGAAATCTCTCGAGCATGCTGAGGGCAGGGGTTCAGGGCAAGAGGGGGACCCCGAGGGCGGCCCTGTCCCTGCCCCCACAGCCCTCTGGGCCGTGGCCTCTGCCACCAGACAGGCAGAGCAGTCAGAGGGCAGCCGGAAGGGCAGGGAAGGACAGCCCTGGGTGACCCGACGGCGTCCCCACAAAGCCTCGCCATGTCGGCACAGCGGTGACAACACCCGGGGGAGTCCAGCAAGGGCCTCCACGGGGCGGCTGTGGCCGGTGCCACGTGCTCACGTGGCCGTGGGTCCCGCCTCTCAGCAGCAGGGGCTGCAGGTCCAAGGTGTCCCCAGCGTGGCTCCTGGGGGGGCTGTGAGGGAGACCCCGCCCCGAGCCTCTTCCCCGCTGCCCGTTCCCGCCTCTGGGGTCACATGACCTCCTTCCCTGGCACACAGGGACACCTGCCACGTGGGGTCGGGGCCGCCCGCTGCAGGGGAGCTCGCCTTCTCAGCTCGCAGCTGCCAGGGCCCCATCTCCAAACCAGGCCGGTCCTGAGACGTGGGGGTCGGGGCTCACGGCTGGCGTCTTGGGGCGCTCAGTGCAATCCACCCCACAGAGGCAGCAGGCGGTACCACGGGGGGAGAGGGGAAGAGAGAGAGAGAGAGAGAGAGAGAGAGAGAGAGAGAGAGAAGGAGAGGAAGGAGGGGGGAGAGAGAGAGAAGGAGAGGGAGGGGAGAGCGAGGGAGGGAGGCGGCTCTCGCAGCTTCTGTGACTGCCGGGGTGGGCGCGGTTGCAGTAGCTCCTCAGTGGCTGCAGCCAGCGGCCTCTCCCCGGGCCTCTCCCCTGGCCTCTCCCCTGGCCTCTCCCCGGGCCTCTCCCCGGGCCTCTCCCCTGGCCTCTCCCCGGGCCTCTCCCCGGGCCTCTCCCCTGGCCTCTCCCCGGGCCTCTCCCCGGGCCTCTCCCCTGGCCTCTCCCCATGGGTTGGGCGCTCGCTGGTGTCTGCAGTTGGGGGCCTGGAGCCCATAGCTCGGAGTGAGGGGGGGGAGCAGGACCAGCGTGGGGGGGGGCAGGACCAGCGTGGGGGGGCAGGACCAGCGCGTCTGCACTCAGGGCTCTAGTTTGGGGTGGAGGGTGGGTGGTGACCTTGGAGCCGTCTCATCTGTGTCACAGGACTGGCGGGAGGGGAAGTCTGAGGGTGAGGAGCTGAGGGGGACAGGGCTCCGCCCACGGGGCCAGAACACAGGCCTGCAGACTGAACCTGTGGGTGTGCAGCAGATAGGGGGCCCTGACGAGAGCACGCAGTGGGGCTGCAGTGGGGTTGGCTGAGAGCACGCAGTGGGGCTGCAGTGGGGTTGGCTGAGAGCACGCAGTGGGGCTGCAGTGGGGTTGGCTGAGAGCACGCAGTGGGGCTGCAGTGGGGTTGGCTGAGAGCACACAGTGGGGCTGCAGTGGGGTGGGGCTCCTCTTGGACAAGCCCACGATGAGCGCCTCTGCACAGATCCCACAGCCGCACGCACCGACGATCAGGAGAGACCTCCGTCCCCAGGAGTCTCACCAGGGTCTCTGCTCCCCCAGCCGGGCCCTGAAGCCAGACCCTGCACAGATTTGCCAGCCTGCTGGCCTTGGCGTTTTTGCAATCACAGAACGAGACGCACGGGGCTGGGACCTGGGTCCAAGGTCGCAGTGACGTCATAGTCACCTCACACACAAGGTGACAGCACGTGGCCTCCGTGCCCTGAGGTCAGCATGGGCACTATTCAGAGATTTATTAATTGATTTGAGTGTTCAGAGTTACAGACAGAGAGAGAGGTCTCCCATCTGCTGGTTCACTCCCCAGATGGCCACAGTGGCCAGAGCTGGGCCAATCCAAAGCCAGGAGCCAGGAGCTTCCTCTGGGTCCTCCATGTAGGTGCAGGGGCCCAAGCCCTGGGTCTTCTTCCACTTCCACTGCTTTCCCAGGCCATAGAAGGGAGCTGGATGGGAAGAGGAGCAGCTGGGTCTTGAACCCATGTCAAATGGGATGTGGGCACTGCAGGTGGCGGCTTTACCGGCTACGCCACAGTGCCGGCCCCCGGACGTGGAAATCTCCACTTGGCGTCTGTGCTGGGGGAGGTTTGGATTTGGGGTGCTGGGGGTTTGCATTAGGGACGCTCAGGCTGTGCAGTGCTGTGTGGTGAGCGTGGGGAGCTCTCCCGCTGATGGTAGCTGGCAGTGACCGCGGCCGCTGGGTTGGTGGGGACGTGACGTTTGTGTGGTCTCACGGTGGTTATTCACGTGGACACATGGCC
Source organism: Sylvilagus bachmani (assembly GCA_015711505.1). Lineage (NCBI taxonomy): Eukaryota > Metazoa > Chordata > Mammalia > Lagomorpha > Leporidae > Sylvilagus > Sylvilagus bachmani. Next base: position 1,530,202 of record CM027388.1, read on the forward strand.
CAAGATGGCGTCGCCGTGGTGGGGGTAGGGGAGGGCCAGGTGATGGCGTCCTGGCCAGGTGGGCGTAGCTGGAATGTGGGCACAGCAAGGAGACCCCAGGTGTCTGGACAGGTGAGTCTGGGGCAAGACCACCCATCCCTGAGAGTCACTGGCCTGTCTGCTTCAACGACATGGGTGCTGGGGCCAACGCTGTGGGCTGCCCCCTGCTGTGGCCGGGAAAGCAGGGGAAGGTGGCCCAAGCACTCGGGCCCCTGCACCCGCGTGGGAGACCGGGAAGAAGCTCCTGGCTCCTGGCTTCGGATCAGCCCAGCTCCAGCCGTTGCAGCCATTTGGGCAGTGAACCAGGAAGGAAGGATGGAAGACTTCTCTCTCTGTCTCTCCCTCTCTCTGTCCATAACGCTGCCTCTCAAATAAATAAATACGTCTTGTAAAAAATGGCGTATTCATTTATTTACTTGAAAGGCAGACAGGGAGAGATTTTCTGGTTCACTCTTCAATGCTGGCAACAGCCGAGGGTGAGCCGGGCTGAAGCCAGGAGCCTGGAACTCCACCTGCACCTCCAGCGTGGGCAGCCAGGACTCCAGCCATCATCTTCCTCCCCCCATGATGCACTAGGAGGGAGCTGGATTGGAAGCGGAGTAGCAGGACATGAACCATGCACTCCACCTGGATGCTGGCGTCCAGGGTGACCACTTGACCTGCTGTGCCACGACACCGACCACGCGACACATTTTTGAAAACCACGAGTGAATGTAAAGTGACTATCACCCCCCCCCCCCCATTTATTTCAACCAAGGCAGAAACCAAAGCTCAGAGAGACTGAGAAGTTTGGCAGGGCTGGGGCTCGAACCCAAGTCCTCCACCTTGAGAAGGAGCCCACAGTGAGAGAAGAAGGGTGGGAAGCCTGGTGGGAGGCGGGCTGCTAGGATCCGCCTGCTGCTGCTTCCCTCCACACCCCTGGCGGGACCCCGGGGTGCCTGTGGTCCGGGTCCACACGGGAGTTAGGACTCTCACTTTGATGGACTCAGAGCTGGGGTGGGGGGACGACACCCAGCCTTGTGTTCTTGGCACCTTTCCCAGCTTGGCCAAAGGGATCCTGGGGGAGATCTCCCCAAATTAATCAACACCTGGCAAGGAGTGTGAGCACCGTCCCCCGCCCGCCCTCCGTCTGACGATGCTGGGAACAGCCCGGCAGGAGCTCCGTGCACCTGCACGGCGGGAGGGATTGCAGCTCCCCGGCGGGGGCAGCTGATGGCACGGGCAGATGGGCCCACATCTGTCACTGTTTGTCCTCGCGTCCTTGCACCGATGCGGGTCGGCTGGATCACGCTGCCTTCTTTCGTGCAGTTTCTGGTGTGAATGCCCCCTTTATCAACGGCTCTGCGTTCCGACTTCTGCTAACAACCATTTCCGGTCTGGTGGAGAATCGGTCTGCAATCGGTGTCAGCATGGTGCGATGGGCACTGCCGATCGCGTTGGGCCAGCTTCCCCGCCGGTCCGTCTGCACGGAGGTGTTTTCCTCTGCTCCCTTATTCCCGGGTGAAAGCTGACGCGTGTTTAAAAATAAACCCTGGTGTTGGGGAGGCGCTCAGAGCCTCCTCCTGTGCCCGACAGCTGCGCTGGGCCGGAGCCACGCGGCTGCTCTGGGTGTCCCCGCAGTCTCAGCACCACAGGCGTTTCTCCTGGAAACGCTGCTGGGGGCCACGCAGGGCAGCGGCCCCAGATGGGGTCAGGAGAGGGTGGAACTGTCGCCGCCGAGTTCGGGAACATCTCTCCCTCTCCCTCTCCCTCTCCCTCTCCCTCTGCGTCTCCGCCTCCCTCCCCCTCCCCCTCCCCCTCAAGTTTCTCATCAGAGTGTGGCCTCTTGAGCCGAGTGAACAGGTGAGAACCCAGCTTCTCTGAGATGCGGAGCCTCCTCTTCAAACCCGCCGCCCCGTCTCGGCCGCCTGGCAGTTGAAATCCTTTTAGTGCGAGCCCGGGGTCGTGCCTCCAGACGCTGTCTCCCGAGGTTCTCCACACAGAGCTGTTTCGCGTAGCGGGAGGTTTGACTTTGCTTGAAAACTGCAGCAGGAAGGAGGATGAGGCTTTCCCGCTCCACTGCCTTCGAGGGCGGGAAGGGAGGGAAATAAATCGGAAGCTGGTGGTGGGAGAGATGCAGGGCAGCGTGCAGCCCCCTCGGCCCTGCCACTGCGTCCCCATGGGCCTGCCTCGTCCACACTGGAAGTATGCCCCTGGGGGCGGCGCTGTGGAGTAGTAGGCTAAGCCTCCCCCTACCGCGCTGGCATCCCATACTGGTGCCGGTTCGAGTCCCGGCTGCTCCCCTTCTGATCCGGCTCCCTGCTAATGCGCCTGGAAAGGCGGCAGAGGATGGCCCAAGTGCTTGGGCCCCTGCACCCGCGTGGGAGACCTGGAAGAAGCTCCTGGCTCCTGGCTTCAGATCGGCTCAGCTTCGGCCTTTCTGGGAGTGAACGGGTGGATAGAAGACCTCTCTCCCTGTCTCTCCATCTCTCTGTAACTCTGCCTCTCAAATAGGTAGATAAATATATCTTTCAGAAAAAAAGCACTCTGTGGCTGTGCTGAGCAGCGCGTGGGGCACTGGGAGATGCCCGGACGCCTGGAAGGAAGAATGAGACGGGAATCCGAGAGCGAGCGCTGACTGGCTCCAGGACGCCCCCGTGCATAACCGTGCCCAGGGGCCGCTGCCGGCTCAGCGCCTTGCCCGGGACAGGGTGGTGCTGGGTCGGGAAGGTTTGTGCCCCCCCCCAACACAGACTGAAATCCCACCCCCAGGGCGACGGCATTGGGGGGCGGGGCCTCTGAGAAGCAGGGTGGAGCCTCGCTGTAAGGAAATGCCTGCGGGTTTATTCTGGTCTTGCTTCGGGGGCTCCCTGCTCAAGGTCAGGTGAGTCCCAGCGCTCGGCCTCCGGGAGGGCAGTGCACGGCTGGACACAGGGGCTCCCGCGTCCGTCTGGCCGTCTCCCTCCTGCAACGCCACGAGTGGCCGAGTCCGTCGCCTCCCACCTTGCACCTCTGCTTGGCTTAGGTCATGACCTCTGGATGCTGTTGACGTGGACTTTGGGAGCCACCCCCCGAGTCTGCCGTGAATTCGTGTCCAGCAGGGCAGGCCTCCCCAGGGGGTCCACGCCCTCCAGCCAGCCGGGGACAGCCCTGCCCCTGCCCGTGCCCGGAGGCGCCCGCTGACCCAGGGTGCTCGTGCTGTGGGCACTCTGACCTTGGCATCCCAGCCTCCCAGCCGAGAGATGGGCTTCTGCCCGGCGCAGGCCCCCAGAGCGCGGAATTCTGTTCCCGCAGTCTGGACCTGTCTCCGGAGACGGCTGGGACTCAGACCGGCCCGGGGTGGGAGGTCGGTGTTGCAGGCCGTGGCTTAACTTGCCACTCCCCAGCGCCGGCCCACTGAACTCACGTGGACAGGGCAGCTGGGTGAGCCGTGACCACAGCTCACTCACGAGGGTGACTGAGCTCCCTGTGCGAGCTGTGACCACGGCACACAGGCAGTGCCGGCCCCGAGATGCACACGCTGCTCTTGCTGGAGCCTCCTCCACTGTCCCACACCGTCCTCCCCGCCCCCACCCACGTGCAGGCGGCTCCAACACTTCCCTCACGAGACGCGCGTTCTGTCCTCCAGTGGACTCGCACGGCGTGTCCCTGACGGGGTCTGGCTTTCAGGATTCAATCATTTTTGCGGTGTGGGTCTGTGGATGTGACTGGCTGTCCATATTCAGATTTCCGAGCTGTCGCCATACTGTCTTCCATAGTGGATTTAGCAGTCTGCATGACCACCAACAGTGGACTAGGGTACCCCCCCCACATCCTCACCAGCATCTGTTTGTTGATTTCTGTATGGGAGCCATTCTATTCAGGTGGGGTGAAGCTTCATTGGGGTTCCAATTTGCATTTCCCCTGTGGCTGGTGATCCTGAGGGTTTTTCCATGTGTCTCTTTTTTTAAAAAAAAGGTTTATTTTATTTATTTGAAAGGCAGAGTTACAGAGAGGTCTTCCATCTGCTGGTTCACTCCCCAGATGACCGCAATGGCCAGAGCTGCGCTGATCCAAAGCCAGGAGCCAGGAGCTTCTTCTAGGGGTCCAAGGACTTGAGCCATCTTCCACTGCTGTCCCAGGTCATAGCAGAGAGGGATGCGGGCACTGCAGGCCAGGGTGTTAACCCGCTGCACCACAGCGCTGGCCCCCATGTGTCTCTTGGCCATTTGGATTTCTTTTGAAAAACGCCTGTCTAAGGCCTTTGCCCATTTCTTAACAACTGGGTCATTTGTTGTTGGGTTTCCTGATCTTACGTATTCTGGTTATTAACCCTCTATCGGTCGCAGAGTTTTCAGTTTTTCTCCGTTCTGTCCGTCGCCGCTTCCCTTTGCTGAGTGTGTCTGTGGCAGGGTGGAGGCTTCTGAGCTGCTGTGATCCTGTTTGTCATTTTGGCTTTGACTGCCTGTGCCTCGGGGGTCTCTGCAAGAACTCTTCCCTGTGCCAACGTCTCACAGCCCTGCTGTGACTGCTTATGAGTTTAGAGTGTGTGTGTGTGTGTGTGCGTGTGTGCGTGTGTGTGCATCCATTCTCTAGGATCCGATACTTGGAAAACGTCTTCCCCCGAATCTGTGTGCTTTCCCTTGTCTTATTTTGTTAGGCAAGACTGCCGAGTATCGACCAGGAGGGAGAAAGGGGCCATCTTTGCCTCGCTCCTCATCTGTAGGTTGGGCATCCGCTTCTCACCGTGAGGCCTGCCCTCTGTGGTGCGCTGATCGGCACCGCCGCGTGTGTGAGCCCCGGGTCTGCTGGGTTTGTGTTTACCACGGGGCAGTTTTCCCTCTGTTCTGGGTCGGGAGCGTTTCCATCGGGAATGCACGTTGGAGTTGTCGGAACGCTTTCCCTACATCTGCTTAGACGCTCACAGAGCTGCTCTTCTTCCGCCGTGGACGGGATGCGCTCTGAGCCCCCTGGCGGGGGTGTGTAACGGTTTCCTTACCGCCTGGAATCTGATCTGCTGATGCTCCGTTGCAGGGTTTTGCGTACGTGACGGTTGAGAGACAGCAAGACGGAGCCAAGGAGGTGTTGCCACGTCAAAGGCCAGCGCAGCGCCCACGCGTGTCTCCTCTGCCTCCATGTGGGTTGGCCTGGCCAGGGACTTCTGTATGCCGACGTATAACACACTGCAAGTGCAAATTATAAATGCTATTACCTGTATTTTGTAGACTCCTCAGGATTTCTGATGTACAAGGGCATCTTAGTTGCTAATGTAGATAGTTTTGCTCTTCTCCATTCTGGTCGCACTTTACCTTCTTGCATAAATGACAGATGTGAAAGCAGCGCCCTCACTTCTTTCCTGAAGTTGAGGAGGAAACATCTGGTGTCGTCAAGCAGGTGCTACCCGGGCCATTTCTGTAGGTTCCCTCTGTTACAGTAGGCTCCTGTCTCCTTCAGAGATTTGGTTATTTATGAGAGAGAGAGAGAGGGAGAGAGAGAGAGAGAGAGAGAGAGAGAGAGAGAGAGAGAGAGAGAGAGAGAGAGATGTGCCACCTGCCGATTCACTCCCAGCTCCTTCCACAGCTGCAGCCAGGACTCAGGAGCTCCACCCGTCTCCCACGGGGGGCGGGCAGGGTCGCAGTCCTTGGGCCGCCATCAGCTGCCTTCCCAGGCACATCAGCAGGAGCTGCGCTGGGGCAGAGTGGCTGGGGTTTCCATCAGCGTCTGGCACGGGGGGGTGGGCGTCCCAGAGGGTGGGTTATCCTGTACCGTGACGCCTCTTCCGGTTGTTCCCTTTTAGTGCGAGTTCCTTGGGTGCTTGTACTCACGGAGGTGTGCTTTGTTTTACAAATGCTTTTTCTAGGTATACTGAGCTCTTTGTTCTATTGATTTGTTGCATGATATTCACATGTTGAACAGCCGTGCAGTCCAGGGACCCCCCCAACTGACTAGGTAAATAATCCTTTTGGAGGTCGGCTGGATTTTACTTAGGAAGTCGCTCAAGATCCTGGTGGGAGAGCAACACACAGAACTCATGGCACACAGAACTCACTGCACACACGCAGCTCTCACTGCACACACAGCTCTCACTGCACATAGAACTCACTGTACATAGAACTCACTGTACACAGCTCTCACTGCACACACAGCTCTCTCTGCACACACAGCCCTCACTGTGCACAGCTCTCACTGTACACACAGCTCTCACTGCACACAGCTCTCATGGCACACACAGCTCTCACTGCACACAGCTCTCACTGCACACGCAGCTCTCACTGCACACACAGCTCTCACTGCACACAGCTCTCACTGCACACACAGCTCTCACTGCGCACACAGCTCTCATGGCACACACAGCTCTCACTGCACACAAAGCTCTCACTGTACACAGCTCTCACTGCACACACAGCCCTCACTGTGCACAGCTCTCATGGCACACACAGCTCTCACTGTACACACAGCTCTCACTGCACACAGAGCTCTCACTGCACACAGCTCTCACTGCACACAGCTCTCATGGCACACACAGCTCTCACTGCACACAGCTCTCACTGCACACACAGCTCTCACTGCACACAGCTCTCACTGCACACACAGCTCTCACTGCACACAGAGCTCTCACTGCACACACAGCTCTCACTGTGCACACAGCTCTCACTGCACACAGCTCTCACTGCACACAGTTCTCACTGCACACAGCTCTCACTGCACACAGCTCTCACTGCACACAGCTCTCACTGCACACACAGCTCTCACTGCACACAGAGCTCTCACTGCATACACAGCTCTCACTGTACACAGCTCTCACTGCACACAGAGCTCTCACTGTACACACAGCTCTCACTGCACACAGCTCTCACTGTGCACAGCTCTCACTGTACACACAGCTCTCACTGCACACACAGCTCTCACTGTGCACACAGCTCTCACTGTGCACAGCTCTCACTCTACACAGCTCTCACTGCACACACAGCCCTCACTGTGCACAGCTCTCACTGTACACACAGCCCTCACTGCACACAGCTCTCACTGTACACACAGCCCTCACTGCACACACAGCTCTCACTGTGCACACAGCTCTCACTGTGCACACAGCTCTCACGGCACACACAGCTCTCACTGCATACAGCTCTCACTGCACACACAGCTCTCACTGCACACAGCTCTCACTGCACACAGAGCTCTCAGTGCATAAAGCTGTCACTGTACACACAACTCTCACTGCACAGTACAGATGTCCCCAGTGGACCCTGAGGGGCCCTGTCCACCCCTGGGGAGGACCCGGCCTTGTGTGCGCATCCTGTGTGAGACTGAGGACAGAGGCTGCGGGTCCAGTGATCGTTGGAATTTTGCCTCCAAAGTAACAGACTGAGAGGTGACGAGGCCATGAGGGCCGTGGCCACTGCAGGCGGTCAGGCCTGACCCCTGTCGCTCTGCCCCTTCCCCGCCCTCCATGGGTGACGCAGCAGGAAGACCCTCAAGGCCTTCGAGGACACTAGAATACTCCCCTGTCACCACATGGTGACACTGCCCCTGGCAAGGACGGCAGCCCTGGCCGTGTCCAGCTGCTCCTTAGTCCCCACTGCTGCCCTGAGGCCCTGGACGTCCTGAGTCATGGGTGCGGCCCGAGCCTTCCTCCCACGCGAGCTGTCAGGCCGGGACGGCCTCTCGGCATCCATTACCCCATCAAGCCGACAGGAAGACGTCGGAAACGTCAGCCCGGGCCGCTGGGCAATTAGCGTTAGCCTTGGGTGCAGCTGCCAAGGGCTCCAGTCTGCATGCGAGTCGTGTGGCACTCCCCCTGGGGCCGCTCTAAGGCGGGGATCCTGGTAGGAGCAACAGTGAGACCGCCCTGCCAGAGCCATGCCACCCCAGCCTCCCAGCGGGCACCGCGGTGGCCCCGGAGCGGGACAGCTGCATCCGGGTTCCTCCTGCCCCGTTCTCCCTACAGGAAGTGGCTCCTCTCACTCTCTCCTGTGGTTTTCAGGGAAGCACGGACTTGGCGGAGCCGGTGCCCGGGGACCGGCTAAGTGAGCGTTTGTTGTAAGACAGGGTGCGGCCGAACGTGCCGGACTCTCTGAGAGGCAAGGGAGGAGCTGGGCGGTGGGACCGTGGGGTGGGCAGCCTGGTTCGGCTCTGGGAACTGGTTTTCCCACCTGTCCTGTGGGGGCGTTCACCCTCAGCAGCCAGGGTCGGCCAGGGACAGGCTCCAGTGCAGGGCTCAGTTGCTGGAGCCGGTGCAGAGCCTCGGTCGCAGGAGCAGGGGCGGGGTCGTATTAGAGGAGCAAGAAGCCCAGGCAGGCAGCGAGCACCGGGCGGGCAGGGGCACCAGGCCAGGGCTGCAGGCGCCGGGGCGGTGATGGCGTTCCCGCACCCCAGGCAGACGGTGCCCCGAAGGAGGGCCAGAGCCGCTGCTCTGCTCGCTTGCCCCTCTTCCTGCCGCGCGCCGCCTCCTGGTGCCTCTCCCTGGCTGACCCCAGGTGGAGACCTGCGTGAGTGCTGGGGCCTCTGGGTCCGGCCTGAGAAACCCTGAGAAGGTGGAGGACAAATCTGGGGGCAGTTGGTGAACCAGCAGCCCCACTCCTAGGAGCAGTGCCCGTGGCACCAGACGCACTGAGGAGGCTCCCGGCACAGAGGAGCCATCAACAGCGTGGGCTTCGTGGCCCCTACGCCCTCCTAGAGCCCGGGCACCTTGCCTCACCACGCCCACCTCACCTGTGAGCAAGGGAGCACTGGGCGTAACCCAGGGGACCCAGGAGGCGGGCGTGAGTGGCCCTGGGCGTGGGCGGGTGGGTTCGGGGAGCGAACACTTTCCACTCCTCCATCGGGCAGCTCTGCGCCAGAGTCCTCCAGGACTTTGCAGCCTCCCCTGCAGCCCGTCGGGCTCTTTCCTTCCTGAGAGTTGTGGCAGTATCGTTAGGCACAGCTGCCCAGCCCAGGGCTGGCTCTGTTCCCGCCCGCAGGCCGTGTGGCTTCTGTGGGCTTGCCCTCCGGGCTCCCATGGCTCCAGGTGTGCCAGCTGTGGGCTGCAGCAGCAGTGTTAAGAGGGTGGAAGGGATGAATGGAATTGTTCCCCAGAAGCTTTGCAGCAGGGATGCCTCCCAGGCCGTGCAGGGGAGAGGCGCCACGGCCCGGCTCGGGGCTCTCAGTGGCCGGTTTCCTGCTCAGCGGGCTCCGCTTGCTTTTCCTGCCTGGGATGCGGCTGCCTCCCCCCACCCCCGCCTCTGTGAGGCTTCGTCTCAGGTGCCACCTGCCACAGCCGAGACCCGGTGCTCGCTTTCAATTCTTCCCTCTGGTTTTCCAGGCAAAGACTGGAGGAAAAGTGGCACCAGCCAGAGTCATGAATCCGCAAGTTCAGAGCCAGGACTGCAGCCCCGGCCTCAGCTGCCGCCTCCCCCTGCGGCCGGGGCCGAGAGCTGCGGCTCTGTCTGTCAAGGCATCGGTCGCGGAGGCGGTGGCTGCCTGTCTGGCCGTTTGGCGGTTGATGGATTCTTTCCGATCAGGCGGTCTGCGTGCCCGGCTGTTAAGGCAGCCGGTCTCGTGGGTCCAGGCAGGATCGAGTTATTTCCGCCACTGAGATACAGCCCTAATTAACTGAACCATCAATGTTCTGTGTTAGCGGGCAGCTGGGACCGAGTGCCTGAGACTCCACAGGAGTGCGAGTTTTCCATGGAAACCATGCGCAGTGAGAAGCCCCCTAGTCCTCGGGGAGAAGCCCACGGAATGAGGGCGGGGTATTGTAGGGACCCCGGCCCTGGTTCCTGCAGATTGAGGAGGGGCTGATGTCAGAGGCCGATGTCCATGAGGTGGCAGAACCACGACGCACGGAGCCGGCTTTGCTTAGGGCGATGTGACAGGAAGTCCTGCCCCAGGGTCCCGTGGCTCAGGGAGCAAAGCACTCCCTGGCCTTGCCCAGCAGAGCAGCCGGGGGAGCTCCAGCCCCGGGTGCGGCTCGACGGGGCCCCCGGGGCCTGGGCAGCCTGCTTTCCCGCCTTCCTGGGGCTGTGTCGCCTGGGCGGCCTTCCGTGGGCTTCCACGGGGATGGTCACCCCGTCCCCGTCCACGCGGATTCCCCCAGAAGCTCCTGAGCAGGTGGACACCGTCTTCCTTCCCGTGGAGCCTGTGGTGGGACTCAGCCACGACCGCCCACGACGTGGTCAGGGGCAGCGTGGGGTTGGGATGGGCGGACGCTTTCAAAGCCCTCAGTGGAGAGTGGAGGAGGGGGCTCTCCCCTGGGGCCGTCAGCTCCATGGGCCAGAGATGGGGCGTGGGCCTGCCTCCCTGGGAGCTGCCTCCCCCTGCAGGATGCCAGGGGGCGATGACCACGGGCGTCCCCTCCCTCCGCTGCCACGCCCTCCCCCGTGGGCTCTGTGCCCCACCTGTGCTGCGGGTACAGGCTACCCGAGGGAGACACCCTGTACCCGCCCCTGCCCTGGTCTGGGAAGGCTCCCGGCTGTGTCATGAGGACCTCTGGGATGGTGGGGTCCCAGTTACCTTGGCTTATTCTCGGGGTGTCGGCTGCTCCTCGACAGGTGAACCCAACAGCTAACCCCAGAGCTGCACTCTAAGGAGTTCACATCACGAGGGTGCGCCTGTGTCTGCTCCCCCATCTTTACCCCACAGCCCTGAGGGGTGCAGGATGGTGCCTGGGCAGGCCGGGCCGGTGCTGGGGGGCTGTCTCGTGCCTCGTCTGTGGTGGGAGAGCTGGAGGGCTGGCCCCGGAAGACCTGCACCCCCCTCCCCATTGCCTCTGCTCTCCACAGCACTGGAGCCAAGGGCTCCTCCTCCCCACTCCTGTCCACTTCCCTCCAAGGTGGACTGAGCAGGTGGGGGGGCGGGGGCTCTGGATGGCCCTGGGCTGCTGTGGCTACTGCTTGCAAATGTTTGCTGACTGCCTGGGGGACTGAAATGTGCCTGGAGCAGCCCCTCCCCCGGCCTCTGCCTCTGCCCGGCTTCCTCCACTCCTGCCTCTGATTCCCGCTCACCAGGATGGGGAAGGAGAAACGAAAAGGCGCGAACAGGAGCTGCCTGCGTGGGGCGCCCCCTGCAGGCCGCAGCAGGATATTCCTGGAGAGCCTCGCAGCCTAGGACAGAGCGTGGACTCTGGGGGACTGGGATTTGTCTTTGCTCGGGGGGGGGGGGGGGCACTTTTCCTGCAGATGTGAGTCCAGCACCCTCCCTCCCTCCCTCCTGGGGAGCTGAGCCAGCCCAGCCGATGGCGGCGTGGACTTCCCAGCCCCAGGTATTAGGTGTTCAGTGGTGGAGACTGGGTGTATTTTTAGCAGGGATATGGAAATGTACTTTGCTCTTTGAATATGGGCAGAGGCAGCCTGGGCGGCTTCACAGCAGCCCCTTTGGGAACGGAAGGCGAGACGGACGGGTTCCACTCCTGGGATGTCCTCGGCGATACACAGCACTGCCCCCAGCAGGCACCTGCTGGGCCACTGCAATGGTGTGCCCGCCCCAGGCCACACCCTGGTAGCCAGAGGACCTCCCTTAGGAAATGGATCACTTCTCTATGTGGGTGTGCGGTGAGGCCCAGGGTCCCGGCTGAGTTCTGCTGGCCTGTGGTCACCTGCAGTAGCGTGTCTGACTCCATGCTAAACCCTGGGCCACGAGGACCCAGAGCCCCGGAATCCACCTGCGGCCAGGTATGTTCTGCAGAGGCTTCTGGCACAGCAGGCGAGGGTAGTGGCAGCCATTGTAATTTACCGTGATAAGTCGCAGGTCCCAGGGACAAGACCCTGTCACTCCCCTGCTCAGAGCTCCTGTGGGCTGCACCTCCCAGCTGGACCCCTCTGCAGGCACCCCCCGGTCCTCCCCACCCTGCGCAGAGGTCCCGGCTCCCGGCTGCCACACTCCCGCTTACCCTGGAGTTCCCGGTGCCACAGGTGGGTTATTGCAGACTCTCCTCCAACACGGTGTGCGGGTTTGAAACAGCACCGCCCTCCCCAGTCACCCAGGAGCTGGGCGACTCGAGTCCGGGCATCCTACATTTCCAGCATCCTTAAAATCCAAACTATTAAAAAATTTCCATTCAGTTTCCTTCTTTGACCTGCGGGGTTTTCAGACTCTATCTTGCTCAATTTACCAACATTTAAACTTCGTAATGAATTTATTCCTAATGTGGTCAGAGAACAACTTGTATAATTCCACTTTAATCCATATGGACTTGTCATAAATCTGTCTTTCATCATGTCTTAGAGGTAGATTGCACTCTTAAATTTTATAGTCTACCTTAAGCTAATGCCGTGTGGCTCTCACGGGATGTGGAAACTGCGACCTTACAAGCGCACACGCGTGCCAGTCCCTGTACCCCGTGTCACACACATCACCTCCACACGCATCCTAAACCCCACAGCAATGCCAGGATTCTTGCCTTGCCAGTCCTATGCGTTTTAACAAAGCCAAGAAAAGGGACCAGGTTCTTTATAAACCAGGTATTTGCCGTATTTTCCATCGCTGGTTTTCTTTACTCCCTCTTGAAGATCCGAATCTCTGTCCAGCATCGTTTTCATTTAGTTTAACTTCTTTTAGGGATTTTGCTATGCTGGTCTGCTGGAAGCTGGTTCCGTTTGTTTCAGTTTTATTAAAAATGTGTTTCTTCCCCCCATGTTAAAGGATATTTAACCTGTGTGTGGCGTTCTGTGCTGACTCAGCCCCTCAGCATGAAAGTGGCTGTTCCATCGTGGAGTGGCCGCCATAGCTTCTGGTAGAAGTCTGCAGTTACCTAATGTAGTCTTATGTGTGGAACTGGTTTTTAATCTTATTTTTAAAAGTTTTTAAAATTTATTTTTTTTTATAGGTAGGGTTACAGAGAGAGGAGTAGAGATAAGGAGAGAAGTCTTCCATCTGGTGGTTCACTCCCCACATGGCCAGAGCTGGGCTGATCTGAAGCCAGGAGCCAGGAGCTTCCTCCAGGTCTCCCACGCGGGTGCAGGGGCCCAAGGACTTGGGCCGTCTTCTGCTGCTTTCCCAGGCCACATCAGGGAGCTGGGTTAGAAGAGAAGCAGCCGGGACATAGACAGGCCCCAGCACGGCAGGGGAGGCTTAACCTTCACCAACGCAGCACGGCCCCTGATTTTTATTTTTAATTTAATTGTTTTTGGTCCCTGGTGTCTTCGATGATGTTCACTTCACTGTTATTTAGCAGAGTGACTTTCCGTGCCTGGATTTCCTTGGTGTGTCTGTGCTATACGAGTGACCACACTTCATGGAGACAATTTTACGTCTGTCACCAAACTGGGAACCTGTTGGCTGATGTTTCCCCAGATACTTTCCTGCTCGTTTGTCCACTTTCCAGCCTCTCATAGCTCAGAGCCAGCGTTGAGGCTCAGTTCCTCAGCACTTTTTCTCCTTATTCTTCAGATTGGATATTTCCTCCGGTTGTTTTCCCGAGCTCACTGACCCTGATTCTTCACCCCTACACTGCCTTAAATCCGTCATTAGGTTTCGTTCCAGGCGCTCATAGCTGCAGTTCTGAGAGCTGCTCCTGATCCACTTCGTGTTTTCTCTGCCGAGGGTCCTGGTTCTCTCCTGCACCTGCTGTGAGGATGTTCTCCTGGCTGCCTGCAGGGCGGCTGCTGTGGCTTCCTTACGGCCCATGTCTGTCGTCTGTCAGCTCCAGTGTCTGGGTCACCACGGGGCTGACCTGGCTTGAGAAACCCGCTGCTGGTGTTTTCTTGTGTGTTGAGTGTTCTGGAAGCACTTGGACACGGTCAGTGCTGTTGTATGCATCCTGGGGATTAACATGGACATGGTCAGTGCTTTGTGCACACTCTGCATTCTTGTGTTGATCTACACAGCGTTGCTGTTGCCAACGTTGTGGTCAATGCGGTTTGTGTGTTGAAGCCTTGGTTGCCAGTGTGGTGATGTAAGAACTGGCCAGATCTCTAACACTGGGGCCCGGTGTTTCTGTGCTTGGAGGGGGTTAACATAGGTGGTATGGGAGCCCAGCCGTGGTGCTGCCCACGAGAGAGTGAGGCAGCCGGGCAGCCCTTGCTGGAGCCGGCGCTGTGCTGGTTGGACTGCTGGTGCCAGAACCGTGAGCTAAGGAAGCATCTTTGCTCACCCCAGCCCCAGGGCTTTCACCACGGGGACAGGGAGTGGATACCCACAGCAGGCAGTAAGCCCAGGTGGACTCAGTCACAGCAGCCCTGTCCACCGTGGGCTGTGGTGACTCCATGTCCACCGTGGGCTGTGGTGGCTCTGTGTCCACCATGGGCTGTGGTGACTCCGTGTCCACCGTGGGCTGTGGTGGCTCCGTGTCCACCGTGGGCTGTGGTGGCTCCGTGTCCACCGTGGGCTGTGGTGGGTCTGTGTCCACCGTGGGCTGTGGTGACTCCGTGTCCACCGTGGGCTGTGGTGGCTCCGTGTCCACCGTGGGCTGTGGTGGCTCTGTGTCCACCGTGGGCTGTGGTGACTCCGTGTCCACCGTGGGCTGTGGTGACTGGGGCATCAGGTCAGTGCCCCCCTCCCCCATCGTGGGGCCGTTTGCATCCCGCAGTGGCACAGACAGCTGACAGGTCACTTGGGCACTCGGGGGGACACTGTGGGCAGCGCCTCCTCCCTCACCAGCATCGGTGGCCACCGCAGGATCTGACTCCCCAGCAGGGGGACGGTGGGGCTCCCGTCACTCAGAGCTGTGGCTGTGCTGGACCTTGCTGGACTGGAGACTTGACCTCAGACCACAGCCACGGCGGGTTTTCTCTCAAAATCTCCCCAGCTTTGTCCACCCGCCAGGGCCCTGGGGAGTTTTACGTTTGTTTTCTCTCGTGGCTGTTTCCTGGGGAAGGGCCGGTCCCCTGGGAGCTCACTCTACGTGTGGTCTCGGCGAACACTTAGTTATCTTGTTTAATTAGCTCATCAGCCGCTCATTTATTTGTTTGTTGTTCTCGTCTTTGGACCCCTGGGGCTGGGAGTCTCTACATCCAGTTCCGCTGGGGCTGGTGTGGGCGGGGCCGAGCCAGGCTGGGAAGGCAACATGGAGAAAGGCAACGTGTCCCTCGATTGCGTCAGCGAGCATGAGCTCGGGCCATCGTCATCACCTTCATCATCATCTTCATCATCTTCTTCATCTTCATCCTCATCATCTTCATCATCCTCATCATCTTCATCATCTTCATCATCTTCATCATCTTCATCTTCACCATCATCATCATCATCTTCATCATCCTCATCATCTTCATCATCATCATCATCTTCATCATCATCTTCATCTTCCTCATCTTCATCATCATCTTCATCATTCTCATCATCTTCATCATCTTCATCATCGTTGTCATCTTCATCATCATCGTCCTCATCATCATCTTCATCATCTTCATCTTCCTCATCTTCATCATCATCTTCATCGTCCTCCTCATCGTCCTCCTCATCGTCCTCCTCATCATCCTCATCATCTTCATCTTCATCATCTTCATCTTCATCGTCAGCAGCAGCAGCATCGTTATTATTTGCTCTCACTGGCTTTTTGCTATTTTACTTAGGGACATTTCAAGTCAGTGTTTCTTTTAATTCAACAAATATTTCTTGAGAGCCTGTTATGTGCCAGCTGTGGCCGCATCGGGGGACAAAGCTGAGCCCTGCCCTCAGGGAGCTGCCCGTCCCTCCTCTGCTGTCCCTCACTGCGCACGTGACCCTGGGCAAGTCGTCACGCATCCCTGCACCTGCGCCGATGGCTGCCCGGGGCGGACACAGCAGTCCCGGCTCGGACAAGGATGACACTCGTCCCCACCCCCACCCCACCCAAACAGGAGAAGGGCTGCAACTTGCATTTTTAAGAAAAGATGTATGTATGTATTTGAAAGGCAGAGTTACAGAGAGGCAGAGAGAGAGAGAGAGAGAGAGAGAGAGAGAGAGAGAGAGAGAGAGAGAGGTCTTCCGTCTGCTGGTTCATCCCCCAATGGCCGCAATGGCCGGAGTTGAGCCGATCTGAAGCCCGGAGCCAGGAGCTTCTTCCGGGTCTCCCACACAGGTGCAGGGCCCCAGGACTTGGGCTGTCTTCCACTGCTTTCCCAGGCCATAGCAGAGAGCTGGACTGGAAATGGAGCAGCCGGGACTTGAACCAGTGCTTTATATGGGATGCTGGTGCCGCAGGTGGTGGCTTTACCTGCTACGCCACAGTGCCGGCCCCTGGAAGTTGCTTTTTAATGATGCAGCACAATGGGGCGAGGGCAGAGGCTGCGTGCACCGTGTGGCAGGCCCAGGCCACGGCAGGGCCGAACGCTGCGCAAACGCTGCTGGGGCTTCTGGTGGCCGCCCTGTCGTCCGGGTCCTCTGCCTCCTCTGCAGCCGCCGGCTCTGCCTCCGTGGCCTCCTCCGTGGGTGTCTCCTCGGTGTCAGCTTGAGCGGCACTGGAAACCTCCCCGGTCTCGGTCCTGTCGACTCTGCATCTGCCGAGACTAAACCTGAGCAGCCCTGGAGACGCCAAACAACAGGGAGCAGCCGCAGGCTTCCGGCCGGTCCCAGTGCAGCCACCGAGGTCTGAGCACACGCAGCGAGCCCGTGGCCCCTCCACCACCATCAGCCGGGCGTGGCCGTGGTCTGATTCCCTGGGTCCACGGCAGAGTCCTGTGGGACCTGCACCGAGTGAGCGACCCTGGCAGGAAGCAGTCGCTCGCCCGCGGGCTTCCTGTTGGTCTTCGCCAGGAGTCGATGGGACAGAAGCTTCCGGTCAGGGTCACCTCCCGGGCATCGACACGCCTCCTGCAGGGATGTGGGTGCCACTGCCACGAGCAGCAGCTACTTGGTCCTGGGAACCTCGGCGCTCGCTCTGGCCCGGGAAATCCTTCCCTGTCGTCCTGCACAGCATCGGGGCTGTGGAGCCCCGGGGACACGCAGAGGCCAGGCCAGGGCCAGTGCCTGCCCGCCAGGCTAGCCGCTCGGTTCAGTCACCTCCCTGCGCCGAGCCCAAGCCGCTGGCACCGCCGCGAGGAGCTGCCCAGCCGAACGCCCCCACCCGCCCCTCAAGTGAGATTTCATCGTAAAATTGTCGTTGGCTACATGTACCTGGAAACCATTTGTCCAGGCCGACGCTCTAAGAAACTGCACTGGCCTCTGGTGCTTGTAGCCTGCGCTGTGCTGACGCCCAGTTTGTCTCTGACTGACTGCGTGACCTGGGCTAGTCTCACCTCTTAAAGATTTATTTTATTTATTTGAAAGGCGGGAAAAAAGAGAGGGAGGGAGGAGGGAGAGAGATCTTCCATCCGCTGGTTCACTCCCCAGATGGCCACAACGGCCGGAGCTGAGCCGATCTGAAGCCAGGAGCCAGGAGCTTCTCCCGGGTCCCCCATGGGGGTGCAGGGACCCAGGATCTTGGGCCATCTCCCACTGTCTTCCCAGGTGCTTAGCAGGGGGCTGGATCGGAAGGGGAGCAGCCAGGAATCAAACCAGCACTCGGATGGATGCGCGGTCACAGGTGGTGGCTGTCGCGGTCACAGGTGGTGGCTGTCGCGGTCACAGGTGGTGGCTGCAGCCCCTGTGTACGACACTGGCCCCTTCGTCTTCCTCAAGGTGGAGACAGCCACGCTGCCTTAGAGACGCTGTGAGGATCCGGGAGACAGAGGTGGCAGGACGGTGAGAATGTTCCTGGGACCAGGTGAAGACCCTCGTGCCAGACGCAGACCAAGCAGAGCCACAGAGGGGGAGGGCGCTCGTGCTTGCGAGGGTGAGGCCTGCACTCTCTGAGCCGCCCTCGGAGAACCACGAGAAATTCCCCCGTGGCCTTCGGAAGCCCCGTGGTTCTCAGGCTCCGTTTGTCTCACACGTATGCTTGTATTTCTGTGACACGTGGATGCAAGGATCCTGCGACAGAGCTTAGTGTCAGCCGCGTGCGAGACTGCACGAAGGGGCCGGCGCTGTGGCGTAGCAGGTAAAGCTGCCAGTGCAGTGTCTCCGTCCCATATGACTGCCAGTTTGAGTCCCAACTGGAAGAAGCTCCTGGCTCCTGGCTCCTGGCTTCAGATCAGCCCAGTTCAGGCTGTTGTGGCCATTTGGGGAGTGAACCGGCGGATGGAAGACCCCTCTCCCCTCTCTCCCTCTGTCTCTCTCTCTTTCTCCCAAGTGAAGCCCCCAGTCAGGGGTCACCTCCCGGGCATCGACACGCCTCCTGCAGGGATGTCCTGCAGGGACAGTGGCCTTCTACAAGCCAGGAAGAGAAGCCCCCTGACACTGGCCTCACAGTCCAGCCCCCAGCCTGGTGGGAAGCGCCCACGGTCTCAGTCCACCCCAGGACTAAGCATGGATGCTGTCCTGCAGTGACCGCAGCGTCTGCAAGGGTGCCATGCGCACGCAAGGGGAGGTGTGGGAGCGTCTGCCTCGCTTCTGGGGTGGGCAGGGGCAGGGCCGCTGCTCCGTCCCCATCCCCAGAGGTATGTGGATCCCTGTGGCGCTGAGGATGGCTCCACGGGACGTTCAGAGGACAGCAGCCGTCAGCATCCGACGCAGCTGCCGCGTGGCCACGGCAGCTCCCTCGGCCAGGGGTCTCGTTAGCCACAGCCCCTGGCTGCTCCGTGCACTGGCCAGGGAAGGTCCTTATCTGTCACCCCAGGGTGCAGGGTGCGAGAACCAGCGTGGAGCAGTGTTGCTGGGCGTGCAGCACACAGCTCAGCAGCATCTCACAGGCCCCTCTGAGCGGCTGGCCTCCTTTCAGTGCCTCCAGGAAGGGTTCGAGCCTTGTAAGGCTCCCGTGCTCACTGAGGTCTCCTGCTGGGGACTGGGTGCTGAGAGCTGCAGCTGGAACGCAGGCGGGAGGGGCAGGGGCATCGAGGGAGAGACCCTGTGCCGGCTCCTTGCAGGGTCCTCAGACCTGCCTGCCCGGTGCAGGGTCGTCCTCAGACCTGCCTGCCCGCTGCTGCCTCGTGGCTGCGGCCACCCGGGGGACTGAGGCTGCTGGAAGTGGACCTGGATCCGTGTTCAGCGCTGGGCTCCCGATGGGCATCTCCTCGCCTCCGCCCTGGGCACAGCCGAGCTCACCTGGCCCGACAGGGGGAAACAGGCTCTGATCTGAGTCTCGGGTAACTCAGGCTGTCCTCCGGATTCACCTGCCAGTGGGTGAAGGAGGGCTTTGAGGGGAGGGGGAGGCAGCGCTTGGCTCAGGAGACCCCCGGCCGAGGCCAGCCCAGTGCGGCCGCACTCTGCCTCCTGGCCCCCACTTTCACGGACGCCTAAGCTTTCTCGTCGGGGTGGCGACCCCTCCTCCGGCAGCGAGGCAGGGAATGTGCTGAGCGCAGAGGCCCAGGGCCGTGCTGTGTGTGCACAGAGCTCCCAGCGCGTGGGGGATGGTGCAGCTGGAGCTGTGCCGGCCTCCCGCTGTGCGTGTGGCCCCACTGCACCCTTCCTGTCCCTGCCCGTGTCCTCAAAGCCACCGATGGGCTCAGCTCAGGGGCAGGGCCTGCGGGCTGTGCCTTGAGCCTCAGCAAGGGAGCTCCAGGCCCCGTGAGGCTGGGGAAGCCCAGCTCCCATGCAGGTCAGCCTGACGCGGGAGGTCCCTGGTGGGTGAGGATCAGAGCAGCCATCAGCTGGACTCCCAGACGTGGGGCGCAGAGCTCGGAGCACCCCGGGGGCTGGGCCGTCACAGCCACGTGGTCAGTGGGTGAACAGGGAGTGGACGAGGCTCGGTTTCAGCCAGGGCTGGGCACAGAGGACACGCTTGGTCAGTTTGGGGCCATGGTGGGATTCAGAAATCCACAGCCCCTGCCACCCCGGGGCTATGCCCACACCTCATGTTGCAGCTTTGGCTTCTCAGGTAGGGGACAGTGAGTGACCCCAGCCCAGGGGAGCCAGGGCTCTGAGGCTGCGGACCTGGTAGGAAACCCCACCCAGCTGGTTCAGTCTCCGAGCCCTTCCCTCCCAGCGGTGACTGTCAGTATCTGTGCTCTGATCCATTTCTCAGACCTGCTGGGTGACGAAAGCGATCTGATCAAGAATGACCCGTGGGGTGGTGCAAATGGGAAGTTAGTTTCCCAAAGTTCAGAAATTTGGGAAGGTTTAGAAGGGCGGGGTTGACGCTGAGGTGGAGCTGGTGGAGCCGCCGCCCGCAGTGCTGGCATCCACGTGGGCGCCGGCTCACGCCCCGGCTGCTCCACTGCTAACAGCCTGGGAAAGCAGTAGAGGACGGCGCAAGTGCGTGGGCCCCTGCACCCACGTGGGAGACCTGGAGGAAGCTCCTGGCTCCTGGCTTCAGCCTGGCTCAGCCCTGGCCACTGTGGCCATCTGGGGAGTGAACCAGTGGGTGGAAGATCCTCCCCACCCTCTTTCTCTCTCTTTCTCTCTCACTTCCCATTCTCTCTGTAACTCTGATTTTCACTTAAAAATTCTTCAGGGAGAGATCTGGCCAGTGTGGCTGTGGGTGAGAAAGGATCTCGGGAAGGCTTGGCAGCCATGAAGCCGCGTCACGCCGTAGGACCAGGGCCCCGCCCTGCGGTGCAGAAGCCGGACACACACTGGGCTCCTCCATGTTTGCTTCTTTTTTTTTTTTAAGATTTATTTATGGGCCCGGAGCTATGGTGTAGTGGGTAAAGCCATCGCCTGCAGCACCAGCATCCCATATGTGCCCAGTTGGAGTCTCGGCTGCTCCTTCTCCGATCCAGCTCTCTGCTGTGGCCTGGGAAAGCAGTGGAAGATGGCCAAGTGCTTGGGCCCCTGCACCCATGAGGGGACCCAGCTCTGGCCATTGTGGCCATTTGAGGGGTGGACCAGAGGATGGAGACCTCTCTCTCTCTCTGTCTCCCTCTGCTTCTCTGTAACCTGCCTTTCAAATACATCTTTTCAAAGGTTTATTTATTTGTTTGAAAGGCAGAGTTACAGAGAAAGAGAGAGACACAGAGAGGGAGATCGTCCATCCGCTGGGTCACTCCCCAAATGGCCACAACAGCCAGAGCTGTGACGATCCGAAGCCAGGAGCCAGGAGCTTCCTCTGGGTCTCCCGTGTGGGTGCAGGGGCCCAAGATCTTCTACGGCTCTCCCAGGCCACAGCAGAGAGCTGGATCGGAAGTGGAGCAGCCAGGACTTGAACCAGCACCCCCACGGGACGCCGGCACTGCAGGCCGAGGCTCTATCCACCGCTCACAGCCCCACGTTGGCTTCTGGAGCTGGGCTCAGCAGCGATTCCGCCTGAACTAATTTTCCTCCGGGCAATTTCACCGGAACAAAGTTTTGCGCGGCAGATAATGGGGGAAGCAGCTGTAGAATCCTAAAGGAATGAAAAATAATTTCTGAAATGATGCTGAAGCCTCTGGAGTGAGAAAGTCGCGCTGGTTCCTTGATGCCTGGGAGGCACGTGCATCTGGAAGGCGCTCTAATAGGCATTAAAGGCGTTTTAATGAGCGAACGAATTAAAGTCGGTAAACACGTGCATGGCCGCTGGGCGGCCGAGGTGGGGGAGGGCCCGCTCCGCCAGGCTGAACCGCGTCTCTCGGTGTGGCTGCCCGGGAGGGGCACGGATGCCAGCCCCGCCCACGTGCTGTGCCCACGCAGGGGCGAGGTCCTCGGAGGGCCCGGGCACCCGATGCGGGGATGGCGGATCCTCTCGGGCCTGGGCTGCGTGTTGAGCGTCCTGCGTGGTTCCTGCGTTGTTTTCCACTCCTGCGTAACCGACGCCCACCGGTTTAGCAGGACAACAGCGGGGAGGGTCCCGGAGTCTCTGCGGGGAGGAGCCCAGGCGTGGCTTAGCGTGGTGGTGGGAGCTCGGCTCGGGGCCTCCCACGCTGCAGCCAGGGAGTCCGCGGGGCTGGGTTCTCATCTGAGCCGACCGCCACGGAGTCGGATTCTGTGTCCCCCGCCGCCGTCAGAATTCGCCTCCGCACCTTGCGGAATGCGTTCTTGCTCACGCCCTGGGGAGCCCCTGACGCAGCCGGGGTCCCTGTCCAGCCTTCAGGGGGGTCACTCGGGCAGGCAAGGCCAGCCAGGCCATGTCCTTCGGTGAACTCAGCGTCCTCTGATCGGCGGTCTGACAAAGCCCTTCACCTCGGCCGGGCCTGCTGGGAGAAGCAGGCTCCAGTAGAGGAGGGGTCACCCCAGGCGTGGGGGCCGGGGGCGGAGCCGAAGCTGCTCTGTCAGTCACCGGTGCCCCTGCCCCTCCCCCGAGAGCTCCATGTGGTCACTATTACTTTCGCTAACAGAAAAGCTGCCTGCTTCATTTTCTTAACATTTTTAAAATTTTACTTTTGTTTTATTAGAAAAGGAGAGAGAGAGAGATCTTCCATCCCCTGGTTCACTCCCTAAGTAGTTGCAACGGCCGGAGCTGGGTCAGGTCAAAGCCAGGAGCCAGGAGCTTCTTCCGGGTCTCCCGTGTGGGTTCAGGGCCCAAGCACTGGGCCATCTTCTGCTGCTCTCCCAGGTGCATTAGCAGGGAGCTGGATCGGAAGTGGAGCAGCCGGGACTTGAACCAGCGCCCATGTGGGATGCCAGCACTGCAGGTGGAGGGAGGCTTAACCGTCTACACCACAGCGCCGGCCCCGTAAGCGTCTGCTTTCTAAAGTGTTGAAGTGCGTCTGTGTCTAGATGCGGCTTCTGTCTTCCTAAAGCTTTGATTTTGTAAAACCCAAACAGCTGAAGAATCAACTAATATCTGAAGTAAATTACTGGGGGTTTCCAAACAAAGTCCTGGAGAACGCGCACCCTCCTTCACTCCCATTGCCAGTGGGTGTTGGAAAGTGCTGCACCCGCTTCAGCACAGTGCACGCTGAGCACCTCCGGCGAGCAGGAGTCAGGATGAATTCTACGCGCGCCTTCCACAGCCGTCCCGTGGGGCTGCACGGCCGGTGGAAGCAAGAGCCAGCGCTGCACCCAGGGCCCAGCCCGGCACACATGTGTGGGTGAAAGGTGGCCATGGCCCGGGGCACCTGAGACAACCTGGGGAGGTCATGGGGCCTCTGCATCGAGGCAGTGTTAGGTTCCAGTACCGTGGGTCTCAGTCTTCATTTCTCTCACTTGGGGCTGGGGCTGTGGTGTGGTCGGCTAAGCCTCTGCCGGCAGTGCTGGCGTCCCATGTGGGCACCGGTTCATGTCTGGGCTGCTCCTCTTCCGATCCAGCTCCCTGCTCTGGCCTGGGAAAGCAGGGGAGGATGGCTCAAGTGCTTGGACCCTGCACCCGTGTGGGAGACCTGGAGGACGCTCCTGGCTCTGGCTTCGGATCGGCCCAGCTCTGGCCATTGCGGCCATCTGGGGAGTGAACCAGTGCATGGAAGACCCCTCTCTCTGTCTCTCTCTCTGTCTGTAACTTGACCTCTCAAATAAATAAATAAAAATCTTTAAAAAATAAAAAAAATCTACTGCTTTGTTGATGTGTGTTTTATTGGACTAGAGTACAAATCTGTGCAGCGAATTATCAAAGGCTGCAGAGTGAACACAGCCGGGTTAACCCCTCCGAGCCCAGCAGGTGCCGTGCTGCCCCCCTGGCACCCCCGCTCGGGCTCCCGGCACCCTGGGGGGGCCTGGCCGGTGCAGGCTGTCACTCCTGAGTCCTGTGCTGTTACTCTGCCTCTGGCCTCTGGCGTCACACTGGGACATTTTAGCATTCCCATTTAGCGTCTAGCGGGACGCCAGTCTTCCTCCTTGCACACAGAATTCCACCGCGCGACTTCGCTGCGATGAGGTTGCCGGTGCTGCCCGCTGGGGATGCTCGGTGAGCTCCAGTCTTGCGTTGTCACGACAGAGGTGCTGCGAACCCGGTGTCTGTGGGCGCATTTTCCTGGGCTCGTTCTTCCTGGGTGTTTCCCCGGAGGGGAGCCCCTGGCCCCAGCCGAGCCCCTCGGCTCCCGGGGGTTCTGACGGATGCTGTGCCCCTCCCGGCTCTGCAGGCCTGGGGGGTCCAGACTCTGTTCTCGTTGCTCCTGGGGCTGAGACACGAACCGGCCGCAGACGACGACGACACGAAATCAAGATCCACCTGTGTAGAACGCGTGTGTTTACCCAGAGCAAAGGAACACACGCAGGGTGGTCCTGGCTCCTAGGCACACGTACAGTGCTCCTAGTACTCACACACACAGTACTCCTAGTACTCACACACACAGTGCTCCTGGTACTCACACACAGTGCTCCTAGTACTCACACAGTGCTCCTGGTACTCACACACAGTGCTCCTGGTACCCACACACACGGTGCTCCTAGTACTCACACACAGTGCTCCTGGTACTCACACACAGTGCTCCTAGTACACATACACAGTACACCTAGTACACATATACAATGCTCCTAGTACTCACACACACAGTACTCCTAGCACTCACACACAGTGCTCCTGGTACTCACACACAGTGCTCCTAGTACACATATACAATGCTCCTAGTACTCACACACACAGTACTCCTAGTACTCACACACAGTGCTCCTGGTACTCACACACAGTGCTCCTGGTACTCACACACATAGTACTCTGGTACTCACACACAGTGCTCCTGGTATCACACACAGTGCTCCTAGTACACACACAGAGTGCTCCTGGTACTCACACACAGTGCTCCTAGTACACACACACAGTGCTCCTGGTACTCACACACAGTGCTCCTAGTACTCACACACAGTGCTCCTGTGCGCACTCAGCCCCCGAGTGCTGGTCTCGTTCCCCTCCTTGTTTGTCTCATGGATTCAGCTCAGCAGACATCTCCGTGCTCCCTGGTCTGGGGAAACGGGGACCTGCCCTGGTGGGCTCCTCCCTCTCTGATATGTTGCGGGCACCATGGGGGCTGAGACCCGGGGTGGGGCTGGCAGGGCTGGGCCTCTCGCAGCGTCAGCCTCCCGGGAGCTCTGTGCTGGTCTCGCGCCGCGTGGTTTGTAGAACACAGGGTTTTCACAAACCCCGTCAGAGGGGAGCGATGCCTCGAGGAGACAGGAAGCATCACCCGCTGAATTGATCGCTGCGGCCACGCGTGTAACCGGAATGAAACACGCGTCGTGAGAGATGCTCGTGAGGGGAGGTTTCTCTTCCCTTCCGCAGATACACGGCTGCCTCTCCGGACTCCGTCCTCCGAGCTCGCCCCTGGCCGTGTGCCAGGCTCTCTGCTCCCGCCTCTGGCTTCAGCCCAGGTCAGAGGTCAGGTCCCTCTGAGACCCCCCGCCGGGCGCTCCCGCTGCCCCCTCAGCCTCCAGCGCTGCCCGTCACCCTGTGTGCCGTGCAGGTGCCACACGGCAGGGTGACCGGGCTCTGCGGATCTCTCAGAGCCGGAGGTGTGCAGGGTTCTCCTGGGTTTCTCTGGTTGCCTTCCCGGTAAGTAGCCGATAAACTCCCTCGTGCTCAGGACATAGAGCGGGGCCTCCCTGCGACCCTCACGGCTGAGCGCCCGTCCTGCTCTGTGTGGTCCTGAGGCAGCCCCACGGGCACTCACGGCGGCCAGGCCCTTCGGAGAGGCAGAGCGAGTTCTGGGGCAGACCCTGTCGGGCGGACGCCACCGCTTGGGACCTGTGTGGCCTCAGTCTCTGGAACAGCAGAGGTGTCCTCGATCTTCCCTCCACGCTGCTGTTTCCCAAGCAGGCGTCGCGTCCGGGAATCCAGGAGCAGCCGCTGGGGCCGGACGGTGTCCCGGGCACAAGATGCCGGGCCAGAGACGAAGACACGAATCCCAGGCAGGTCGCAGCGCCAGGGACCAGCCCGTCAGCCCCGGGGCCTGCTCGTGGGGCTGCCGCCTGGCCTGTGGGGGCAGCCCCTTCTGTGCTGAGGACCTCTGAGCTGGGCCCCCACCTGCTCAGCCTTTCCCTGGTTGCCCCCCGGCACAGGGGGTCCCGGGGCGCCTTGCGGGGTGGCGGGTGGCAAGGAGCTGGGTGGAAGCAGCCCCAGCTGTGGTTTTGGGGCCGGGGCAGGCGTCGTCCTCTGGCGTCTGTGATCCCACAGCAAGCTGGTGGCTTTGACGTGACAATGATGGGGACCCTCCTGGCGGTTGCCAGACTGACCCAAGAAGACGGACAGCCGCCCAGCTCCTGGGGGAACGCAGAGCCCACAGCCTGCTGCCCACTGCTGCCTTGTGCCACGAGGGTCCTGGGCAGAGCTACGGGTCACTCTGGGCCCCCGGCTTCCGCTGAGCGCCCCGGGGGAGCATGCAGGTGGCCACGGGACACTGGGGGCGGCGTCTGCACCCCGTGCTTCCTCCCGGGTTCTCTCGTTACACAGCATCGTTCCGCTCGTTTCCAAGTTGTTCTCAGCAGAGCTTGATGGGAGTGAATCTCTGTAAGACGCACAGTTTCGAGTGATGCTTGAGTGTCGACAGTGCTGCCCTGTCAGCTTTCTGTAGCTTAACAACACCTGGGAGCAGCCGATCGGCAGGGAAGAGGTGTGTTTCGGCTTCAGGTTGGAGCCACCGTCCAAGACTGGGGGCCCTGTGAGGCTGGCGTCGGGTGGAGGCAGGCGATGGAGGAGCAGGTGCAGAGGGAGGAGCCCCGGGGGGCGGGGAGCAGAGAGACCTGCGGGCTCGCTTCCCCTCCCCCGCCTTGTCAAGCCGTCAGGACCCAGGTCAGCTCCACCCCGGCAACAAATCCAACCCAGCTGCCTCACAGAGACCCTGCTCACACACCGGCACAGGGCCAAGCCTCCAACGACTCCACGAGCCCTCGGGGGTCTGGGGACACGAATCCTCCTGCACCAGGTCACGGACGAGAACAGCTGTCGTCCCCTGCTGTGGGTTCCTTCTGCTCGCCCGTGAGCTTCCTGCCGTGGGTCAGTTTGCAGTGGGTCCCGTCTGCCTTCCTTCCTTCCAATAACACACAAGAGACGAGAGAGCTCCCATCGGCAGCTTCACCTGTGTGGAGCGGAGCCCCCGGCCCCGAGCCGAGCCCAGGTCATCCTGCACCACCAGCCTGAGCTTCTGGGGTGGTTCCTGTGGGCATTGCTGACTCCCAGAGCTTCGTTAGGCCGAGAGTCCACTGGGCGTTCAGAGGGACGCATCCCGGGGGAGCGAGGGAGGCCCGAGGCAGGTGGCGCTGGCTGCAGCCGCGAGACCCAGCAGGTGGACTCGTGGTGGGTGTGACAGCGAAGGCAGAGAGAGCCCGGGGTGTGGGTGTCCCTGTACCCTCATGGTTCTCACGGCCGGCCTTGGGCCAGAAGGAAGGCTAGTGAGAGAGCAGCGGACACTCACTGATGCACGCAGCTCGTGTGCACACGGGCAGGGGCAGCCTGGGAAAGCGGTCGGTCGTGCAGAGACCACTTTGCTCCCTGCCTGTGTCTGGATTGCAGGAAGGAGGGCGCTGGGGTGGCAGTGGGGGTGCCCAGCAGGACGGGGCGAGGGCGGGGCGTGGGGGTCAAGGGGCTGCCTCGTGAGAAGCCGGCAGTGACCCACACACGGGAGACCCACACAGGGGAGACCCACACAGGGGAGACCCACACAGGGGAGATCCACACACGGGAGACCCACACATGGGAGATCCACACACGGGAGATCCACACAGGGGAGACCCACACAGGGGAGACCCACACAGGGGAGACCCACACAGGGGAGACACACACACGGGAGACCCACACAGGGGAGACCCACACCAGGGTCTCCCATGCACGCGTCTCTTCCTGCTTCTGGGGGGCGCCGTCCTCCCAGGGAGAGGTTCCCGGGTAGGCGCTTGTTTCTTCTACCAGAGGTCACTTCCGCTCGGCTCTCAGAGTTCCTCCTGCGGTTCCTGCGATCGGCTCGGGGCGTCGGCACACCCGACGGGCGTGTTTCAGGCTGGCGTCCCGTCTGCAAGGTGGGCAGCAGAAGGGGGAGTCAAGGGGAGTCAAGGCAGGGGCCCTGCAGGCTTAGACAGGCGTGGCCTCGAGAGGGAAGGCGTGGCCGGCTGCGCAGCCTTAGGGGGAGCACGCTCTTCACCCGGGGCTCACTGTGGTAAGGGAGCGGCCGCCGCCAGGCACGAGCTTTGAGGCACAAACCCAGACGACTGGAGCAGCAGAAGAGAGGCGACGCAGACGGAGCCGAGCCAGGGCCGGACTCGCCGTCAGCACCCCAGGACTCGGACGGCGCCCGCAGGCAGAGGCTCCTCAGGGCCACCCTGCAGGGACAGTCCATGGGGACCCTGGGGCCAGTCCCTGGAGCCCCCCGTCCCCCTCCCTTGCCACCCAGCGACCCCATCACCAGCAGGCCCTGTGGGTCCACCGCCTGCTTCCAGGCCTGCAGTGACCTCCTGGAAGACCCGGGCGGGGGTCTCCCTGCTGCAGGGCAGGGCCGGGTTCCCTGCTCAGATCCGGGTCTCCAGTGGGGGGGGGCACTGGGATGGTTTGAGCTTCCTGTCGGTCTGTGAACCTGCTCAGGGAGGGGCAGGTCCCCAAGACTTGCCTCCGTCTGGCTCTGGGAGCAGGGGTTGTGGGGGAGGGGCCCCCAAACAAGAGCGGTGAAGAAACAAAGAACAAGTGAGAAATGAGAGATTGGAGAGGAAGAGGTCAGAGGTCAGCCTGAGCATGGGGGATGGGGCGCAGCTCAGGGTTGTTCAAGGTGAGCGGATGCGGCCCCCGCCCCAGCGTTTATCCTGATGTGAGCGTCACTCACCTGAGGAGGGAAGATGAGCCTTTTAAGTCTCTTCATTTTCTCTATTTTTAGCCAGAAAGATTGTGATAGATTTAATGGGGAATAAATACCGCCCTCCGCCGTCCGACGCATTAGCTCCGTTAATAATTTTTCCAGCAAAGAATAAAGACGCGGAGGTGCATAAAAATAGCTCCATCCTCAGCTGGCCCGGTTTCAGATGCTCAGGCTGCTTCCGCGAGCCTCGCACCCGCGGCCCAGAGAGGCGTCCTGAGCCCCCGCCCCGGGATCCGTCACGGGCAAGCGGGCCGGGGTCACCGTCTTGCTCTGCGTGTGATAAGAGGAGCCCTGACCACAGCTGTCCATGGCCTCCCAGCCCCGCCCACGCCGCTCGAGCCAGACGAGCCTCTCTTGGGTCAGGGACTCCCGCGGCCATCCCGCCCGCACACCCTCGCTGCCCGCCTCCCTCGCGGCACCGGGACCCCGCATGGCGCACGGTTCTCACAGTGCACAGCCCTGAAGCTCGGCTCCCGCAGGAGGCAGGCAGCAAAAGGCCAGGACGTGTGTGGAGGGACAACAGCGGCCATCCACGCGGGCCCCTGTGGAGACAGCAAGTGGGTGGGCTCTGTGTCCAGGACCTACCCTGAACCATGGAGACCAGCCCAGGAGGCCACGCCCCAGCCCAGGAGGCCACACCCTAATCCCCAGAGACCAGCTCAGGCCACTTGGGCATGGGGAGACTGGACTCGTAACTGTCCAGGAAGCCAGATGGTGACTCCGTTAGCCCCCAGCCCCCACTGGCCAGGGCTCCATCACCCACAGGCTGCCTGGTTGGCTTCTTTCATTTTCCAACCAGAGAAAGTGAAATACGCCCCGCCCATGCCCACGGGAGGCCCTGCTTCCCCCAGCCCACAGTCCCGTCAGAGCCCAGTGAGGCAGCCCTGCCCACGTGCCGCTCCCCCCAGCCTGCCTCCGGGCCTCCGCCAGACCCAGTGACGGGGGCCGATTGCCCTGCCTGCCGGCGGCTCTGAGCACGTGGCCTCTGCTCCCCACGCGCCCTCCCTGGCCATCTGCACCCAGTGGTGGAGCCGCTGCAGCTGGGTGCACCCCGCGTGGCCCTGACCGTGGGGCTCTGCGAGGTCCTTTTGCAGACGTGGCCCTGGGCTGCGGGTGGGAAATGGGGGAGAAGCCGCGTCGTGGCCTGGGTGAGGGTGGGCAGTGTGGGGGCCGAAGCCTAACCCCTGAAGGCTTGGCCTGGCTTGGAACAGCTCAGGCCTGGAGCCTCTGGACTCACGCTCACTGCCTCCCTGGGCTTCCGGAGCAGGGAAGGGGCGGAGCCAGGCCTGGGGGGGGCAGAGTGCGGGGAGGGGGCTCGCACAGAGGCTGGGGGTGAGACGGTGCGGACAGCAGGGCCTGTGGGGGGCTGCGTGCTAGGCAGGAGCAGTGGGGAGGTGAGCAACAGGGCTGGCAGAGGCGGGGTGGGGGGCCCCGGTGTCGCAGGGAGGCCCGTTGAGGCACGGCTGCCTTTCGTCAAGGCGGGACCTGGAACCCAGTGCTAGGCAGGTGCACGGTGTGGGGGTGGGGCAGGGGTGCTCCTGTGGGAGGCACGAAGGTCCCGCCCTGAGTGGTCTGCAGTGTGGGTGTGGGCTTGGGCAGAGAGCTGGGAGTCTGGGAGCCCCCACGCCCCTGCTGGAGGCTCATGGGGGAAAGTCAAGGCCTGAGGCTGTCCAGGACAACCACACCAGCCATCACAGTGTCCACACTCAACCTGCTTGAAGCTGGGTGGAACCTCCCACCCCTCCTTCCCCCGCGCCGTGTCCCCTGTGCTTGGTGGCCACAGGGATCTCTGTGATCCCAGAGCTCTGTGGGGCGGTGTGGGTGAGGAAGCGCTGCGCCCCCCCGCCCCCCAGCTCTGTGTCTAAGCCACACCTCCCGTGTGGCTGCATTGAAAAGGAGCTGGGGTTGTGTGAGGCCCGGGGTGGGTGGGGGTGGTGGAGCCCAGATCCCACCGCGTTCGTGCCCCTCCACAGAGACCCCCAGCTCACACAGTCCCTCTGTGTGCTCACACACGGGGCAAGGCCACGCGAGCACACAGTGGCAAGAGCCGTGTCCAGGAACGGAACTTGCCGGAACCTTGATCTTGGACATGCCGCCCCCAGGATGGTGAGAAAATCATGATATTCTGTTCTGGCGGAGCCCACGCCGACTCAACCAGCCTGTGGGCCCGGCTGTGGCCAAGGCGTCGCCTTGGGACTGAGAGGCAGGCGGGGGGCAGGAGCACGTGGGGTCTGAGCGCTGGGAGGAGAGGGCTCGGGGAGGCGGCCGGGAAAGCAGCTGGACGGGGCCTGGGGGCTGGAATCGGTGGGGGATGGTCGAGTGTCTGGTGACCCGGCAGTGGCTTTGGTGGCCTTGGCAAGCCTGGTGTTGGCTGAACGAGGAGGGTGGCAGCCAGGCTGTGGGGGGGCTTGAGTGTGACAGATGGGAAAGGGGCAGCAGCTCCTTCAGCTTCTCTGGAGTCATTTGCCTGAAGCCACTGAGCAGGCAGCCCAGGGGGACCACGCCGGCCCTGCCTGCCAGGAGCCACTCACTCTGGCCACGCTGGCCTGGCAGCCTGCTTCAGGACACGCCCCCTGCCTCTGGACCCCGCCCGTGGACACACCCAGTGTCTCTGGATCCCGCCCACCCCAACACGCCCCCTGTCTCTGGACCCTGCCCACCCAGGACACACCCCTGACTCTGAACCCCACCCATCCCAGACATGTCCCTGCCTCTGAACCCCGCCCACCCCAACACACCCCCTGCCTCTGGACCCCGCCCACCCCAACACACCCCTTGCCTCTGGACCCCGCCCGCCCCGGACACGCCCCCTGCCCCTGCTCCCACCAGCACGGGGCGCCTGTTCGCTCCCTGCAGGGCTGCACTGCGCTGCTGCCCCTCGCCCATCCCAGCTCAGCCGCCCCCTTCCACGCTCCCGGAGCAGCGGGCGGCTGTGCTGCCGGCGGGTTTACATCTTGGACAGGAGTCCTTTCCTGGGAGCAAACATCGCTCAACAGCTCTAATCTCCAGTCTGCTGGTTTCATTATTTAAACCAAAATGAAATGTGACCCAGAGTGAGAGAAGAGAGCAATGTGCAGCTGGAGTCCTAACGAGGCATTTGCAGCCTCGCCGGCGATGTGCGCCCCTCCGCGCACGGGGATCAGGACTCCCCCAGGTGGGCAGCAGACAAGGCTGACTGTTGCCCAAGCTGGCCAGTGGGAAATCTAACAACAACGGCACACGCTGGCGAGCACAAATCAACTCCCACGCCGCTGCGAATGCCGAGCCGGAGGCCTGGTGTCTGCAGCCTGCCAGCTCATTATCAGGCGGCTCGCGCTGCCAGCAGCTATGGCGCGGCCCAGGCTGCCTTCATGTCGGCCAAGTGGCTGGGGGCTGGGGAGGCCGGGGGAGCCTCGGCCCCTGCTGGCCTGACCCCACCTGTGGCCACAGTGGGTGTGGAGGGCTCCCGTGCGTGGGCACAACAGCTGGGTCTGAGGGAGTGAGGGTGACACCAGAGTGGGAGGTTGGGAGGAGATGGGGGGTCTCTGTCTCAAAAGCAGACTCCTAGCAGGGCTGCTATGAGCTGACCCCAACCTGCCTTTGCCTCCCTCCACGGTCCAGGGTTTGCTGCTGACACTGCAACTGGCCCCGGGAAACCTCTGCTTCCCTGTTCCACCCCCACCTGCCTGGGTGCTCCCCGCCCCTTCTCCTGGTCCACTCCAGCCCACCTTGTAGAGCCCAGACCAACTCCACCTTCTAGGACACAGCAGTTATGAAAATACTGTGGTGATGGTGATGGTGATGATGGTGGTGATGGTGATGGTGGTGGTGGTGATGGTGGTGATGATGGTGGTGGTGGTGATGGTGGTGATGGTGATGGTGGTGACAATGATGGTGCTGGTTGATGGTGATGAAGATGATAATGGCAGCATTGATAACATGCCTCTACCATGCTTGTCGGGCATTATGTGTATTGACCCATTTAGTTCTAAGAACCCCATGATGTGGGGGCCGTGACCATTCCCATTCTACAGGTAAGGAAACTGAGGCCCATACTGTCCATGTGCACCTGACTCCCTACTCCAATGACGGTGTCACCCATTAGACACACACGCAGGGGCGGCCCTACTCCCCTCTCTGACCTCCGCAGCGTCACTCACATCGCTAGCCATTCCTTCCCACCCAGTCCTGCTCCCCCCACTGCCTTCTGGGTTCTGCGCCTTTGCACCCAGCACTTGGGCTGCAGGTGCCAACGGTGGAGGTGGGGGGAGGCAGGCAGGTGGGCTCCGGGCAGAACTCACAGCTGGGGGGACGGGAGGCCTTGCCACCCCGGGCGAGGGCGGCTGCTGAGGCTGCTCCACGGGCAGCAGCTCTGAACGTCCAGTCTGCATGCCGGCTCCGCTGCCCGGCCCCGCCCGCCACACTCCTCTTCCAGACACATGAATCAAGTTTGTGTTCATCTCGCTGCGTCCGGGGAACGCCATTGTGATATACTTCAGCTTCCCGTCCCCCGGGGACTCCGGGGCTGCAGACGGCAGCAAAGAGGAGCCGTTTATTTTGCTTTGCTGAACGCGGGCCCTCAGGGCTGTGTCTGGTTCAGCATCAGAATGCAGAAGGGATTAGGGGTGCAGCCTGGAGAGGCTGAGGGCGTGGGGCGGTTTCTCTGGGGACACTGGGCAGCCTCCCCGTGATGGAGGGGGTAGGGGACGCCACGTGCAGCCGGAGGACCGAGGAAGGGCTGGCTTTGTTTTTTTCACACACGCCGAGAGGGCACTCGTCACGCTGTGTCTCTGTTGTTTATGACAAAACTTGCTTAAACCCATAACAGCCCCCGAGGGAGATGCAGTGCCCCTCCCCCAGCCTGGGAAAGGGGCCAGAGGGATGGGGAGGGGGCAGCGCCCGGGGCCCCAGGGCTGTGCTGCCTGGAGCTGAATCTGCCCCTGGCCAGTCTCTTTTCAGGACTGAGCCACCATGGAGTACCGTCTCAGTCCAGACATGCGTTTTTCTCTTCTCCTGGGGGCCAGCGCACTGAAGCACGGAAAGGACCCCAGCCTAGCTCCAGGGACCCAAGAAGGCGGAGCCACTGACCAGCTCTGCAGGCGCCAGGCTGCCAGCAGGGGAGAAGGGTGCAGCCTGCGATTCCTCTGGGGAAAGGGGGTGGGAGGTGAGGGAGCTGTGCAGCTGGCGCAGGTGGGAGACGCGGCGGGGGGGCGCATCCACTGCCGAGGGCCCCCCCATCCCCCAATACTGGAAGAGTGAGAGCGTCTGCTGTGAGACTGTGAGAAGGAGAGGAAGGTACGCTTTTTTTTCTTTAAGGTTTATTTATTTATTCTGAACATCAGAGTTGGAGACGCAGAGAGAGAAGTCTTCCACCCACTGGCTCACCCCCTAGATGGCTGCAGCTGCCAGCGCTGGGCCAGGAGCCAGGAACTACAGGCAGCTTCAAGCCCACAGGGCTGGCAGGGGCCCAAACACGTGGGCCATCCTCTGCTGCCTTTCCCAGGCCATTAGTAGGGACCTGGATCAGAAGTGGAGCGGCCGAGGCTCCAACTGGCGCCCGCATGGGATGCCAGGGTTGCAGGCTTGACTTCGCCGGCTGTGCCCCAGGGAGGGGCGCTTTCTACACCAGCTCTGCACAGGCCAGGCTGTGGCAGGGCAGGGAGGGTGTTCGGCAGGGTTAGGGTCCCTGGGCCCGAGCTGGGGGGCCTGGGCGGGGCCCAGGAATCTGCAGCTCAGTGATTGCCTCCAACAGGTGCCGATGTTGGCTTCAGGTGGGAGCCGCTGTGGGGAAGAGGGGCACGTTTGCTTCCGCTGGGTGAGCTGTGTCCACCCTGGGCCCTCCCCCGCTGCTGCCTCTGGCCTCCCAGCCTCACTATGAGGCCGAGGAGCTTTGAGAGCTCCAGCTGGGCTGGCCGGTCTACCCGGACAGCTCAGGGCAGGGACACTGCAGCCAGCGACTGGCCAGGTCGGGGCCCAGCTCAGGGCGGGGGTGGTGATGCAGATGGTGGGGGTGCGGAGAGAGCCGGGTGGGGCCGCAGGGGGCCAGAGGCCAAGGCCGCTGTCTGCAGGCGGAATGTCAGAGGGCGCCTGCTGAGTGGCGATCTATGGCGACCTTTGACAGAAGCGCGCATTTTTCTTGGAGGAGGCTCTCCACGCAGGGCCTGTATTAATAACACAGCCTCCAGCAGAGGGAAGGTGAGACGCAGACAGCCCGTCTGCCCAGCACTGCTGATCCTGACAAATGGGGCTTGGACCTCCAGCCGCCGGCAGCGGTGGGGGCGCCGGACTGAACGTGTCAATCCTGCTGGGGAGTGTCTGCCCACCGGCCGCCACCTGGCCAGCCTCTGGGATCTGTGGCCCCACGGGGCGGTGATGAGGTTCAGCACCAGGGACAGGTCCTGGTCCAGCCAGCTGGCGG
Organism: Sylvilagus bachmani; assembly: GCA_015711505.1. Classification (NCBI taxonomy): domain Eukaryota; kingdom Metazoa; phylum Chordata; class Mammalia; order Lagomorpha; family Leporidae; genus Sylvilagus; species Sylvilagus bachmani. The sequence goes on from CM027388.1 coordinate 1,565,083, forward strand.
GGGGCGCAGCCCCGGGGCGAGGCTGTGGCTGAGACCCGGCTGGGCGGGGTCTGTGGGCACTCACAGCTCCAGGAGCCCTGTGGTTTCAGTACACAGCCATTGCTGCAGGGTTGCGTGATGTCCCTGCCCATCAGGCCCTGCTCTGGGGGGCTTTCTCTGAGGGTGGAGCCCATCCTGGGGGCGTCCCTCAGTCAGTGGCTGGCATGGGGCAGCAGGGATGCAGGTGTACGAGTGGCTGCCTCAGGGTGGGACCCAGGCAGGGTGCAGGCTTCAGGCTCCGCTTGTGTGGCATGCACAGCCCCTCCCTCCCTGCCCCACCCCCGAGAGCCGAGTCTGTGTCCCAGGTGAGCATGCCCGCCCGGCCGACCTCCAGGGGTTTCTGGGGTAGGAGCTGTCTGACCGGGGCGGTCAGACACACAGCTCTGGGCATGGGCCCCAGCGAGCGCTCAGCCATCAGGAGGGGTCAGAGCCGCTGAGCTCGGGCGGCAGCTCTGGCCCTCAGGTAACCAGAGGCAGGCGGGCTGGGAGCTCCCTGTGGGCATCACGTTCGTGGGCCCCATGAACAGGAAGTAGCAGGTGCCTTGGAAGCTCTGGTTGGACACCAGAAGTGTGGCAGGGGAGGCTCGTGGCTGGCACAGGGCAGCCCCCAACAAGGGCAGGCCATGGCACCTCTGCCTTGCACCCCTGGGAGAGGGGCACGGGTCCCTGGCACAGCTGTTGTCTGTCCAATGGCGCCTGCCCTCTCTCGACTCATTACAGGACGCGGATGCGGGTGGTTGGCGAGAGAGAAACGTGTCCCCCTTTTCCCTCTGGGTTGGCAGGTGCACTGACCCCACGGGGCTCCGAGCCGGACTCCCGCCACCTCTCCCTGCCGCCTCATCACAGCGACTGGGCTGCTGCCGTCTGGTCTCGCCTCCCTCCAGAGCTGGTGCTGAGGCTCTGGGCTGCTGGGGTCCGGGTCCTGAGCTGTGCACGTCCACACCCTCCACGGAGGCCCACTGTGTCCCTCTAGTTTGCATGGGGTCTCCTGTGTCATTTCTCCCTAACAATTCCCTGTTATTGAGCTTTCTGCACTCTTTCTTAACCATCCTCCCCTAGACCAGAGCAGAAAGCCACCCCCTCCACCATCTTGGATACCTCCCCATTTCCATGTTTTTAAGTAACTGCTAAGGGTAAGCGTTGCACATGCTGAAATCCTGAACAGCAAACACAGGCACTGGCTGCATGCTGACGGTGTTGGAAACGTCTTTATCCTTTTACAAAACAAATCTAAAGGCCGGCATCAAAGATGCGTACAAGCCAAGTGAACTGACAGGGTTTCTAGCTACGCGATTTCCTGAGCCAGTCTGCATCGGCTGTCTTCCGCGTAACAACATAAAAGCTTGCATATGCAGAACTTACTCCCATTTTTTAATAAAACAACTCAAGCTGAAAAACGGTGATGTGAGTGCAACTTAAATTTGGTATCGTTTTATAACCCGCAACACACTTGACGTAATCTGAATTGACACAAACAACCTCATCTCACCACGCTGACTTCCAGGATCCGACTGGAAGCCCCGAAGTCAGAAGACGCAGTTCAGAACTTAGACTGCCATAGGGTCAGCCATGGGGTCAAGATAAAATAACGCATTTAGGCTGAGCGTTTACCCCAAGCTGTGGGACAGAGCTGATCAGAGTTAAAGAAATCACTCAAACGTTAAGATGATTCCGTTCTGCCACTCGAGACTCAACAATGGTGACAGAAATACACAAAACCCTCAAGACGCACACAAACTCTCGTCACCTAGGTCAGTTACAGTAGCACTGTGGTCATCAGCATAGGAGCCGGTACCCAGGACAGTGAAGTTCACCAGGAAGCCAAGAGGCAGAGGACCAGAGCCTCCTGCAGCCGTCGGCTAAGGGAAAGTCGCCCTCGGCTGCAGAGAAGGGAGCAAGTCCTGCTCAGGCTGCAGAGGGTTATGGGTAAGGCCGCTGTCTTGCTTGGGTGGGGCCCCGCCTGGCGGGCTGTGCCGAGGCACTTCCGCTTCCCCTCCTGTCTTGAGTGAGGACAGCTGCTGAACTGGGGGGGTGGTGGTGCAGCACAAGAGAGCGGGGAAGGGCCGAGGGGCCGGCTTGAAGGAGATGGGTGTGCCTCGGTCCCCATGAAGTATCCCCAGAGGACTTCACCTGTCCCGAGATGTGGCTCTGTCTTCAGTCGGCAGAGACGCCTGGTGCTCCTTCCTCTGTCCACACGGCTCATCCTGTCCTGAGCATTTTGTAGCCGTGAGCACCCGAGCAGCATTTAACCGGGTGCAGCAAGGAGACTCCTGGCTCCAGAGAGTGAAAAAGGGCGAGAAGAGAGGGAGAAGCAGGCTGCACAGGGAGCTGTCCTGGGGGCGAGGTTGCCTGGCACTGACTGCTGGTCCTCTTCCCTCCTGGCTGGCTTGCCAACGATGTTAGCAGAGGAGGGTGGGGTGGGTCTCGTTCTCATGCAAGAAAGAATTTAGATGTGAGACAGAGAGCAGTGGTCAGCAGGGCAGCAAGGTTTAACGGGGTTGGGCGTCCGTCAGAACAGCGGGGACAGAACCCGAGAGAGAGAGAGAGAGAGAGAGAGAGAGAGAGAGAGAGAGAGACAGTGCCCACTCGGCCTGGGGCCAGCAAGGTCGCGTGGTTTAGTGCAGAGAATGCACCTGGCAGGCCAGGCGGGCGCTCGGCAGAGCTGAGAGCTGAGCTGTGTTCTCACTGGGCTGATCGGGGAAGGGGTCCCGTCCTTCCTGCCGCGTCTCCTCCCCCTCCTCCCCTTCCTCCTCCTCCTCTTCTTCCTCCTCCCCCTCCCTCTCCCTCTCCTCCTCTTCCTCCTCCAGGACAAAGGGCTACTGAGTGGGGATCAGTGAATTCCCCCCCCCCCCGGGTTTCACTGCGGAGGGGGAGCCAGGCTCCTTCCTGGGTGAGGTGGGTCGGGTCAGCGGCTGCACCCTCTCTCGGGTCTGCTGGAGCTGTGATCTTTAACAACGTGTGTGCCTCCACTGCTCTATTTTCATTTATTTCAAAAGCAGAGAGGCAGGCGGAGCGAGTGCCTGTCAGTCCCCAGATGCCCACGACTAGGCCAGGTGGAAGCTGGGAGCCGGGAGCTTCACCTGGGACTCGCACGTGGGTGGCGGGGACCCGAGTGTTTGAACCACCACCCTCTGCATCTCAGGGTGCTCGACAGTCGGATCTCAAGCCTGGGCCCTGCAAGAGAGGGGCAGGTGTCCCGAGTGAGGGCTTATGCCACCCCCAGTCTGCAACCTGGGAGTCCCCGTGCCCAGCCTGGGCACCCCCACGCCGCGTGCTTCCTCCTCCGTGGACCCTTTGCTCGGAGCCGGGCCCTGACGGTCAGAGGGGAGCCATCGTGATTTTTTATTATTATCATTTTCTGCAGATGGACTGAGCACTTCATAAATGTTAACAATGACAGATCACCAGGCCCAGCGACACACAGGCACATAATGACAGTCATTACCCGACAGCCATCTGATGGCCCGAGCAGCAGGGGCCCGCGAAGCAGCGCGGCCGGGGACGGACGCCCGAGCAGCAGCCGGCACACAGAGTCAGCCGCAGGCCCCAGGGGACAGCACGGCCGGGAGGGGTCAGACGCGGGGGTGCAGCCCATGCAGGCGAGCGCGAGGCTGCCACGGTTTCCTGGGGCAGCCGTATCGAATCTCAACAAAGCACACACTTCTTGCCCAGCATCACAAGGGTGGCAAGTTGGCACCCAGGTGGGGCCAGCGTCGGCTCCTGGTGGCTGTGAGGGACGGTCCACCCCGGGCCCTTTCTCCCGGTGTAGTCCTGGTGTTCCTGGGCTCGTGGGGGCGTCACTCTGGCACCGCCCCTCCTCCACGCGTCTTCCTCTCTCTCTGAGTCATTGCCGTGCAGCCCAGCCTGGTCCGGCACGACCTCACTGTGCCTGTATTTGCAACCGTGCTCTGCCCAAGGCCACGTTCACAGGCCATGGGTGGCCATGAGTTTTGGGGGAGGGGACACCGTGCCACCGTCCTTGGTCATCGAGTGGAGAGTTAGCCGAGGAATGGTGGCTCCCGGCCGGCACCTGCTCCGGGGGGCTACACTGCCATGTGGACACTCTCTCCATCCACTTGCTGGAGCTGGAAGGTGTGGTCCGCTTCGCACGTGCTGGGGACTGGCTGGACCCCGGCTCTGCTGACACCGTGTCCCCAGGCCTCACCGTGCAATGCTCTTGGGAGGAGAGAAGACACTGTCTGCTTCCGCCCAGAGGCACCAGGGAGCAGCCGCCTGCACGGGCGGCCGGCAAAGGGCTGAGCCCTGCAGGTCGTGAGAAACACGGGGTCACTTGAACGAAGACCTAAGTGTTTTCCGTAAGTGAGAAAACTGTTCAGGGCCCCTGGACACACATGCACACACGCACATCTGTATAAGGTCGAAGTACTCGTGAGCTTGCACAAGCAGCACAGTTTCACACCGAGCTGGCCTGTGCACATTTTTACATCTTTGTGTAGAAACACCTCTACCCATGTAATTGTCTAGTGGTGAAAACCACACGTGTCTGCGTGTTTGAGTGTGCACAGCTCAGCCGCTGTCTCTGGTCGTGCAAACCTTCAGTTGTGCAGCGTCTGCACCTGTGCGAGCTCCGGCACCTGTGTGTGTGCTTTAACCTTATCCGGTTTTATACACCAGGATGCCGACGCACACAGACGTGGCCTCACTCGCCCGAGGCCGCCTGCTGGTCCACTGCGGCACCGGGACTTGGTCCAGCGCGTCTGACTCGCCTGCTGTCTGTCGCTGTGTTGGACAACCCAGCATGAACGATATGGCCCTGCGCCTGCACGTAGTAGGTGTTTGGTAAGTCCCTGTTGAGTGAATGGATGCAGGAACCGGTCTGCTCTGCTGGGAGTACAACCTGCCAAGCTCTCAGGAGAGTCATTGCATAACACGCAGTAGAACGATCACACCCGCACTCCAGAGCCTGCAACGTCACTCCTGCACGGAGACACGCAGGGGAGCGTTGCCGTGCTGGGGAGCCGTGTGCCGCGCCCCCGCAGGAAGAATTCTGACAACAGTGCAGGAGTGTGCGCTCGCCTCGGGCCTGGTGCCGCGGAGCACGGGGGCATCACGTGAGCCCCCGCCAGCAGGCAGGGCGCCCACAGTCGGGCGAGCTGAGCAAAACCCAGGTGCAGAGGACGGTGCCACAGGCACGTGTGTGTGTGCGTGTGGGGCGTGTGTATGCTGGGGTGGGGTAGGCATAGAGAGAGGAAGGTTGGTGTGAAACTGTGCTGCTTGTGCAAGCTCACGAGTACTTCGACCTTATACAGATGTGCGTGTGTGCATGTGTGTCTCCGTGTGTGCAGGCATGTGTGTGCATGTTTGTGTGTGCATATGTGTGCGTGTCTCTGTGTATGTGTGTGCGTGTGTGTGTGTCTCTGTGTATGTGTATGCGTGTGTGCTGGAGGTGGGGTGGAGAGACGCAGAAAGACTCACAGACAGACAGGAGGAGGGAGTTGAGAGAGGAAGAGAGGGAGAAAGAGAAACTGGAGTTTGCTGGGCAGAGCGAAGAGGAAGGCATGGCCTGGCGTTGGGACCAGGGTCCTCCCTGGCTGGCCCTGGATCCAGCCCCTTAAGGATTCTGGTTTCCAGTGAGGAGGAGAAGTGGGGGCAGAAGGGGCGGAGGGGGATCTGCTCGTGCTCCACTGACCCTGGTCGCCACCCTGCAGGGCTCAGAGTCTGGGGCTGCTGTGAGCCGTGACACGGGCCAGGAGGCTCGGAACCATGGAGGCTCACCCCTGCGCAGCTCCTGAGGCCAGAAGTCCAGAGACTGCATGGCTCTGTGTGCATCTGTGCACGTGTGTGCATGCATGTGTCTGTGTGCACGCCTGTGTGTGCATCTGCATGCGTGTGCACGCCTGTGTGTGCATCTGTGTGTGCATCTGCATGCGTGTGCATGCCTGTGTGTGCATGTGTGTGCATCTGCATGTGTGTGTGTGCACGCCAGTGTGTGCATCTGCATGCGTGTGCACGCCTGTGTGTGCATCTGTGTGTGCATGCATGTGTGTGTGTGCACGCCAGTGTGTGCATCTGCATGCGTGTGCACGCCTGTGTGTGCATCTGTGTGTGCATGCATGTGTGTGTGTGCACGCCTGTGTGCCTGTGTGCATCACATCTCTGCCTGTTCGTGTGTGCATGCCTGCCACCTTGCGCCGCACGGCCGAGGGCCTTAGGGCTTGGAGTGGGGCTCCTGGCAGCATCAGGGAAACTGGCAGCCTCAGCTGTGCGGCCGTCCCTCCTTTCTGCCTTGAGTTTTGTGGCAGCCACCAGGGGGAGGCCTGGGAGCAGGCGCCTGCACCAGACTCCCGTCCGCGGGGCTTGGGCTGCCGGAGGGGAGGGGAGGGGCTCCGCACGTCATGTGCACCACGTGGACGTTTTGTTCTCCATCTGGGTGCAGCCTGGAAGCCGCGTGCCACCTTGTTGGGGTTGGCGGCAGGGGCTGCTGGGAGCAGTGTCGGGGTTGATGGCAGAGCCCGGGGAGGCTCGTCTGCAGGTGCACCAGCAGGCCCCCCCCACGCTCACAGGCAGAGGGCCGTTCCCCGGGGAACTCCCGTCTCTGAAGTGACCAGCTTGGCAGCCACAGCGGCTGGACGACAGCCCTGCCTGCGCCTGGGGCCGCTGTGGACGTGCCGTGTGACGTCACTGCTCGGTGCACCACCCCTGAAGCGGGGGCCCTGGCTCCGGGTGGGGCTGGAGGCCAGGGAGTTCCCAGGCGAGGCGTCCTCACAGCAGCACTGGGCACAGCCTCGCTCTCACGGTGGCTGCTCTCGCTGAGCTCGGCGCTGACCGAGACGGCATGGCGTGCCAGGCCAGGGGCAGCGTCTCACGTTCCTCTTGCTTTCTGTCCTAGAACAAACCTGTGGGGTTCCCGAGGTGGGCGTCCAGCTTTGGGGAGGTGCTGGTCTCGACTCCAGGGACTGCATGGCCCCCACCCCACCCCCTGGTCTGCCAACCTCACGGCCAGGAGCCTCCTCCCTGCCACCGGATCGGGCTGTCTGTCCCGGGCCAGCATCTTCCATGCTGTGAGCTAAGGCTCAGCAAACTGAAACCACCGGCCACGGCAGCCCCAAGGCCAGAACGCGGCAGGGCTGCGGTTGAAGGTGGGCTGGAGTCTGGCTCCCTGCCGTGACCCCTGCCTGCGTGGCCAGCATCCTGGGGGGCATGGCACCAAGGGGGCTGCTGGGGCCTGAGCCACTGGTCAGATGTCCCCTGGCAGGAGAGGAATTCAGAGGTGGTGAAGCCTGTCAGGCCACACGGTGCCAGCGCTCGTCCCCTCAGGTGCGTGTGGGCGAGGCCACCTCCATGAGCTCTGGCTGGGCAGAGAGGGGGGTTGGGGGACGTAGAGACGGGGCTGGAGCGGAAGGTGTGCGAGCTGGCTCCGTTCAGGCTCCTTTCCGGGGCTCCTCAAGGCCACTGACGGAGTAGTGTCAGCACCCAGAGTGACAGCCGGCAGCCGTGCAGGCAGACAGGAAGTGGCCGGGGCCAGGGGAGGGCCCGAGAGTGGACAGAGAGCAACGTGTCCAGAGGCTGATCCAGGAGAGCAGGAGTCAGACACAGGTGCTCCCAGGTGTGGGCTGGGGCTGGCATGGGCAGGTGCTCCCAGGTGTGAGCTGGGGCTGACGTGAGCAGTTGCTCCCAGGTGTGGACTGGGGGTGTCATGGGCAGGTGCTCCCAGGTGTGGGCTGGGGCTGACGTGAGCAGGTGCTCCCAGGTGTGGGCTGGGGTGATGTGGGCAGGTGCTCCCAGGTGTGGACTGGGGCTGGCATGGGCAGGTGCTCCCAGGTGTGGACTGATAGGATGAGTAATGTCCCGAAACCTCTGTCACCCAGCAGAATCTCTCCCGCTCTGAGACCTGGGGAGACCCCACCCAGCCCCATCCGGGGGGCTTTTCTCTGGCAGTCGCACTGGGGCGCTGGACAACCTCGGGCCTGCTCCTGTGGGACAGCCAGGCCTCCTCTCTCACCACCTCCTCTGGTTCTGGCCTTTCTCTGTGATGGACCAGTGGGCATTTGTCAGTAGATTTCAATGTCCATTACCTTTGTGCCAAAGCAGAGAAGGGCAGTGTGTGTCCACCTGCAGAGCAGCGAGGGGCAGGGCCTTGGGGTTTCCTCTGAGCAGGGGCGGGGTCTCTCAGGACTCCCCCAGCCTCTTCCTTGCAATGCGGCATCGCTGGGGCAGAGACGCAGGGTCTTTCTGCTCAGGTCTCCCCTGCCCAGCTCGGCTTCCTTCCCCGGAGCCCCTGCCCCGGCAGCCTGCACAGAGCTGCCCTCCGGAGCCCACACCGGGGTCCATCCCACTTCCCCTGTTTGTGCCCTTGTAGCCTGAGGGACACCCCCCACACACCCATGGCTATGCACCCCAGGAGAGTCCACCCAAGGCCACTGCTGCCCTGTGCACTGCACATGGCCTTGTCTAGCTGTGGCAAACAGGCTGTCCAGCCAGGATGGGCCTCAGCAAGCACCTGGCCAGCTCCCAGCCCATATCCAGGGGACACACAGCGGAGGTTTGCAGAGGGGAGGTGAGGAGGATGCGCTGGGGGAGGGACCACCCTGGGAACGAGGGGGCGGCAGCAGGAGCGTCCTCGGGGGGCAGGGGCCAGAGCCGAGGGCCGAGGGGGCACTGAGCCGGGTCCGTCCAGCCAGCAGCGCGGGGACGTCAGGCGGGAGGGATGGAGAGTGAGGGCTCTTTCCTGCCCGGTGACTGTCCCCGGGTGCAGGGCCCACACAGCCACAAGGGCTCATGGCACCTTCCGGTGTGTGTGGTACTCGCTCT
>CM027388.1:1574393-1644275 GCA_015711505.1 Sylvilagus bachmani
TAGGGAGGGGAGGGGAGGGAGGCGATCAGGACAGGGAGGGGAGGGGACAGGGAGGAGAAGGGGGAGGGGAGGGGAGAGGAAGGGGGAGAGCAGGACAGGGAGGGGAGGGGAGGGGAAGGGAGAGAGCAGCACAGGGAGGGAAGGGGAGGGGAGGGGAGAGCAGAGACCCTGTGTCTTGTTTGGACGGTGCTGAGGTCATGGAAACAAAGGCACAGTTGGACAGCTGTCTCCACAGAGACAGACGGCCAGGGACAGCTGTCCCCCGGGACCGGCCGTCGCTCTGTCCCCGACTGCGGCTCCACCCCCCCCTCCCGGTGCCCAGGCCTCCTGCTGCGCCCATAGACATCTTTGTGTTTCTTGAGCTGGGTGGGGTGGGGCCGCTGAGGCACTAACAGCTCACCTCCACACTGTGACTGCCCACGTCTGGAGCACCCGTGTGAGCAGCCGAATGCCCAGGGCTGCAGCTGGGGCTCCAGGGTGGGGGCCAGACGGGCACTGCGGCAGGAGAGGGGCAGGCTGTCGGCCAGGCAGGACAAAGACCCCCGAGCTCCCCAGGATGGGGACTTCACCTGCTTCTTTGCTGCTCCAGGTCCAGCGCTTGATCAACGGCCGGTGCGGGCAGGTGCTGAAGACCAGGGGCTGGGTGCGGAAGGGGAGGACCGCCGTCGCGGGCAGCGGAAGCAGGCCTGCAGCAGGTGCATCGGGGCTGGCAGGACCGGAAGCCATGAGAGCCAACACTGGGGGCTGGCAGAGCCGACAGGGGGTCCCGGAAGGTTAGTGAGCCGAGGACAGGGATCAGAGCTGGGTGTTAGGGGTGACGCAGGCCGGCACACCGGGCCACGGGCTGTCATGGTCAGAGGCTCCGACACCCCAGGCAGGGTGAGAGCAGCAGCCATGGATCCCCACGCACCTGCACCATCTACGCACCTGCTCCTCAGAGCCGCACCTGCAGGAGGCCCCCAGTGCATGGCCCGGCAGTCACAGGGCACCAACACCGAGGGTCCCCTGAGTGTCCTCGGTGGGAGGGGTGAGAACGGCACAGGGTTTGGGGCAGAGCAGCTGTGACGTCACACTGGGCCGGCTCTTCCTCTCACAGGTTCACCGCCTGCCGATGTGCACAGGGACCCCTCCCCCATCTAGACTGCCCACAGAGGCAGGGGGACAGTCCCCTAAGGGCCACCATTTCCATGGCCTTGAACTTGAACCAGGAGCTCCCAGAAGCCGGGCACCAGCGATAGAATCCCGCTCCATGATGCATGTGAGACGCCCGGCCGGTACGTACAGAGCCTTGCCCGGCATTGCCATGGAGGGAAGGGCCAGGAAGGAACACGGATTCACCTCAGAGCCCGGCAGAGGCGGCCGCGTCGCCCTCGGGGTGGGGAGATCCCCTTGCTGCAGCGAGAATTGAAGCCTGCTCCTGCAAGCCTCTGGCAGCTCTCAGAGTCTCGGGGTGGGTCCCCTGGGCTCGGGGGTCTCGAGCAGAGCCGCTCTGGGCTCGGGGGTCACAGATAGAGCCGCTCTGGGCTCGGGGGTCACAGATAGAGCCGCTCTGGGCTCGGGGGTCTCGGGCAGAGCCGCTCTGGGCTCGGGGGTCACAGATAGAGCCGCTCTGGGCTCCCGCACTTGGCCACCAGCCCCAGCAGCGCGTTCTTTGGCTTTTGCCAAGTGCAATTAGGTTGAAATTAGGCGGGGTGCTGGTTGCCGGCTTTTATGGGCAAATCGTATTGAATCACCGCGTGAGACGCAGCGAGAGGCGGGGGCTGCGTGTGCTGTTACTGCCGGAATATGGAAATAATAGCAATAACAGTAAATCCAGCAGATGTGTGAACTCCTTAGAAACCTGCACCTCGTGATGATCTTACTAATCTGCACAGGCAACGGGGGGAACCTGGGGGGAAACTGAGGCCCCGTCTCGCCGTCACGGTGCCAGGCATTTCTGGGTTGGTTCTCCGGCCACGGCGGAGAGCGCTGGTGAGGAGGAGGACGGCCCGGCTGCAGGAGGTGAGCACAGCCTGGCGCCATCAGGCTCCGGCACCCACGAGGCTTGGCATCCGTTGAGCGGTGGCTCCGCGGCTCCCCGTGGGTTTCCATCCTGGGAAGAGAGCACTCAACAGACTGCGAGAGTAACACAGCCGCAGAATCCGCTGTATTCACAGGGAACAGCGGTGCGAAAACGTAGCCACCCGAGCCGTCTGTCTCTCACTACGCACAAATGAGCCGGTCGGCGCTCTCAGGAAACAGGCGCTGTGCCGGGCTGTGTTCTGAGTGCTGGGGAGGCAGGCTGGGCTGAGTCAGGAAGCTCATGGGCTAGGTGTGTGGGATGTGTCGTTGAGTTCCGCGGGGCTCGTTGGGGCGCGACCCTCCCTAAGTCAGAGGGAGCCTGCACTGCACCGCTCCTATCAGCAGTGGTCACGGGTGGAACAGTGTGGCCCCGAGACCACGTCCACTGGGCATGTCGCAAGGTTACCGCGTTAGCATGCTGGTCTCTGTAGATGCACGAGGTAGCCTCGGGCTGTGCTGGCTTACAGGGGTCGGCACCCTGCATCTGGTGTCCCTAAGCAGGGAGAGAGATGGCCCGGAGGGGTGGAGGACTGCTCCCTACCCCCGCCACCCTGGTCTCGGACTTCTGGCTTCGGAACCGAGTGGGGAGGGATTTCCGGTGTCCCGCCACCCATGACGCTGCCCCGGCAACGAGTCGACGAGTCGAGTCGGGAGACACTTAGCTCTCACGGCCTTCCCGGATCGTCCCTGAATTCTCCTCTATGTTCTTTATGCAGGGCGTTCGCTGGATTCTGCAGGCACCTGGGGTGGGGACGTGGGACTTCCTCAGAGGCTCAGAGAGGGTGCGTGGTCGGGTGGCACGGGGCGCACGGCCTCACTCGGGCATGGGGCTGCAGTCGGGAGGAAGCTGCATGGTCCCCCCTTAGCTCGCGCTGCTGGAGCGTCCCCAGGGTCCGAGTCCCTGGCTTTAAGGAGACCGGCTTGCGTGGGTGGTGAGTTGCAGTTTGTTCTGGTAATCCTAACTCCAAAGGACAACCCAGGTCTGACCTCGGACGGAGCAGGATCGAGAGTCACTGGGTCCTGGGAAGCCTGGGGTGACCGTTCTGACCGGATGGCGCACTTGCCAATGACACAAGGCCTTGTTCCCTCAGCAACACTGTGAACAGAGCGGGAGCGCTGGGTGTGCGCGGAGAGCAGGTGGCGTCTCGTCCCCCCACCTGTGGGGCCAGGTGCAGCAGGTCAGGGCCTCGGGTTCAGCAGCAGAGGCAAATTCAAGCCTAGGACGGTTCTCCTCAGCGCCATCCCGGGCTGGGCCGAGACCTACGGGAAGCAGTGAGAAGGGAGGTTCCGGATCGCCCAGAGAGTTCTCCGGCGCCACTTACCTCTGCCCCCCGCCCAGCGTTCCCCATATCCCGGGAGGGGAGGGGCCTGCTGACCCTGCACCCTGACCTGGGACCCGGCTGCCTTTTCGTTCCAGTGGTTCACTCAGAACCTGGGACCACCGTCCCCGACCGCAGAGCCCCTGAGACAAACTCCAGACTGCCCGCCACTGTCCACTGAGCTCCTGGCCCTGCACGTGGCGGCCAGGGGCACCAGCAGCCCCGGGTGCTTGTGGGAGACGCAGGTCCGGGCCTCACCCAGAGCTGCTGAGTGAGGGCCGGGTGCTCATGGGGCTCCAGGTGGGGCCTGCGCATTGGTGGGCGCTGGGGGGCCATGCTCCCAGGCTGCCTCGCCGTCTCTGCCCAGGCCCACCGCCCTCAGCCCGTGTGGGCCCCAGTGTCTGTTTTGGAAATGCCCCAACAGCGTTGGGTGCTGGGCAGAATAACGGGATCGCCCCCATGGAAGCGCCAGGAGGGTCCCGGCCCGCCGACACCAGCGCTGCCGGAGGGGGGCCGGGGACCTGCCCTGGAGTGACTGGCAGCCGTGGCAGGGCAGAGCCCCCGCCCCTCCAGGAGCCAGGCTGCCCCCGGGCCCCGCGCAGGCTAAGCCGGCCTCCGTCCGTCAGAGGCCCAGTCCGGCTTCACTTCATTTCGTCTTACTGTGTAATTGGGTCCATCATGCAGCTTAGCTCGGTCTATTCAGACTGGCTTTGTGGGAGCTCGGGCTGATGGGACTAATTATTTTCCCCAACCTCGTTTCCCATGGAAATTTCCACAGGGCTCTGTGTCGGCTGCCGGGAGTCGTAGTGGGTGTATCAACCAGGCTCAGGTGGGTTCCTGCAGAAAGCCCAAGTCGGGGGTGGGCTTCTGGTGCAGCCTGCATCCCGCGAGGATGGCACTGGGTTCGAGTCCAGGCTCTGCTCCCAGTTCCAGGCTAATTCCCACCGTGGAGGCGCTGGGTGATGGCTCCTACCTGGGATCCTGTTGCCTGTGTAGGCGACTCGGATCCCAGCTTCTGGCTTGGAGGCATTTGAGGAGTGAGCCAGTGGGTGAGAGCTCGTTCTGTCTCTCTGTCTGTCTCTGCCTCTCAAATAAAGCCCAGAAGCCCCGGGCGTGGTTCTGAGGCTCTGGCTCCCAGAGGGTCTCCTCCACCCTGAGGACCAGGGGTTGAGAGGGTCCCGGCTCCTCCGGCTCCTGAGAGTGATCTCATGGGACTGAGCAAGTCTCAGAGGCCCCATGGGGCGGGAAGGAGCCAGCACTTCCGGCCCAGTCCAAAGCATGAGGGGGGCTGCCCGGGTTTGTGGGTGCTGCTGGGGGCAGCGTCTCCATTGCTTCCCTGAGCGGCTCAGAGGCGACAACCGGCTGTGACGGCCACTGTGGGGCCCTCGCTGTGCCTGCACGGGCTGGGGACCCGGGCAGGAGGGGTCGCGTCTGGGGTGCCCCTGCACACTTGCCCCTCTCTTCTGGTTCAGCAGCACTGGCAATCGGCTCTTCACTTACCCCAGACCTGGGAAGAACGTAGAACCAGCTCGTGCAGGGAGCCGAGGTGGGCACCTACATCATCCTTGCACTGTAGCCAAGGTGGTGAAGGCATGGGGCGTGCTTGGCTTTGCCCAGCGTGGCCTGCCTCGTGAGAGGGGGAGCTGGTTGCAGCCCCGTAGTGGCACCCAGCTCCTGGGCCAGGATGGAGTGTGGAGTGAGGTGGCCGGGGCAGAGGGCAGGTGCAGCCCATCTGAGCGCTGAGCCTCGGAGCCTGGGATTCACTCCTGAGCTTTCTCCACGGGGAGGTGGAGCCAGGACTGTGGGCTGCACTTGGCCTCCACTGGAAACCACGCTGGACCATGGATGGGAGCCGGCAGGAACGCTCCCCCCACGGGCTCACCTTTGGCCAGAGCCTGATGGTGTGTGGTCTGGGGTTGGGTGCTTTCGGGCAGTGGGTGTCTGTTGGGCCGTTCGGTGCTTGTGAGACCCAGGAGTGTCCCTCTGGGTCGCCCAGGACTTGGCAGTTCTCCCGCATCTGGGGGCAGCAGGATGTCCCAGGTGCCGTGGGCGGTGACCAACACCCCGTCACTCTGGCAAACTCTGGCAGCTTTTATCAAGTTCAACCCTCGTCTCCTCCGCACCCCAGCAGCCCCACTCCGAGGGGCACACCCTGGAGGATGAGCACACACTCCCTGGGGTGTGGTCACGGGGAGCTCCAGGCTGGCTGTGTTTGGTGCGGGTGGTGCCAGGTGGATGCCGGGAGCGTGGCCACAGAGGGCCCAGCGGCTTCACATTTACGGTACTGCCTAAGCGTCTCTTCTCTGGGCTGCTTCTGATTCCGATCCTCTCCCTGTGCCGTCCAGATCTTTCCTGACATCTGCGAACCCTTCCAGTCATCGTGGGGGTCCCCCCTCCCCGATGCTTAGCTGGGCGGTCTTGATGAGGGCCCCCCAGGGACCCCTGTCTTGCAGCTGGAGTCTGAACACAGGGCGGTCTTTCCCCCAGACGGTGGGCTTCCTACTCAGTCCTTTGAGACCATTCTTCATAGAATTCTTTCAATTTATTCACACATTTTGCTTGTTATTCACAATTTATTTTTAGGTCCATAAGAATTGAAAAATTTTAATGATAAAACATTGAAAAGAGATGCGGAGTTTCCCTGGCCCGGCGGCCGCGTTGCCCATGTGTGCATCCGTAGGTCTCAACAGACGTGGGTTCGTTGGTTCGAGAGGTTCCCGGGGGGGGGGGGCAGAGGCGTGGCCGTGCCCCTGGAGAGTTCAGAGCCTGTTCCACTCCGCTGGCCTGCTGGTGGGCACTCGCTCTCACGTCTGTGTGGCCATCAACAGGTGCAACTCACCCACGGCCCGAGTGGGAGGAGGCCCTCGATCTTTACCCTCGAGGCAGCAGTGGGTGCAGGGTGGGTGTGTGGGTAGGAGGGGCAGTGGGCGGGGAGGTGGGGGCTTCACCACAACTCCCCTGGGCGTGGGAGGTGGGAGTTCTTGGATGGGTGGGTCCACGGCTGCCTGCCTGGGGTGGGTGGGGGGTACACTCTGCTGTGGGCTGTTTGGCTGGGGGGTTGAGGGGCCCCACTCCCTCCCGGGAGCCACTGCGGCTGCTCCTCTGAGGACGCCCTGTCTCTGCTGGGCCAGCAGCGAGGCCGCTGGGTTCCTCCTCTCGCTGGCGCCCACTGCTCCCTGTTCCCCTTGAGCCGGTCTTCCTGAGCTGGGGGGTTCACGGCTCCAGTGGAGGCCCCGGTGGGGGTGCGCAGGCGCCCTAACCGCTCCCGGGTTTTGGAAACAGCCTCTACAGAGGTTTGGCCTCGTGCTGGGAGGAGGTCGTTCGGATGGGAAGCGGGACCCAGCCCTGCACGCGGGGAGAGCCCGGGTGATGCTTCTACATGGCAGGGAATGCCGGCGGCGGCCCGCGGCACACCAGAAGCTGCGGGAGCCGGCCCTGCATGCGGGGAGAGCCCGGGTGATGCTTCTACATGGCAGGGAATGCCGGCGGCGGCCCGCGGCACACCAGAAGCTGCGGGAGCCGGCCCTGCCACACTTGGTGCGGGGCTCCCGAGCTCCCCACCGGGGGCGGGGTAAATTCCCACGGGCCTCAGGCTCCCGCGTCTGGAACGCAGCCCCAGGAAACCATCACCAGCCTTGCGTCGGCGCCTGCACACCACGGCGGTCTCTGGGGAGAAGCTCCGGTCTCCTTGGATAAAGAGCGAGGCCTCCAGGGTGTCCGTGCTGGGAGGGGCTGTGGCTCATTCATAGCTCTCCCCTCCCCTCCCCCAGCCCCCAGAGCAGAAGGGTCCTGAGAGGCATCCCGTGACCCACATGCACGCGGGGTTTGTGGGAAACGGGCTTCACAGGTGCGTTTATGTTGATGCGAAGGGTTTGAAACCCGCTTTCTTTGCACTTCCCCTGGACTTTTCCAAGACTTCCTGCAGGACGCGTTTCAGCGTTTTTGGACGGCTCCACCCCACTCCGGCAGGGCCGAGTGCGAACTTACGCAGTGACTTGTGCAGGGAGCCCCTTCCAGAGTCGGTCACATGCCGCGCGGCGGGGTTCAGCGTGGGCTGTGGGGACGCGGTGCCACCCACAGAGCCTGCAACAGGGGGACCCCCAGGAGGGGCTCCAGCTGCTGCCAGGGAGGCACGCTTGTTTGTTTTTATTTATTTGAAAGGCAGCATGGAGAGAGAGAGAGAGAGAGAGAGAGAGAGAGAGAGAGAGACTCTTCCAATGACTCACTCCTCAAATACCTGCGCGAGCCAGGGCCGGGCCAGGCAGGAGCTCCATCCAGGTCCCCCACGGGGTGCAGGGGGCCAAGCACCTGCCGCCTCCCCAGGAGCACTGGCAGGAAGCTGGGTTCCCAGTGAAGGAGCTGGATTCCAACCAGAGCTCAGATACAGGATGGCGGTGCAGGTGGCGACTGAACCCACAGCACTGCAAAGTGGGCTCGGGCCACCGTCGCTTCCGGTGGGTCAGGTCTGCAACCTGGGGTGAGGAGGGGACTGCGCTGGGGAAGACTGAAACCCTGGGCACCTGGGGGACCTGGGGGAGCTGGGGGTACTGGGGGTTGTGCTGTGTGAGAGGAACTGGGCAGCCGGGACAGGACCAGGGGTCCGGCGGCCCCACTCCCTTTTCATGACGATCTATGGGGCTCAGCCCAGTGCCACGCTGGGCGTTGTCCCTTGAGAATCACTGGGGCTCTGGGCTGGAATGGGGACCCCCCCGATGCCGCCTGCCTCTCCTCGCTCTCAGTGAGGGCAGCAGAGCCCATCAGCGTGCAGGTGGCACTGAGGGCTCCCCCGGTGTCTCTGGGAACCACTCCCCAACACGAGGGGGCCCAGGGCCAGCCCCGCCAGTCTGGGGAGAGCGTGGGGTGGGCCGGCACAGGTTGGACCACAGCAGCCACGCCCCCCCCTCCAGGCTTGCTCTGTGTGGCTGGGCCCCGCCCTCTGTCAGTGCCTCCTAGACCCAGAACCCTGAGGTCGCCTTTCCCCAGCACCTTCCTGGAGTGCCAGGGGTGAGAAAAGTCTACGGCGCCCGCCAGCGCCCATGGCGCCTCCTGTGGGTGCTCACGTATTATAGGGGCCTGGGCCCCACCTCCCCTGCCCCCCGGGGCCTCACACGTGTGCACAGGGTGCAGTCCCCCGGCGCCATGCGAGCAGAGCTAGCGCAGGGGGGTGGCTGCTACACCCGTGGAAACCGAGGCAGAGTGAGGTTGGGTGATGTGCCCGAGGCCCCTGGCCGTGAGCGGCAGAGCCGGTACTGTGGTTAGCACCCAGCCCTCGGCCTGCTCTGAACCTTCTGAGCCTCCGTCCGTTGTCCATAAAACAGGCGGCCGCGGGCAGGGAGGCGGGCTGCTCCTGCACTGAGCTGTCTGTCCTCTGGCCCAGGACTTCCGCTCTGCCTTCCCCAAGTGTCCCCACGTGGACCTCGACTCTGAGCACAGCAGGTTTGGTGCCACCCCCTGCCTGGCCTCCAGGCCGCCACATGGTGCTGTGTCTCTGTCCTCCATGCCAGCTGGTCCTGTGCTCCTCAGTGCTGGCAAGCCCGGGACTCAGCCGATGGGCACGGCGACCCGGCTGCCTTCCTTCTGGGCGCGGCCACCCTGTGCCTGCACAAGTCTGGTGCCTCCTGTGGCCCCAGGCAGGAGGGCGGCCAGAGTAGAGGAGGAGACGGTGCCATCTTCTGCCAGGAGCCCCTGTGTGGACTCCGCTTCTTGCCCCCGTGCCCCCCTCGGACCCCACGATCGAACCCGGCTGGGACGCATTCTCCCCGCGTCTGCTTTCCCAGGGCTCACTTCTACCTTGCTGTGTGGTCAGCAACAGCCGGTGGCTCCTCGTGGGCGCTCTCCTCCCTCCCTCCCACAAGTGCATCTTGCAAGGTGGGGGGCACCCTGCAGCCAGCTGGAACCACTGTCGTCTCGGGAAGGGAGACCCATCCCGGGAGCAGGTGGCAGCCCCCCCGGCTCCAGCCCCAGGCTCGCCGCTCTGGGACCCCACACTCCTAAGCAGTGAGGAGAGACCCCCACCTCACAAGAATCTCGACTTTCCCTCATGGTGTTTGGCTCTGCTTTGCCGTGGTCTTCCCTCCATCTTGGATCTTGGGAGTCCCCAGAGACGGCAGAGAGTGGACCCAGCCATGGGCCCTGGGGACCCGGGCCAGATGCCAGTCTCCCTGGCACCTCTGTCAGTAGGCTCTGCTCCCTGACTGCCCTTGGCTGACATCAAGAGCCAGAGACCAGAGTAGACAGGGCCTCCTCCTGGCCTCCTCCTGGGACAGGACTCTGGCCTCGAGTCTGAGCACTCGTTACAAGGAGGGCCGAGCTCCCGGGCTGCTCCCTTCCCTCCCTGCCCGGTGCTCCCATCAGCTGGACCCTGTGGCCTCCGCCCCAAAACCACAGCCTCCACACGTCCAAGTCTGCTACCCCAGTGTGGCCGCACACGTCAGGCCGTGCAGCCAACCCCGCTCCTCAGTCCCAGTTGCCACACACTGGCGCCCAAGCGGGCTCAGCGGCCAGTCCTGACTCTAGGGCCGGGGCTGGGGCGCGGAGGTGGAGCGGCCGCTGGTGATGCCTGCGCCCCAGAGCAGAGCAGCGGTTCCGATCCTGGCTGCTCTGCTGATGCAGCTCCCAGCTGTGGCCCGGCAAGGCACAGAGGACGGCCCAAGTACTTGGGCCCCTGCACCTGCCTGGAGACCCGATGGAGCTTCTGTCTTCTGATGGCACCTGGTCCAGCTCTGCCACTGTGGCCATCTGGGGAGTGAAGCAGATGATAGAAGACTCTCTCTCTCTTCCTGTCACTCTGCCTTTCAAAAAAATAAATAAAAAAAAATAAAAAACAAGTCCTGACTGTAGAATCGTTCAAGGTCACAGACAAGGCTGGATGTCCCTTCGCACAGCTCCTGATGACATCATAGAGATCCCAGCTAACGCCCAAAGACAGCAAGAGGAACCAAAAGTGTACAGGTGGGGAGGGAAGAAATCAAGCTTTGTTCACAGGTGACACAATGTTTCATGTAGAAAATCTAGAATAATTAGCGAGAACCAGGGCACAAATTCTGGAGCTCACAAGTGACTGGTGCAAGGTTTCGGGACAGCGCTCACACGGGCGTGTCCGTTGGCCTCAGATCCACCCAGTGAAAAGGTGGGACTGCCCTTTGCATTAGTACCCCCCACATGAGCCCGGTGCTCATACATCTGCATAAACCGAAGATGATTGTGTCAGGTTCACGTCTGGAAGGCAGAGCCAAGGAAGCGGAGGGACGGCTGCGCACGGACTGCGAAACTCCACGTCGCCAGGGGGTCGTTTCTTCACGGATGCTCTATCCGCGGAGTCGACGTGATTCCAGCCAAACTCCCAGCAAGCTGCTTTGGAGGCTTCCACATGCTGCCTCTCGGTTTGTCAGGAGGGAGAGACCCGGGCGAGCGTCAGGCCGAAGCACAGGCACAGCGTCGGCGTTCCGACCCTCCCCGCCCGAGATCCACATGGAGCTGCAGGAAGGAAGCCGCTGGTGTCGGCCACGGAACAGGAGGTGGACGGACGAGGAGAGGGGCAGCCGGGAAATAAACCGCACCCTGGAGCC
This sequence comes from Sylvilagus bachmani, assembly GCA_015711505.1. Classification (NCBI taxonomy): domain Eukaryota; kingdom Metazoa; phylum Chordata; class Mammalia; order Lagomorpha; family Leporidae; genus Sylvilagus; species Sylvilagus bachmani. The sequence continues at coordinate 1,585,342 of CM027388.1, forward strand.
GACATCAACACCAGGGCGCGAAGGCTGCACCTTCCGCGAATGATGCTCGAACCGCAGTGTCGCCAGGAAAAGCGACCCAGACACCGCGGTGGCCCTTCCTGGAAACAGACCCAACACGATTGGCAGGACCCACGAGGCTGCGGTGCTGACAGCCAACCATGAAAGAAGTGATTGACAGCCTGGACACAAGTCAGGGACCTGTGTGTGAGAGGCGGTGCCAAGAGAAGCCGGGAGAACACGTCTGGACAGAACTCTCACCCCGAACACACCAGGAGCTCATAACACTCAACAGAACAGCAAGGACCCAAGGACGTGAAGGGGCCACACTGGACAGAGATGTCACCAGAGAAGGTGCCGGGAGGGGGGACGGAAGCTCAGGCTCGTGTCACTGGGGTGGCGCCAGGATGGGAGGACCCGGGCGGGTGAGGAAGGGGAGGCGTGGGGGATTGCCGCGGTGGAAGATGGGGGCCAGGCTTGCACAAAACCCAGCGCAGCCTCACAATGTGGCAGTCACACAGGGGGTCCCCAGGGGCAGTCACACTTGTGGGTTACAATGCAACAGCCACACACACATGTTACGATGTGGCAGTCACACAGGGGGTTACAATGTGGCAGTCACACACATGGTTACAATGTTACAACACAACAGTCTCTCACACACGGTTACAATGTTACAATGCAACAGTCACACACACAGTCCCACCATGCAGGAGACACACAGGCGCCCAGCGAACCTGCAAGTTTACCTGTGTGGAGCAATCTGAACACAGCGGGTACCGACGGTTTACTCTTTCTCTCCTGCTTGTTCAGAGAATGTTCACACTCAGGGGGGCCGAGACCACCCCCAGGGAATGGCTGGAGCTGCGGGAAGCCAGGGTGAGCCGGCCTGGCCCCCTAGACTGGGCTGTGCTCATTCTGACTCTGAACTCTGCCCGTGGCAGGAGGGGGCGGCCTTTGCTGCCCGCACAGGGGGAGAAGTGAGCTGACCTGGCAGGGCCGGCAGCGCCTGTCCTTGTGGCTGCACGCTGCTGGGCACCTGCTGGTCGCCCCTGGCAGGGGCGACAGTTGCTTGAGGTCACGTGTCATTCAAGTCCTTTCTAGGCCTGAGGGAGCTTTCTCGGAGCCACTAACTCCAGAGACAAGAATCTGCACCTTCTGCCTGGGTCTGCTGTCAATCGTAGTAGAGGATGCTGCGAAAATTCCCATGCTGGCGTCGAACAATCGTGAGGACCTTTTGGGGCGATGGCAACGTCCTACATCTTGATTCTGCACTTGTCAAAGCTCGTCCAAGAAAGCTTTGTCTACTGCAACTTACATCACAAAGAAGTCGGTTTACGAAACAGCCACGTCCCTGGCGTCCGCGTTCTGCCAAAGTGAGTGTCCCCTGCACCATGTCCTGTGGCTTGGCCCGGCTTTTTCCGGAAAAGATGAGATACCTCCCACTGCTCGACCTTGGAACACGTTTACGTTTTGGCACAGCTGCTGCTCCGAACAGGCGCTCGGGGACAGAGCAGAGCCCCTCCCTGAAGTGCGTGCACAGCACTTGCCGTGTCCCCAGGGACGGAGCACAGGGCCCGGAGTGCCCCCCCCAGGCTTGGGAGCAGGGCCCGGCGGAGGCTCCCCCTTCGGCTAATCCAGGTCAACACAAGGCAGTTCCACGCAGCCTTGGTGCTGTGCCCAACCGGCAAGGGAAGCTGAGGGGCCGCTCGCAGCCCCTCCAGGGAGCAGACGGGCGTGTGGAGCACACACGGGTGACCCCTTCCCTGGCCTCTGTGTTCTGGCGTGGAGCCGAGGGGCTGGAGTCTCCAGCGAGGCTGCTCAGGGAGGTCTAGGACTCCCAGGGCCTCTGCCTGAGTCTTGTCCTGGGGCAAATCCTAGCAGGCGAGGTGCAGGAAGCGCAGACAGGGAGGTGGGGACCAGGGATGGGGTGTTGGCTTCTGAGGTCCTCACAGGGTTGGGAGGAGGGGTCTTTGGGAGGTGGCCAGGTCTTGGGGGTGCAGCCTCATGAGTGGGATCAGCACCCTTATAAAAGGGACCCCAGGGAGGTCTCATACCTTCCACCACCTGAGGACGCCCCCACCACTGGGATATGAAACCAGACTGGTCCAGTCTGAGCTCTGGTTTATAAAATCCCCCTCCCTGGCTCACAGAGGGGCAGCTGCAGCATGAACACTGCTCACTAAAGCCGACCTGGACATGGCTGGCTGCCCATGTCCACGGCCGCCCGTGGGGAGGACAAGCCGGGATGTCACATCTCATGTCTTCATTTTCCTTCCCCTCTGTAAGAGGCAAGACCAGGTGTCTGGTGGTGGCAAAGCCCCCGGGAGTCGGGATCATCCCCCGAGGACCCTGGAGAGTCGGGATCACCCTCGAAGGGCCCTTTGTTCCCTGATGCTCAGTGCTCGGGGACCCAGGGCCAGGGCGGGCGCAGGAGGCAGCGGGATGAGCACCACCCCCGCTGGGCTCGGGGTCTCGGGCTCCCACCTGGTTGTTGTGTGGCGGCCGGCGGGGTTTGACCACTGCCCAGGTCCATTTGTGGGGACCGAACTCCGGCAGGCGGACTGTGACGCCAAGACCGCCTTCTCACACCAACGGAGTCGTGAACGATGATGGATACAGGTGTTTTGGGTGTTGGTCAGAATGCTTTTTTCTGTTTCTGAATGTTCTGTTTTTTCCTCTTTTGAAACCAGGAAGAGGTTTGAATGTAGTAAATCTTCCCAAAAGGGGATACAAATCGCCTTCCCCAAACTTCCCTCTCTGAGCTTATTTGCAGGAGAACTGCCATCTGCTGATCCACTCTCCAAATGCCGCAAGGCTGGGGCCTGGGCAGGGAGCAAGGAGCTCATCCAGGTCTCCCACACGGCGGCTGGGGCCCGGGCACCGGAGCCGACGCCGGCCGCCTGCCAGGGTCTGCACTGATGCGAAGCTGGGATTAGGAGCCAGAGCTGGAACTGAGCCCAGAGCCCAGAGCCCAGAGCCCAGGCCCTGCGGTGTGGGAGGCCGGAGACCCAGCGGCCTGTCCCACCTCCAGGCCAGACGCCCACCCCGAGGGACAGCTTTGATGCTGGGGACTGTGGTCCGCCCTCTCAGTGTTGGGGACCCCCATGCTCTCAACCGAGCACGAACTTCCCACAAAGGGAATTCCGTGTGCCAAACATTGCCTGATGCTGCAAATCCCAGCTCTCTAAGTGACTTGATTGGCGCACACGGACCCAGTCCCATGCTGTGAAGTCTGGGAAGCGCTCAGTTCCAGCTCGGTGCTGGGGAGTAGGCGGCACTGAACTAACAACTCCTCGGACCGGGGACCCCAACGTATCCTGCAGGTGAGCCACGGGGGAGGGCGGCTGAGTCAATGCGATCAATTACTTGTCGTTGCCAATGAACATCACCGGGGACAGCGTCAGCACCCGCCCGGATCAGAGGTGGCGCTCGGTTCAGAGGCGGTGCTCGGTTTCGCCCGTGGTGCCATCTGGAGACCTGACTTCCGCAGTCCTGGGCAGTCACAGGTGACCTTTGACACCAAGCACAGGAGGTGCAGGGTGGGAGGGAGGAGGGCAGGTGGCTCAGGCCGGGCGTCTGCTCCACGGCCCAGGGAAGGGACCCGGCCGGCCGGGCAGGGAGTGAAGCGCTCAGCCAGGAGCGTGGCCTGCAGAGGGTGGCTGGGGGGTGGGGCCGTCCTCCAGCTGCCACGGCCTTTGCTGATCTGGGAGAGATCCTGCCCCGGGAACCTTTGTTCAGATTATTTTTAAAGAACCAGGTTGTTATTGGCAACCACTGAAAGATGACTGAGCAACGTGTGACGCAAGCAGTGTGCTGGGTGGGGAGCGGGAGCCGAGTCCCACTGCTGCGGAGTGGGTGGAGCCCTGTGTGCACATGTGTGTATGCTTGCCGCACACATGCAGGTGTCTTCATGCATGTGAGTGTGCACGTGTGTTCATGAGTACATGCACATGTGTGCGTGCTTGTTGCACACGGGTGTCTTCATACGTGTGAGTGTGCACGTGTGCATGTGGTATGTGTGTGTTGTGCATGTGTGTATGCTTATTGCACACATGTACATGTCTTCATGCAAGGGAGTGTGCACTTCTGTTCATGTGTGCATGCTTGCTGCACACGTGTCTCCATGTGTGAGTGTACATTTGTGCTTACTGCACACACATGCATTCACGTGTGTGAACATGCACACATGTTCATGTGTGCATATGTGCACGTGTGTGCATGCTGCATGCATGCACATGACTTCACATATGAGCGTGCACGTGTGTTTATGTTGCATTCATGTCTATGCATATATGCATTGTGTGTGCTTGCTTACTGCAGGTATGCATGTGTCTTCATGTATGTGTTCATGAACATGTGTGCATGTGTGCAATGTGTGCGTGTACATGCACATGTCTTCACGTATGAGTGTGCACCTTTGTTTATGTGTGCATGCGTGTTCACATGTGTGTGCAGTGTGTGTGCTTGCTTACTGCAGGTGTGCCTGTGTCTTCATGTGTGTATGTTCACATGTGTGTGCATGTGTGCACGAGCAGGCATTCAGTGTGTCCTCCCCTTGCTCCTGGCTGGCTCCACCAGCCCCGCGTGGTGGTTTTCCCACCCCTGGAAGGACAACCCTTGGAACTTGTGAACCCTGAGATAACAGCCATGCTGTGCCCTGAGCTCCTCAGCCCCTCGCTCACTAAGGACAGCAAATGGACCTCCCCTGCCCTCGCTCCTGACCGTGAGCCAGCTCAGCAGTGGGGGTCCTGTCCACAGCTCCCTTGCTGCGGGGAGATTCAGCAGCCCCCACCCCCACCTTGTCCCTGGGCTGCCTGTCCCCAGCTGGGGGCTTTGTGGGGCCAGCCCAAGGATTGGCAAGAAAGCCCCTGGTTCCTGGAAGGTCAAAGGGGCCCCGGGCTCCCCTGGGAGTCTGACCTCGGCTGGAGGTTTCCCTGAGCCTTGACCCTCTCTCCAGGGAGAGTGACGATGTCCCAGAGAACCACACATTGAGCCAGCAGCAGAGGCCTGGCCCCCAAGGTGCCCCGGGGGCAGTAGGAGCCACGTCCCTGGCTCCTGCCCACCATGGGCTCATGGGTGGCCACGGCTGCCTTGACCATGGCTCTGGGCTCAGGACTCCGGGATTGAAGTCGGGGACCCTGGCCAGCGGCGTCCTTGGCAGGGGTTGACCTGCACCTTGGCTTTCACCAGATTCAGCTCACGGTCTGGGAGCAGGGCGGCAGCAGAGGAGTCTGGAGGGGTTGGCCAAAGGCACTCCCTGTCCCTGCCCCTTCCCCTCCCATCCTGGTCACCATGTCCCCTGGGCAGCACCAGGTGCCAGCTGCCCCTTGGGGGGGCCCTGACACCTGTCGCCTCGGAGGGGGCTGTGCGTCGCCAGCTCTGCACGCGTGGACACGGACACTCTGGGGTGACGGGGACTCGGCCAGTGGTGCCTGGTTCTGAGGCTGTGGGCGACCCTGTGGACACGTGAACCCAGTGGAGTCCGTTCTGCAGGTCCCTCCTGTCAGCACCATGGTCAGCGCCTCTCCTGCCGGAGTCCACACCAGGGCACCCAGCCCAGGCCCCTCTGTGCTCGGCACACCACAGTGGTCGCCAGCGACCCCACTCCATTTGAAAGGGAAGGCGGGATCCCCCAGCCCACCCGCACAGGCCCAGAGCTGAGGAAGGGACCTGGTGCTGGCATCAGCGATGAGTTGACGACCCCGGACTGCCGTGCGTGGAGCAGCCTCACCCCTGCCCTGGGTGAGACTCCCCGATCCCAGTGAAGAAGCTCTGGGTTCACTTGTGTGCACTTCCGGTCAGGTGGGTCCATGGGGGGCAGGGCCTCCTGGTGACAGAGGTGCAGGGGCCTACGCTGGGAGTGAGCCCCCAGCAGCACCCGGAGCAGAGTCACAGCCGAGGCCTCTCAGCCCAGGCTCCGCCCTCTTCCCCTCTGAGCATGGAGACACTGCGCCCCCAGGAATGGGACTGAGCTGGAGACAGACTTCCGAGGGGCCGCTAGGCACAGGGCTGGAGGCAGTGACACAGTGCGAGTGGGGCCTGCAGCCGTGGGGCCCTCGACTTCGTCCTCAGCACCAGAGAGCCCCAGCTCTCCTACATTCTCACTCCACAGTGATGGGCCAGGGGCACCTGGGAGGCACCTCCTGGGAAAGCATTTCGTCAGCCGTTGAAGATCCGCTTGTCTCCTAGGAAAACTCAGAGGGGGGCACTTCCGGTCCTCGTGCCCCCTTCCTGGGGACACAGGGCAGTAAAATCCAGGCTGTGGCTGTCGCCTGCAGTGGCTTCACCTCCTGCAGCATGGTGCTGGCCGCAGGGTGCTCCCTTGTGACACAGCCGGGGACAACGGGTCCATTGCCTCTGAGCCCCGGGATCGCAGCCGGGCGGGCATGCGGGGCTGGGGGTTGCGTGTGTGGGGTCTGGAGACCTGGCGGGAGGACACAGACGTGCCATGGTGCCTCCCATGCTTCCTCCCGGGCACATCTTCCGCCGACCGAGCCCTGCGGGCTGCCTTGCCCTCCGCGGCAGCTGCTCGCCCGGTGCTGGGCCAGGCCTCCCTGTGTGTGACAAAGAGTCTTCATTTTCCTTCCTGCAGGCTGACGGAGGATAGAAAGCAATAAAAACGGCCAAATGACACACATGGTGTCCCCAAAGAGCCGTGCAGGCCTGAGATGCTGCGGCACGTGACGGTCGGGTGGGATCTTTGCCTTCATCCAGACGGCCCCCGGCACGACAGGAGCAGGGAAATGGTGGCAGCGGGGCCTCCGGGGAGCCCGGCAGGGCAGGCGTGGGGCCCGAGCCGAGCGGCTCACGCGCAGGTCCCACCCGGCAGCTTTGCACCTGCGGTGGCTGTGCCCCTGCCGGGGCTGCTGCGGAGAAGCCTGGGGAGGCCGTCTCTGGTTCACGCCCGCCAGCGCCCATGGCTGTGGCCGTCCCCTGGAATCCCCAAGGAATGTCTGCAAGAACCTAGGGGAAAGGGAGGGAGGGGAGGAGAGAGGGGAGGAGGGAGGGAGAGAGAGAGAGAGAAAGAGAGAGAGAGAGAGAATCGTCGATCTTCTGGCTTAGTCTCCAAATACTAGCAACTGTCAAGGCTGTGCCAGGCTGAAGCCAGGAGCCAGGAACTCCAGCCGGGTCTCCCACGTGGGTGCAGGGGCTCCGGCACTTGCACCATCATCTGCTCTCTCCCAGGTGGGTTAGCAGGAAACTGGACCGGAATCAGAGCAGCTGGGACTGGAACCCAGGCCCGGGGACACAGGACGCAGTAGCTCACCTCACGGCCTCACAGTGCCTGCCCCTAGGCGAGGGATCTGTTCATGGCTCTGGAGAGGCCAGGGCTGTGGTGTAGTCGGCTAAGCCTCCGCCTGCGGTGCCAGCATTCCATGTGGGTGCCGCTTCCCATCCAGCTCCCTGCTGTGGCCTGGGAAAGCAGTGGAAGATGGCACCAAGTCCTTGGGCCCCTGCACCCATGTGGGAGACCTGGAAGAAGCTCCTGGCTTTGGATCAGCCCAGCTCTGGCTATTGCAGCCATCTGGGGAGTGAACCGGGGGATAGAAGACCTCTCTCTCTCTCTCTCTCTCTCTCTCTCTCTCTGTGAGTGTGTCTGCCTCTCTCTGTGACTCCACCTCTCAAATAAATAAATAAAATATTTTTAAAAATAAAATAAATGGTTCATGGAGAATGTGCGCTATTAAAAACTAAATGTGGATTTCAACATTTTTTTTTTGCACAAAAGTGAAATTACCTTTTTTATCCCCTTCCCCTCACATTATGTACAATATCTATTTCTGGGATTTTTATTTTGTTCCACACATTTAGCTGCTTTTCTGTATTAGCTGCTTCGTGCCACTATAAATAAAATATCCAAGGAGAGCGACGTACGGAGGAAGCAGCTTTAATGCGTCCCTGGTTCTGGAGGTCCCTGGGCCAAGGCCGGCAGCCCCGTCGGTCTGGGGCTGATGAGGGCAGTGCGGGGCGGAACGCAGGGCTGGATCACGTGGCAGCCCAGGAAGCAGAGACACAGGACGCTCAGTCACACGCGTGTCTGACACAGGAAGCTCATGCGTGTCTGTGACACAGGAAGCTCACATGTCTCTGACACAGGAGGCTCACACGTGTGTCTGACACAGGAGGCTCACACGTGTGTCTGACACAGGAGGCTCACACGTGTGTCTGACACAGGGCTCACGGTCGCTCCTGTCTCCGTGGTCTCTCCTTGCAAAGCCACCACGCCGTGACCCTGGCAGCCCTGTCCAGTCACCTCCAGAGACCCCGCCTGCTATACCCAGGTTGGCGCAGGCCTCGACCCTGTGCGGTGCCGTCCAGGAATCCACGATTTATCCCCACATGTCTGGAGGTTCGGGACCTGAACCAGGTTCAAACCACAGCACCGCTACACATCACGGCCTGCTCGGAGCCGGGGGCGCGTCGGGATGGGCGGAGCAGCGGCCTTCCTCTTCCCCTTCCTCTTCCCCTTCCTCTTCCCCTTCCTCTTCCCCTTCCTCTTCCCCTTCCTCTTCCTCCGAATGCCAGCCTGGGTGCTCTCTGCACTCTGCCACGTGAGCGTCGACGCTTCTGACTACGGAATTCACTGCAGGGTGGTCGCTTCCTCGCGCACCTGCTGAATGCCGTTGTCTTCCGATCGTATTTTATACAAAGTCTTTCCTAGCTCATGTTCCCCTAGACTCGCTCCGTAGTAACGTCTGGTGTACAGGGTTTGGGTCCCGGTTTTATTTCATCTGCGTCTTCTAACACTGGAGCTACTTCTGACGTCTGTGGATTTTGGACCCAGCGAACAGCTCCCCAGCAGCAGGAGCTGGACGCCGGCTCACGCAGGGCGGTGCCGGCCGCGCAGGGCGGGGCAGCCCGGCCCTCACCTTCTCTCCCTGCGTGGTCTCGGCCAGCCCCTGCACAAGGGGCTCGGGGGACCCGGCAGCCGTGCCCCCAGCAGCGTCCTGACAGCGGAGCCTCCCAGGGTGTAAATTTTGTCTGGACACCCAGGGCTCGCACACAGCCCTGCCCTCCCTCGACCTCCCTCCTGGGTTCCAGCCCTGCCGGGAGGCCTCTGGTTGGGCTAGAGCGCGGTCTTGTGTTGCTGGGTTCCTTGCGAGCGTGGGTGCTGTGTGGAGGGGAGGGGTGGCCTCCCAGCCCAGCCCCGCTCCCGGGGAGGGGACGGAGCCGTCTGACATCCCCAGCACCGCAGCCGCTCCTGGTCCCCAACGCCACCCCCCCCCCCCCGTGGTTTGTGTCCGCCCCGTGAGGCTGGGGTTTCACAGAATCCACTCGGAACGTTCGCCGCTGTGTTGTTCGTGAGGCTGGCGGATGATTGTCCTCCTTAGAATGTTCCTGTCCAGTTTTGATATCCAATTATGCCGGCATGAAAAAAACAGGCCGGTGTTTTATTCGCTTTGTGTAGTGCTGGGAACAATTTGTATAAGAAACCATTTTCTGTTCTGTGAAGCTTTTGGAAAACTTGAAAAACGCCCGGCACCTGCCGTCGGGGTGGATTCCACACCTTCTGCCTAGGACACCATTCCCCTGGCTCCACGTGTGCTGGGTCCCCACGTCCCGCTGCACCTGCGTGGCTCCTTTCTCAGCCCACCTTCCCACCCCATCGCCGACGTCCTCTGGGGGCGCCCAAGCCTCGGTTTCCTGCTTCCCCTCGCCAGCGTCTCCTTCCTCCCTGGTCTCCCTGCTCTTCCTGGAGCCGGCAGATTCTCCAACGACGGCGCGTCCTTCGCGGTTCTGCATTTGAGAACCACGCTGAGAGCTCCGCATGTGCTTTGAAAGGGCGGCATTGGCCGCTGCGGGGCCGCGATTCTGCGAGCTCTAAGGATTCCTGTGGCCGAGTCCTGAACTCCAGGAATTGTCAGACATATTCACATACATCTTTCCTACTTGTTGTTTCCCTGTTTTCTGGCTTTTAGCATCTCTCTAATTTTATTAGAAGTGAGAGAGCGCGAGAGCGAGAGAGGTCGTCCATCCACTGGTTCTCTCCCCAATGTTCACGACGACCAGGGCTGGGCCGGGCTGAAGCCAGGAGCCTAAGGCTCGGCCCGGGTCTCCCCTGTGAGCGGCCGGGCAGCGAGACCTTGGGCATCGCCGGCTGCACCCCAGGTGTGCGGCACCAGGGACGTGAGCTGGGACGTGAGCCAGACTGCTGTGGGGGGCACGGAAATCCCCAAATATTTGTGTCTGGGCCCCCCAGGAAATGCAGGGGGAGGGCTGTTGGGTTTTCGCGCCCTCTTCCTGTGGCTTGGGAGGGGACGGAGGCACCGTGCCGTCTTGCCCCCGCAGAGCTTCCCCAGCCACACGCACGGGCTGGCCAGGGTCCCCGTGTGCAGCACGAGGCCTGGTTGTCTCCTCCTGCAAACAAGACCAACTTAGACGCACGTGCAGGGTAGCCCCAGCCCCGTGCTGTCCAGGGGGCTGGAACAGACAGGCTGCACCGGGCGGCGGTGGCGGCTGATTCAACAGAGGGAGACGCTGTGCTTGGCCGAAACCCGAGCAGAGACCCTCAGCAGCCACTGTCACCCGCGTCCACTCCTCCCTAAAGATTCCCAGAAAGGCCGTGGGAGGTGTGGGGTTTGGGAAAAACTATGCAACTTCTGTAGATTTCCATGTTTTCCAGCCAAACTTTTCACGTGTCATTTCCACCATTATTTTACTGTTTATTTATTTATTTGAGAGGTAGAGTTACAGACAGGAGAGGGGGAGACAGAGAGAGATCTTCCATCCGCTGGTTCACTCCTCAAATGGCCTCGATGGCTGAAGCGAGGGGCCAGGAGCTTCCCCAGGTCTCCCACGTGGGTGCAGGGCCCAAGCACCTGGGTCGTCTTCCACTGCACTCCCGGGTCATCAGCAGGGAGCTGGACCGGAAGAGGAGCAGCCAGGGCACCATATGGGATGCGGGAGCTAGGGGCAGGGTGGGGCTGGAGGCCCCCTGCCTGTGGGGGTCCCCTCTCCCTGTGGGGGTCCACCACACTGCTCCTCCCCTCAGCGCCCCTTGTGGGCGGGGCCTCCACCTGCGCGGCCCCTGCCTGATGGCGGGCTCACTCCAGCCTGGCTGCGGCCGTGGACCTTCGTGTCTCAGGGGGACTGGAACTTCCTCAACGTCACTTGTTTAAGCGGTTGCCACCGTCTGCCGAGTCGGACCGTGACCCCTGTGGCCATCGGGGACGAATCCTCACCATTCCTGGGGCTCCAGGAACTTTCCCCAGGGCGGGGCTCTGTCTTCACACCCTCACCACTCCTCCGGATCAGTGCACCTGGCCCTGGCGTCCGGGTGCAGCCGGCTGCTCAGTGCACCCCCCCGCCCCCGGCCTGCCGCGGCATCCGGCCTTGCGGCGCTTCCCTGGCACTTGGTGGGAGTGGCTCTGCCCGGGCAAGAGCGGAGACCAGGGTCGTAGGGAGAGCAGAGGGCGGGGTCGTAGGGAGAGCAGAGGGCGGGGTCGTGGGGGGAGCAGAGGGCGGGGTCGTGGGGGGAGCAGAGGGCGGGGTCGTGGGGGGAGCAGAGGGCGGGGTCGTGGGTTGCCCCGCGGGTGGACGAGGGCCGTGGAGGTGGACTGTCACAGCCGCTGCTGTTCTGTGCGCACGTTCCTCCAGAAATCCTCGGATGGTCTGGGCCACAGAGAGGACGGAGGCGAAGGAAGATTCTCACAACTTCACATCAAGAGTTTGCGCTCACGCATCACGAGAAAAGCTGACAATGGCCCCCAACGGCCATCAGGAACCTGTCTGTCCTCGCTCCCTCCTCCTCCCCTCCCAGTCCCCTCCTCTCACCACCTCCGGGTGGGATCAGCCAGGGAAATGTGTCCCCCTGGGTCCCCTGCATGCCCTGCCTGCCGGGCACCAGGGACGTGCGGGGAATTCAGCACAAAGAAATCCTCACCAAGTGCCCAGCTGACGACGGACGCGGGGAGCAGGTGCGCTGGCTCGGGGAGGAGCCACAGTCTCGCCCAGCAGGGAGCGAGGTGGAGCCCCACACCCCTGTAGCGAGGGTTCGGATGCCCAGGGTCTGTGCAAGAGCACAGGGGTCCCTTGCCCCTGGCGGCCCCTCTGGTCACCTGTGGAAGCTGTTCCCCTCTCCACGCTCTGGCCTGCCGTGGACCTCCCTCCAATGCCCCCGTGAGCCTCCTGAGTCTGTCATGCAGGCAACGATTGGCTGATCTTCTCTCCGCTCCTCCTGTGGGGGAGGCGGCCTTGGCTTCCACAGTTGTTAGATCTTGACCCACTTACTCCGTGCCTTCCATCGCACATTTGCCCTCAGCGGCGTGGAAAGAGTGGTGGCCAGCCCCAGGCAGGGTCCACCTGTGCCGGGTGCCATGGCGGGTCTGGGAGGTGCGCCCGTGCCACGAGCCTTCAGCAACCACACACTCGCTGCCCGAGCCCACTGCTTGGCCCTGAGCGCAATTCGAGGATGAGGGGGAGCTCACCTCCACGTTGCCCCCTGTTTCTTTTCCAAAGCATCGCGCTGTCCGGGGGTGTCTGTGGCTGGCAGAATAACGGCCCCCAGCGGCGTCTATGTCGCGATTCTCGAATCCTGTGAGTTGACCGCTGTACGCGGCAATGAAGAGAATCGACGGTGCAGAGATGAGCTGTGGATCAGCGGATGGGGGGTGACTGGCCGACCTGGAGGGGGCAGGCTCGCCGCAGAGGCTCCTGGAGTGGATGGCCCCACCTCCCACCCCGGAGCCCCGGTTCCAGTCCCAGCGCCTCCGCTTCCGATCCATCTGCCCGCTAAGACGCACCGGGGACGGTGGGCCCGGGACTCGGATTCCTGCCACCCCAACTGATTTCCCGGCAGTCCCAGCTGTCGCAGGCCTCTGGGGAGTGAGCCGGCAGGTGGACGGTCTCTCTACGTCTGTCTCTCTCTCTCTGTCTCTCTCTCTCTCTGTCTTGCCTTTCAAATTAAATAGAAATTGTTTTAAGAAAGAAGAACGTAGCTGAGGTGTGACAGACAGATGTGGCCGAAGTCGCTGGTGCTGGGGATAGGAGCCCCCACCCCCAGCCCCCTGGACCGCGGGTGCCTCTGGGAGCTGGGACAGCGAGGACACAGGCTGTAGCCAGACTCTGCCACGTGTTGGTTTTATGCCACGACAGACGGGTTTCAGACCCCTCGAGAGAACACGCGCGGATTCCTTGCTGTGATTTTGTGCGGGTTTGTGAGAGCAGCCGGGGAACCGCCCCAGGGTTGCCCGTGCCTCCTCCCCCTGCTCCCACTTCCCGGCTGGTGGCCTTGTCCAGCGTGTGCTGGGCGAGGCCCGCAGCTGGCTGCCTGTCCTCACGCAGCTTACAGCCTGGCCGGGGGGAGACGCTGCCAATCTCGGGCGCTGAGACGAGGGCTAGACGGGGCAGGCGCCAGGGGCACGCCTTCCGCAGTCAGCGACCCGAGCGGTGCCTCAGGGAGTCCCCTGAGCCCAGCCCGCCGCTCCCTTCCCGGAGCGTCCGGAGCGGACAGCAGAGTGGGGCTGGGAGCCGAGCGGGACGCACTGCCTTGGGCCGCAGCCCCTGACCGGTGGCCTTTCCCGGTCCCAGGGGTCAGCCAGAGCCGCCTCTGCCCTCTCTCGCCCTGTCCCGGGCACGGCTGCTCAGGTGAGCGTCAATAGTCAGGCGCCGACTTCCGTGGCCGGAGCTGATTTTACGTTTATTTTAGTTGCTTGTGGAGGAAAAAGGCAGGTGCTCGCGTTCAGCTCATCAACTTCCTGTTGCTGTTTGATTCACACATTATTTTTAAAACAGGTTTATTTTTGGGAGAAGTGTGACCCGAAAAGCCCCCTCCCGGCTCTGCGACTCCGGTTTCTGTGTGACAACGCGAGACCAGCCCTGTGGGGGCTTCGGAGGGGAGGGGGCCTCGGGCACAGGCACCCGGCTGTTCCTTTCTCAGGCGGGAAAAGGGCCAGGGCGTGGTCCGCCAGCAGCCTGGGGAGTGGGCGAGGCCGCAGTGAGGCTGAGGGGTGCTGAGAGGTGCTGGCTCCGTGCTGGGGCGGGGGGGCCCCTGGGGTGGGGGCGGGGGCCCAGGGCTTCTGTGGGCCCGAACCCCGTGCATCAGAGCAGGCATGACCTGAGCAGAACCCGGAGCCCAGGCCATCTGCCCGTCCCTGCCGCAGCGTCCTCTGAAGGGGAGCCGCTCAGCACCCACTCTCGGGCTTCCCCGCCTATGGTGAAGGGCGAGGCCCCTCCCCGCAGGCCTTCCCTGGGTTTGAGACGCGAAGGGTTAATGTAAAAATAGCCCTTCGCAGGCATCCTCAGGTTCCCATGGAAACCGAGCACTGCTACTCTGAGACTGGTTTAAAGTTAGCCCCAAATTCTATCCTCCGAAGATTTAGGGTCCTCCTGCCTTGTGGTTTAGGAAAACATTAAAAAAAAACATTTTTAAAGGAATTAACAAAATCTCACACCCTGCATTCTCCCCCACAGTCACAGATGGTTTGTTTTTGTTTTTCTTTAAGAATCCAAGAAAAAGGTCAGGGCCTTCGCCAGTGCCACGCTGAGGGCGCCGTGTGTGTGTGTGTGTGTGTGTGTGTGTGTGTGTGTGTAAGTCCTTTTACAGCCGAGTTCGTTCCCCTAAGCTCTGGAGGCTGGAGCACAGAGAGATTTCTTCTCCTCAATTTAGAGCCACTTGGAATTGCTCCTGGGGTTAGATTACTGGAAACTGTCCACCGAGGAGAGCAGCGTGGCCAGCGGCGGCCGTGACGTCCCCACGATGTCCCCACAGGGTCCCCGGGCACAGCGAGTGCGCCTGCCTCTCCCCCTCCTCTGTTCAGACGAATGGCTCTCGGCCCACGACACATCTTCAGGACATGCGGCCGCTGCTGCAGAATCGGACACGAAGCCAGGGCTTGTGTCACTGTCGCTTGGTTTCATTGAAGGGCGTTAGTTCCTGGCGATTGGTCCGGGCCGACTCAGGCAGGAGCAGGGGGCCCGTGCAGCCCCAGCTGGGCCGCCAGGCCAGCGCTCGAGCGCCCAGCCTCCTGCCACCTCCGTGGGGGGACCAGCCCCCGGAGACTCCCCCGAGGGTGGGGTGGGGTGGTATTGCCCACTCCCAGACTGTCTGACTTGAGGGAGGCCCACCCTGAGGGGTGCAGGCTTGGGCCTGGGACAGGAAGCCCTCCTCGCCCCACCCCCCCCCCCGCCCAGAATTCTCCTGGGGTGATGTCAGCCCAGGCCCCGCCCCTGCGTCTGGCTCTGTCCTGGGAGCCCCTTGCCCTCAGGCCTCCCGGTTGGGGACTTTAAGGTGAAGATGCCCTGCTGTGGTTTGACGTCACCCCCACACCAGGAAGAGCGAGTGCTGCCCCCAGCACCCCGAGTGTGGCCTGGAACCCGGGTCGGCTGGGCATCGGGCTGGCCTCGCCCCAGTCGGCCTGGTCGTTGGACAGCGACTCCGTCCTCAGCCGCGTTTCCATCTGCGCCCTCTTCTCCACAAGGCCTTGACCTTGCCCTGTCTGTGTGGAAGGACCCCGCTGACCCCACGGACCCCACGGACCCCACTGACCGTGGCTCCTGACCCTGAGACAAGGCCTTGACCTTGCCCTGTCCCTGTGTTCACTGCGGTGGGACCCCACTGGCCCTGCTGACCCCGCTGACCCCGCGGACTGCGGCTCCTGACCCTGATGGCCCCTGGTGACTTTCTGCCCAGCAGCTGCTCCCACGATCCCCGGATGCGTCTGGAGTTGAGCCCGGTCCCCCCCTGTTGCTGGGGTCTTCGGTGACGTCTGACAAGGGGCTCATCATTATTTCTGTGACAACTTACACAGACGGCTTCGACACAGTTCCTGAACATTTGAATTCAGAGTCATTTATTTGGGGGCACAAACTCCAAAATGCAGGCACTTGGGGGGATCGTCCAGAAATTCCTGGAAGACGTGTCTCGTGGAGAAACGCCGGGGATGGCAGCCTGTCGCAGCAGAATCAGAATCTTCTCGCTGTGTTTTCCCGGGAACTTTCTGAAGTTCCCCTAAAGAGGCAGGACTGGGGCATGGAGAGGGAGACGGCCTGGGGGGACGGAGGCAGAGGAGGGGGTGACGCCCGGACAAGGCGAGGGTCACCGGAGTGGCCAGACGCGGGAGCAGGCTGGGACAGAGCCTCCCTCGGGCCTCAGAGGGTCAGCCCTGCCCACACCCCAGGACTGTGGCTTCAGCCTCCAGAATGTGAGCGGGTGCGTGCGCTAAGCCACGAGGCGAGTAAGGAAGGCGTAGCCCTTGCGTCCTCTGTGGTCCTGCCCTGCCCCTCCTGTTCTGACCGTCCCTCACGGAGCCGAGTCCCCAGGCTTTGTTCCAGGGCCGGCCAGGTCTTCCTTGTGGTCAGCACCACTGCTGGGAGGTCAGCCAGGGGGACGGGTCACTGCAGCAGGCAGAGCCGGGCCGGGCGAGCCCTGTCGGGCGCGGTCTCTCTGTTGGCACGAGGCTGTCCGTGGGCACTGAGCTGCCACCAACTGGGAGAACCATGAGCTCTGCGGTCTCCGGCCTGAGGCCGTCAGGAAGGTGCTGGCCGGGTGCCCTCCCCCACCGCCACCCAGAGGCAGCTGCTCTGGGTTCGAGCTGTAGGAGGTTGCATGTGCTGCAGGCTGCAGGCTTTGGCCCAGCCGCCGAACTGAGCCGAAGTCCCAACCTGGCGTGGGGCTTTATCTGGAAACGATAAGGAAGCTCTGGTCTCTGGGGTTGATTCTTTTCTAGGAAGAGACACCAGTGGGCTGGCGTGGGCTGTCTGTCCTGCCGGGATGTGCAGGCACCAAGGAAAGCCCCATCCCGGACACAGGCGGGGCAGCCACCCTCGAGCAGGGCGAGAGCCCCCCAGAGCGGCAGGTGCGTCTCTGGCTCGGCTCCTGAGCCCCACCCACTCCGTGGGACATGGGTGTGGCAGCCGCAGCAGACACAGCGTCCTTCACCCCACTGCTGTCTGGGTCTCCAGAGCGTTATTTTATAATAATCTGAAAAGTCACCTATTCCAACGCAGCCAGGCACACCGACCCTCCTTTCACAGGTTGTTCTTCTGCATCATGTTTAACAAAATCCTTCCTCCACAAAAATGTCAAATATTCTATATTAACCCAACATTTAAAAAAAAGTAATCAGAGGAAAGTCCTTCCCCAACACAGCTCCCCGTGACGCGAAGCTGCGTGCCCGTTATGCACACGCAGGCACGCAGACCCCGGAGACCCCCGAGAAGCAGCTGTATGCCCACGATGGCTGGGGACCCTCCTTGCCCGGCCTGCCAGTCTCGCCCACCTGCGGGCGTCGTGGGCGTGGGCTTCTCACCCTTCCGTCCCCATCACAGGAAGTTGAGGGCCCCGGGATCGGCCAGCGTGGCCAGCAGCCTTGGGTTAGCCACTTCCTGTGGGCCTCCTCCCGGGCGGGTCCGTCCCTTACGGCAGGGAGGCCTGCCCTGCCCGGGCCCCAGGCACTGGACGGGGGCACGGGGGCTCAGCTGTCTGCAGACGCAGTGAGTGGAGCTGCTGGTTTCTGGGTTTGATCTTTGGAAATCTGGACCCTGCGTTGGCGGTGTCTCCCTGTGCCCAGCAGCTGGGAGCCATGAGGTGGGGCTGGGGGGGCCTGTGCAGACCCCGAGGATTGCTGAGGGGGGCACGTCTCTGGCTCACTGCACCGCTTCCTCTCTGGACGCCCGGCTTCTCACCCGACTGGTCCCTGACGGGGTCGCTGCCCTGTGCCGGCTCGAGCAGGAAGGCGGGTGGGGTCCGGGCGCCGTCTGCTGTGCCCACGCCTGGTTTTCCCGCATGTTTCAGGGGCCAGAGAGCATCCGTCCCGGTGCGCCGTGGGGAACACTCCAGACTCTTCTTTTTCTCTTCAAAATATCCCGCGCTATTCCCAGCTCCATCCTCCCTCTGAGTTTAGGTGTGTGACGCTTCATGAAAAATCCTGAAAGCATTTTTATTGAAATTGCATTGACTTTATAGATCCATGGGGGGGGGGGAGGACAGACAACTTTCATGACATAATATTTATTTATTTATTTATTTATTTCAACGAGTGACGAAGAGAGAGGCAGAGAGGGAGGGCTTCTTCTCACCGGTTCACTCCCCACACGGCTGCAACAGCAGGGCTGGGCCAGGCTGAAGCCGGGAGCCTGCAGCTCCATCCGGGTCCCCACGTGGGTGCCGGAGCCCGAGCACTTGGACCAGCCTCTGCTGCCTTCCCGGGCGCACCAGCAGGGAGCTGGATGGGAAGTCCAGCGGCCAGGACTTGAATCGGCTGCAGGCAGTGGTGGCCTAGCCCCTGTGCCGCCACGCCGGCCCCTTCTGTGGAAATGCATTTTGCTGCTATTTGGTGCTCGGCTGCAGCTCACTGCCCGTTGGGGGCGACACCGGGCGGCATGGCCCGCAGCTCCCCGAGGCCCCCCCTGCTCTCTCTGCTTCCTGTGCTGCCGGGTGCAGGGCTGGCAGCGAGGGCGCTGTGTGCCCGCCTTGTCAGTCCTCCTGACGTTTGCTCGCTTTCCGCTTGTCTTGCTGCGCGGGTCGGGGCCTCCGCCCGACACTGAACGCGAGGCGTGCCCCGTTTCGCTCCTGATTGAAGTCATCCTTGCAAGCAAATGCCTACGGACCGCGATGCACGTGCCTGAGTCCTGTGAAGCCTCCTTCAGGATCTCAGTGCCCTCGGCGACCGAGCGGGAAGCAGAACAAACAGCCCTTGACTCTGACCGGCGCGCGTGTGACCAGGCACAGAGCTGACGCGCGTGTGACCAGGCACAGAGCTGAAGCCGAGGCCACGCAGGCCTCCTGCCAGGTCCTGTTCTGTTCTGTTCCGCCCCACCCCAGCCCAGCCCACCCCACTCTATCCTGTCCTCTATCAGGAGATGGACTACACTCTAAGACTTCTCCTTTCACCCCAAACGGCGACCCACAGTTCGCAAACAGCAACCGCTCTCAGTCGGCTTCAGTAGGTGCCCAGGAGGGCGGGACGTCCGCCTGTGGGACACTTGCTTTTCTTGGTTCACAATGGTCCGCCAGATGGGTGGGAGGCAGGGAGGGGTGCAGGCGACCCCCAAGCCCAAGCTCCCATCTTGTCCTGCGAGGGGGCTCGCGGGCGCTGTCAGGGCGCGGAAGGCTGTGCGCCGACCGCCTGCTCCGCTGCTCGCTGGGAGACCCGGGCTGGAGAGAGGTTTGCCGAGAGGTTTTAATCCGACGACAGGTCTCACGTGGACCACGAGCTTGCTGATCCGCGGAGTCCAGCCTAGCAAGGGTGTCCCCCCAGAAGGTCCCTGCTTTCCAGCGTGTGGGTGACCCTTTCCGCTGGGACGCACCCTGCTGGCTCCAGGCTCTCTCTCTCGGCTCCTCCATTACTCCCTAAAGACTGTCCCCGACGCCCCTTCCTCCAGGAAGTCCGTCCTGCTTGCTCTCCTGGCTTGGGGGCCTCCCCACTCTCCGGTCAGGGCGCTGTATCCTTTTCCACCTCCACTGGGCCAGCAGCTGCGTGACATGGGGCAGTTGCGAGCACTCAGACGCACACAGGTGCACATGCACACAGATGCACACATGCACCCACACCGCTTCAATCACTGACCTGAGTCTTGTGGGGCGGTACAGAGTGTGGGTGCCTGGGGCTCCATGCTCCATGGCCTGTTGGGAGGGAGGGGGAGGGGATCACTGGGGACTCCCTGGGGCCACAGCCCCACCCGGGCCCGCCCTGGGTGAACTGGGACACACAGGGCTCAGGACCCGAGGTCCAGGAGGACTGCGTGCCCACGACCGTGGTGATGGCCCCTGGGAGCTGGCTCCTGGGTGTGATGTAGGCAGAGAGGCGTCAGGGAACTGAGGACCCTGATGTCAGTGCCCTGAACACACCCCTTCCATGCAGAACACAGCTGCTGGGGTTTGCAGTGCGTAAGAGACAGCGTAGGCTACAAACATCCATCATGGCTGCAGGCTCAGTACAGCTACTCCCATCATGCACCTGGACCCCACTCCCATCATGCACCTAAACCCCACTCCCGTCATGCACCTGGACCCCACTCCCATCATGCACTTGAACCCTGCTCCCATCATACACCTAGACCCCATTCCCATCACACACCTGAACCCCACTCCCATCATGCATCTGAATCCCACTCCCATCACACACCTGAACCCCATTCCCATCATGCACCTGGACCCCACTCCCATCATGCACCTGAACCCCACTGCCATCATGCACCTGAAACCATTCCCATCATGCACCTGAAACCACTCCCATCATGCACCTGGACTCCGCTCCCATCATGCACCAGACACCACGATACTTGAAGATTGCCCACAGAATGGGTGTGGGGTGGGTGGTACGCCAGCCCTGCTCCACGTCCGCCCCCATCTGAGTGCTCAGCTAAGTGCTGGCCGGGTCCCCGCCCCTCTGCTAACTTGAAGGCTTTGCTAAGGGCCTCGCTCCGGCTCCTGGTGAGCGTGCCCGCACTCCCGTTAGAGCCGTCCTGGCCTCCATAGAGACCCTGCTTCCCGGCTCACCTGGCCCTGCCACGCCCCCTGGGGACCTGCCAAGCTGTTTGGCAGGAGGCCAGCGGGCAGGCCGCGGAGGACGCTGCTCTCTCCTGGCGCTCACGCCCTCCCAGGATGTCCTGTTGCCCTGTAGGTCAGGGATCGGCAGCAGAGGGCTCCTGGGACGAGCCTTGCGCGCCCCCTCGCCTGCTCTTGTAAATGGGGTTTGTGGCATCACAGCCGCGGTCACCACGAGCGCCCTCCTCTTTCAGACCCCAGAGGCGGAGCTGAGCCCACCTGTGCTCACTTCCCACCCTTTAGAGGACCCCCCCCCCCAGAACGCAGCTCCTCAGGTGGAGAGGAGACAGAGCCCTCAGTGACCGGGGCCGTGGGCGGGGCGTCACCCACCACAGCACAGCCCCCACGCCTCTCCCCATCAGCCCTGCCTCAGTTTCCTTTGTCCAATGGCCACAACCCCACCCTCCCTGTGTGCCACGGAGCAAGCTGTGGCCCTGAACCACAGCTCCACTGCGTGCTCACGTGGTCCTGGCTGCCTGCCCCAGGGCTGGGAACAGGGGCCCCGTTGGGCAGGAGCGGGGGCCAGGGGCGCCCCAGAGCTGGGTCCAGTGGGCCACCACTCAGCAGCACTCCAGGCCCCCTGGGCTCCCCAGCCAGGCTAAAAGGAAAGTTTGCAGGAGTCCTTTGTTTGGAGGACTTGCTGCTAGGAAGGCTGAGTTTCCCCGCAGGAAGCCGGGTAATTGTGGAGGCCAAAGGTCGGGCTGTTCTCCCAGAACAAGGCGGGATTTGCATGTGAAATGGGCTGAGCCTCCTGGCTGGCTCTGAGAGCCTCTCCACCTGCTGGGGCTGGGAAATTGTCCCTGGCAGCCCCCCCCCCCCCACCATTCCTCTAAAGGGAATGTTTGATTCAAAGAAGGGGGGGGGGCGGAAACAATGCAGCGCTGTGCAAGGAGCTCGAGTGTTTCCTGGTAAGAATCCGTTTATAAAGAGAGTTGCAGCCACAAAGATGGGGCTCCCGGGCTCCCTTCGGTGCCATTCCCCCCCTCCCATGCTGGGGAAGGACCCTCCCCATCAGCGCATGTGCATACTGTCTGTGTCTTCCATTTCCAGGGATGTTGCAATGGATTGGTCCATTAGACCTTAGTCTATTTATTTTTTGGTTTCTTTGAGTTTTGCAAAAAGTCACTAAGTAGAACACGCAGATGGAGGATCTTTGTCTCTCTGCCTTCCAAATAAAATGAAAATAAGAAACTTTTTTTTTAGCTTTTACTTAATAAATATAAATTTCCAAGTACAGCTTTTGGATTACAGTGGCTCCCCCCCCCCTGCCCCATAACTTCCCTCCCACCCGCAACCCTCCCATCTCCCGCTGCCTCTCCCATTCAAACTATTTTTGAGAAAGAAATATTTTTCAGGCAGAAAGCATCAAAGCCCTGGGGAGAACGTGGCTGGTGGAGGCCCCCCGCCCACGCTGTCTGGGGCTGTGTGCGCCACGTTCCCTGGGAAAGGCCACAGAACCCCCTCCCCCCAGCCCCTGGTGGCCCTGCACTGGTCCAGATTGCAGTCCTGGGAGGGACCTAGCACACGCTGGGGGCAGCCCAGGGTTTCACAGCAGAGTCCCGCGGGAGGGGTCTTGCCTGCTGCACACCCAGCACACCCTCTGTCTGTCCGGGAGGAGCGGGTGGGGTGGGGGAGGAGAAGCGGCTGGCAGACCCGGGCCGTGACCTCACCTGCCCCTGTCTGAACACAGACCTCGTGGTCAGCTCCCGGGTCTCTGCCCAGACGCCCGCCGGGCCGGACAGGTGCGTCCTGGGTCTGGATGCCGGGCACTGTCTCTCAGCTCTGTCGGTGGAGGGGCCGTCCCCTCTGCTGATGCCCTGTGCCAGCAAACCTGCTCCCTTGCTGACCACTTCTCTGTCGCACGTCTGAACATCGCACGTCTGAACTCTCCCCTGCGCCAAGATGAGAACCGGCCCAGCCGCGGACGCCGAGCCCCTGCTGTGCCAAGGCTCAGCTGTGTCCCCGAGGGCCCCCCTCCCCCCGCCGTGTCCTTGCCTGTCCTTGGCCAAATGGAATTCACTGCCTGGAGGACATGGTTGGCCCACGGGTTCTGGCCACCAACGTGAGGGCTCATTGCTTCTCTGGCAGATAAGGACCCTGGTGGCCAGCGTTGTCCCAGGAATTCCAGGCCCGGGCACGGTGTGACTGCCGCCTGTACGTAACCCTCGCACCCGCTGCAGCCCCGTGGCCATCGCCGGCCAATCGAAGGCAGACGCGGGCAGCACTGACCAGCCAGACCTTGGACACGAGCTGATGACGCACTCTCAGCCCCGATTCAGTCCTGAGGAACCTGCGCCCCCGCTCCTCGGGAGCCCGGGGATTAAGCAGTGGCTGCCGGCCTGGGGTGCACCAGGAGCCTGGGGGGTCCCTTTAGCTACGATTGCTCAGGACCTGGGCATCCAGACCACATGGAACCCGAGTCTCCCTGGGGTCAGAGCGACTCGAGGCATTGCTTGGTTCTTTGTTAAAAAAAACTTTTTTAAAAATGTATTTTTGATGGACAGACAAATCTGAACGTGTTTCCAGTGTGCACAGATGCAAGATGTCCTCGCTGTCCAGGAGCCACCTGGAGCTCAGGGGGGAGCCTCTGGGCCACCCCCGCCGGCCACGCCGGCACAGGGCTGCGGGACTCCCCTCATTGCTGTCAGCGACGACTGGGGCGCTTCAGAAAGTCTGCGGAAGCTGAACTAACTGTGGAGCCAACGCTGGTCAAAACCGCACCCGGGTTCTGCCACAGACTTTCCCAAGGCTGAGTGGGGGAGGGTCTGGTTTCCTTGGGTGGGTGGGACCTGAGTCCGGGGTGGGGACGACACTCCGAGAGGCCATCATCTATCCATGGAGCCGTGGCAGTCCTTGGGAGCTGCTCCTGGGGCTGCTTCCCCCAGTGCCAGCCACTGCCCAGCGGCTGACCCAGTGCCAACCACACAGGCTGACTCGGCCACGCCACGCCTGGCCTCCCAAGCCCCTGGGGGCACGGGGTCGCCCCGTCCGGCCCAGGAGACGGGCTCACTGGGGATGAGCTGGGCTTGCGGCCAGCTGCCGGGCCCCTGTGGCCAGATCCTCTTCCCCTTTGAAGTCGGCTTTCTCACTTAGCGAATACCCCGCGCATGTGTCTCCACAGAAGCGTGTGCTTTTGACCCCGCGCCTTGATGAAGCCACGGGCTTCCATTCGTTCCCCGAGCCGCTTCTTCCACACTCAGGCTGCTTCCAACCCTTCCACAGCTATAAATATCATCGCTCAGGATCCATGGCTCCGCCTCTCTGGTTCTGGGTCAGAGTCGCCCGTGCCGGATCTGCCCTCCCCCTGGCAGCGCCGACTGTGACCGGCATAGTGCATCCGAACAGCCTGAGCCGAGCCGGCTGCGCTGACCAGCTGGGCCGTTTTCACTTGAGTTCTGGACGCAAAGGAAGGCAGTCGGGAGTGGGAGAGTCGGGGAGGGCCCAGCCACGGCCGGGGCTGGAGGCCAGCGGGCACACCGCGTGCAGGGCGATGGTGGTGACGACGGTGACGACATACATAAGCCCACCTCCGGTGCTCGAGCCGGCACCAGCCTCATAAGCCAGAGCTCCCACGGGTCCTCCCAGCAAGCCAGCGGCCCAGGGTGGCTGCCCCTGCGGGAACCGGCCGTTCTCCCATCGGCGTCCAGAGCTCTGCCTTGGCTGGGTTACCAGGGCGCTCGCTGCTCCCTGCGCCCTCGCCAGAGACCCGGCTGCCGGGCCGAGCTGTCCCCCAGGGAAAGTGACCCCCAGCAGGAGGGCAAGTTCTCTTCTCTCCTCACCCATACTCCCCCCCCCACCCCGTGACGCGGGTCTGTGGGCTGGGCCGGCTTCCACCCTGGGGAGGGGGTGATCCCCTGAGCGGCTGAGGGTGGCTGAGGACGGGGATGGGAGAAGCCCAGCTCCCCGATGGAGCTCCGGGCAGGAGGCCGCTGCCGGCGCACGGGGAGGGGACACAAGGCAGACACTTTTCTTTCTTTCTTTGTTTTTTATAACTTTAAAGACTTTATTTATTTATTTATTTGAGAGTCAGAGTTACAGACAGAAGGAGAGACAGAGAGAGAGAGAGAGAGAGAGAGAGAGAGAGAGAGAGAGGTCTTCCATCTGCTGTCTTACTTCCCAAATGGCCACAAGGGCTGGAGCTGCGCTGATCCAAAGCCAGGAGCCAGGATCTTCCTCTGGGTCTCCCAAGTGGGTGCAGGGGCCCCAGGACCTGAGCCATCTTCTACTGCTTTCCCCGGCCACAACAGGGAGCTGGATGGGAAGAGGAGCAGCTGGGACTTGAACTGGCGTCCATGTGGGATGCTGGAGCCGCAGGTGGAGGCTTAGCCCACTAGACCACAGCGCCAGCCCCTGACACTTTTCTTGCTGAAATCATTGGGTTTGAGTCTCCCTGTGAGAGCTGCTGACCCCGTTCTAGAGACAAGTAACCGGGGCTCCCCATGGGGCCCTCGACCACCACGGTGGACAGGATGGACCCACACTGACGGCAGCGTGAGCTCTTGGGGCCTCCTCAAGCCCAGCGCCCCTCCTGATGGCATCAGGGAGTCTCCTGGGTGGGAGACGGTGGAGAGAGCACAGTCTCCTCGCCCGGGGGCACCTCCAGGCCTTCGTGGGAGGGAACCAGAGGCAGCAGACCCAGGCTCCAGCCAGCAGCGGCGTCGGCCCCTCCTCCCAGCACCCCCATTTCCCTATCCGGAAGGACCCAGCGGATGGGGCCACCTGTGACCTGTGACTGGGGGACCACGTGAGGCCAGCGACTGTGGCCCTGGCTGGATGCTGCGTTTGAAGCCCCCGCAGACGGTGACGGTTCTCCGGAGAGCCCCGGCGTGCCCACCTTCTCTGGAAAACACCGTTTCTCCCGCGTCCTGGAGCAGGGACCCCTTGTCTCGCAGCTGCCGAGACCCGGCTCCTGTCCTAGGCCCCGGTGGTCAACGGCCCTCAGCCTGGCCTCCGCTGTCCCTCTTGGTCTGCTGAAGCAGCTGCCTCCCCGGGCCCTCACAGGCCAGGTGTATCCAGAAGGCACCTGGGCTTCCGCACGCGGGGAGGGTGCTGAGGGCTGGGAGCAGGGCCTGAGCGTGGTGCCCATCCACAGGGTCATCCGTGGGGTCCCTGCCTGTGGCTCGGAGTCCACGGATGCAACCAACCTTAGGTGGGAAATATTCGCAAAAACCAACCGACCGACCTGGGCCCGCCAGGACCGTCTTGGGCTCTCTGGCCGCTGTTCCCCAGCAGTGAGTGCGGTAGCTCATCTCCAGGCGCCTGAGCCGCGGTGCCGGACGCGCGCGGGTCTCACACAGACAGATCCAGGGATTCGGGTGTTCTGGGGCAGGGGGCAGAAACCCTGGCCTGTTGCTTTCTGTCCTCCCACAGCCCCACCCTGGGAGCTGGGCCGGGAGTGGGCAAACCCCGAGCGCCTGCCGGGGATGAATGCCAGGGCCTAGCCGCCCCGCCCCATGCTGGCACACACGGCACGGAGCTGCACGTGTGGCCACACTCAACGGCCAGAGCTGCCCAGCGGCTGCCCGGAGGTGGCCCCTCCACGCTGGAGCCTGCAGCTTCCCCCCGGAGAGGCCCCTGCCCCCTCCTCGCCCCATCTGCCTGCCTGGGGACCAGGTCCACAAGGAGAGCAGGTGTCGGATCAAGGCCCCCACAGCCAGCCTGGCGCAGCCGCGTCCTTGGGGTCCGAGTCCCTCAGCATGCTGGGAGCGATGTGCGGAGAACCAGGGAGGAGGCGGGGGAGGAGGCTGCCCGTGGCCGTCACCATTTGCCATCAAGTGGGAAACAGGGAAATCGAGACGTGCCTGCCGGCGGCAGCCTCCTGTAATGGGATGGTTAAGGAAAATGACCGGGCAGGGGCGGCGAGGGAACAACCTGCGGTGACCGAGCGGCGGGAGTGATTGTCACCGGTGCCGTCGCGGCTCCCGGCCTCGGGGTGCAGGGGAGCCATTGGGCAGGCGGCTCTGCCTCGGGGTGGGCAGCCTGGGCCCCGCTGGGGGCTGGGCAGGACTCGGGGTGTGTAGGAGGCAAAGCAGACGGTACAAAGTGCAAAGGCGTGTTCCCGGGAAGGGCAGAATGTTCCGGAGGGCAGGGACCAGATGCCAGGAAGTTCTGTGCCGACAGCCAGCCCTGCGGAGCCAGCCGGCCCAAAGGAAGCGGGCAGGGAGGTGGGAGGGGGCGTGTGGGTGGCCGGGCCAGCGGGCCACAGAGCAGGCGGCGTGGGATTTGCAAAGCTGAGACCCGGCAGAGATGAATGGGTTCCCAGTGGATGGAGGAGACGGCCGGGTCACTGTTTTTTTTTTTTTTTCCCCAGAAAAGTGTGATGCGAAAGGCAGCCCCCAGGATGGGAGCTGTGGGTTCGTTTTGTGAGATGCACTGGCCCGGAGGCCAAGGGCAGGGGACCTGGTCAGGCAGGCACTGGTCAGCGAGACCCCTGTCACCTGCTCTGAGCTGGGGAGAGGGACACGGTGGGGTTGTTCTGGACAAGAGCGAGGCTCGGGTCCTGTGTCAGGGTCTGGGGACACAAGCCGTGCTTCCAGCCTGGGACCCTGTGCCCCGGCACTGCCCCCCTCTCTCATCTGTCTCAGGAGAGACATCTTCTAACGGCTGGGGCACCCATCCCCGAAGCCCCGGGGCAAGGACAGGTGACCCTGGGCGTGGGGAGCCTCGGGCTGCTTCCTGCCCACCCGCTGTCCCACCCCAGTTTGAAGCTGCAGACCGGCCACGGGGTGGGGGTTCGGAGAGGAGGCAGCAGCCCCAGGTCAGAGTGCCTGTCTGGCAGGCATTCCCATCTCAACGCTGGTCAAAGCCAAGCTCCCTGAGGGACCTGCCCCACCCCAGCCCCCGAGGGAAGCGGGGTCCTCGCTCTCCACTGACCCCAGCTCACTCCCAGCCACACAGGGTCCTTGCTGCCCTGGATCGGCCTCAGGACCTTTGCATGCCCACTTCCCTCCACCTAGAGACCCCTCCCACAGGAGCACGGGCTCAGTGCCCCCCCCCACCCCAGCCTGGAAGCCCCTTCCTGGGAGGCCCCCTGGCTGGGCCACGTCATGGGCACATCCCCAGATTCCTCTACCTGAGACCCAGCCCTGCACATTTTCTTTAATAATTTGTCTATTTATTTATTTACTTGAATGGCAGAGAGAGAGAGGGAGAGAGAGAGAGAGAAGGAGAGAGGGAGAGAGAGGGAGAGAGGGAGAGAGAGGGAGAGAGAGGGAGAGAGGGAGAGAGAGGGAGAGAGAGGTCTTCCATCCACCGGCCCACTCCCCGGATGCCTGCAATAACTGGGGGCTGGGTCAGTGAAGCTTGGGGCTCGGGACGCAATCCTGGGCTCCCACGCAGGTGGCCGGCACCCAAGCGCTCGAGCCAGGCCCTGCTGGCTCCCCAGGGCGGGCATCGGCGGGCAGCCGAGTTGAGACGTGAACCCAGGCGCTCTGACACGGGAGGTGGGTGGGCCAAATGGCATCTCCAGCGAGGCGCGGAATGCCCGCCCCCGGCCTTGCACTTTTAGACATAACACATGCTCTCGTTCTATTATTGTCTCTCTCCCCAATAAAATGCCAGCCCTGTGAGAGCACAGGTTTTGTCTGTGGCTCTTACCCTTCGTCTCCCTGGGATTTAGGCCCCGCGTGGCACACACCGGACGCTCAGAACCTGCCTGGGGGAGGGCGGATGTCCTGCAGCGTCCGTCCCTGCCCAAATCCTCTCAGGCCTCCGCCCCCAGTGGGGGGGGCGTGCCTTCCCAGGAGAGGCACGGGGAGGGTGTGGCACAGAGCACCTTCCCCTCCGGGGACAGGCCACGCCCCCGCACCCACACCCCTTCCTGCGTGTCAGGAATTCCAGCCTGAGAAGGCGCTGTCCGGCTGCCGGGGACCTGGCACCGCGCCCCAGGAGGGGCTCCCGGGCGGCACCGGCTGCAGCCAGCGGCCTGCACCTGGAAGTGTGTGCAGGAAAGGATGTCCTGTGGGCCCTTCTTGTTGGGGACGCGTGACCAGTTCAAGGTCACAGAGCAGGTCCACAGAGGTGGCCCAGAGCGCAGGAGCTGGACACTGGCCAAAGGTGTGAGCGAACGGCTCTGCCCTCTGCAGCCCACGTGACCCCCGCTGAGCTGGGCCCCAGTCACTGACCTGGTGGGGGAAGGGAAGCTGTCAAATGGGGGGAGGGGCTGAGAAGGGCAGAGCCAGCCCTGGTCGGGGGATGTGGGTGGCAGCTGGGACTCGGGTGCCTGGTGACCCCGGGCGAGGAGAGGCCAGGTTGGAGCTGCGAGAGTCTGGAGAGAGCCCTGTGGACGCCACAGCACCTGCCGGGCGAGGTCTGGGAGTTCAAAACAGTCCAAGGCCAGAACACGGAATGTCCAAGCAGGGGAGGAACCAACGTTCAGGACAAAGCAGGGCCCTGGGGCCCCTGTGGGAGGAGCAGGGGCCCCCTCACCACTGCCGTCAGCCCCTCCCGGGAGAGGCCACCTCTCATCAATGACCACAGCGCACGAGTGGCCGGGTCTCAGCGCCATGGGGCCCCAGGGGCACGGCTGGGAACACCCAGCTGTCACCCAGTGGGTCCTTGCCGCAACCAGAGCCTCCCGTGCCACCAGTGCCCCCTCAGCTGGGCCAGCGAGCCTTCCCCAGGCCTCACCCTGACCCGCCGGACTTCCCCAGGAGCCCACAGAATCACTGAACGCAGCCCATTGCATCCTCCTTGGGGGAGCAGGGTGGCCCCCCACAGCCCCCCACACTGCCCCCAGCACAGCCCCGCACGTGTGGTCCCGACTCCCCTGCCCGGTGCTGGGGGTGTTTGCTCACCCCCTTGACCCCCGGAGGGCAGAGCCTGCAGAGGGCAATGGAAGTGACCAGCGGAGAGATGACCCCTGGCCAGCTGCTGCTGAGGAGGGGGGCAAAGAGGGGCCACTTGGGCCAGGGACCCCGCCCCCAAGCACGAGAGCTGGCAGCCTCTCTTGTCCGCTGGCCCCTGGGGCTGGGTTCTGTCCACACCTGTGTCCCTCATCCCAGCACGGGGCCTGATGCAGCGGGGTCTGATGGACGAATGGGCAAAGGGGGGATGACCAGGGAAGGGACGTGTGACCCGGTGGGGACGTGTGACCCGGTGGGGATGTGTGACCTGGTGGGGACGTGCAGCCCCACTGTGTGCCCCCTGGTGCCGGCAGCAGGCGGAGGCCACAGGGCAGCCCACTCCACGTGTTACAAACACACACGCACATATGAATCACATGTCTGATGTGCTCCAGCCTGGGCGAGGAGGGGGAGCCGGAGGGGCCCAGCTCGGTTCCTTAGACGCCAACGGCCGCTGCTTTGGGAGTGGGGAGGGGGAACTGGACTCGCAGCTGAGGCCGATCTCAGGACCCTGGACGAACGGGCAGTTCGAGGGAAGAAGGCAGGGGAGTGCGTGAGCGTTCGCTTTTCTGCCGTCTGGGCCCACGGAGAAGCCGCGAGGTAACTCACAGCAGGTGTGGCCTGGGGACGCGGCCCTGGCCGTGTCCCAGCGGTGCGTGTCCCGAGCCCACTCAGGAGGAAGCCGAACGGTCAGCTCGCCCAGGAGCTACACACACACACACACACACACACACACACACACACAGAAGCTGGCTTCACCGCGGCACCAGCAACAGTCCCGGCCACAGATGGCTCCAGGGAGGGGCATCGGCTGCTGAATGGTTGAGCCGCAGGAGGCCGGGGGTCTGGCGGAGGGAGGACAGAGGCGCTGACACCGCTGTGGGTGCACCGCCTGGAGGACAGGAGCCACCGCGGCAGGGAGACGCCCAGCGTGCGGAACAGTGTGCAGAACAGGCGGATCTATGCCGAGAGGCCAATGCGTGGGGCTGGGGCGGGGGCTGGGGGGACAGCGCAGGGGTGCGGGTCTCCGAGTGGGGAGCGAGCTCCAGGCGGACAGCGGTGACTGCACTGAGGGTCCCTGACCCACAGGCTCCAGATGGGTGGGCGGGGCGACCCGGAAAGTTTGGCCCAACAAAGAAGCAAGAACATGGAGGTCTCAGGGAATCCGAGTCCTCGCCCTGCTGCTGTGGGTCCCGCCTCCTCCTGCAGCGGGGGCAGCGCGGGGGCGGCCTTGTCACATCCTGCTTTTCCCAGGGTGCCCCGGGGCCAGGAGCACAGCTGCCCGCGCCCGGGATCCAGGCCCCCGGCAGGAGGCGGCTGGCGGAGGGTGGGTTCCTTCCTGAGCGGGACAAGGGGCCGGGGTCGGGGAGGCCTTGCTCTCCCGCACATAGCACGGCCCGGAGCAGCTCCTCACCACTGCTGGGGCCGAGACGTCCGCACCCGAGCCACTGTGCTCGTGGGGGTGGCCGGGGCCGGGGCCCTGAGTGGGTTCTGGAGGTCAGGCTTCTGGGCTGGGCCACAGACACCACGCTCCCACGGAGCTGTCTGCAGAGGTGACCAGCTTAGGGCAAGGCAGAGGAGAGCCACGCGACCCTGCCCCGACCACGTGACTACCCCCTCTTAGGGGGCTCCCCTCCCCCCTCTGCCCCCGAGGAGGAGGGAGTGGCATGGGCAAGTGCCCCAGCTCGGGCGCCGGTGACGTTCATTCTCACTGCCCCAGGCAGACGGGAGGGGGACAAGAGACTGCCCACCTGTGGGCTGCCCCTCCTTGTACACTGACCCCACCGGGCAGCCGATGACCCGTCCGTGCCGTGCCATGGGGCAGCTGGCTCATCTGTCCCCAACCCTACCCTGGGGGGGCCCTGGATCCGCTCCCAAGAGGCCATGGGGCAGAGCCCCCCCACATTTAATCTGCATTTTCCACGCGTGTTTTGGAGACTTCTCCTGAGCGTGGTTCCATAATTTCCCTGGCACCCAAAGCAGCTTGTCTCTGAACTCCGTTTTCGCAGACTTGGACGAGTGAGGAGTTCCTGCGGCGCTGGGAGGCGGGGCCCTGGGAGAGCAGCCCCTGAGCTAGGAGCGACCGCTGGTCCCGGGAGACCGAGTTCTCCGTGCGCGCAGAGCCGCACAGAGCTTGTCCACTGCGGTCCGAGGGGGGAGACTTGTCGGAGGCCACGGCGGGGAGGCACAGGTGCGTGCGTGCTAACAGCACACGTGGGCAGGCCTCGCCCCGTCCCGGCTCCGGAATCTTGTCTTCCCACCCAGCCCAGCGCAGATTTAACACGGAGACGACTTTCCACGGGGAGTCACGGGCTGGGCAAACATGGTGCAAACACACATCTCCACCTGGAGAGAGACTCGGAGACAGGCTGTCCCCAGTGTGCGTGCTGGCCCAGGTGCCAGGCGCGTCCCAGGGAGCTACGGCGCGGAGGAGCCTTTGGAAGGCCAAGGGCAAGTCCTCGCGTCCCTGGGTCGTGGTGCCCTGGCTCCGGGCGGGGCAGGCGTCCTGTGCAACCGCTCACAGCCCCAAGCGTTTGCTGGCTTTTCCGGAAATGAGGCCTGCTGGAGGAGGCGTTTTGCGTCGGGGCTCCCCTCTCCATACTGGGGTTTTGGGGTGGTGAGTCCGTTTTGCTATCACCCAATGACACAGAAGCCCGACACCTCCCTCCCCGCGCCCTACCAGGACTGGGCGGGGCTTGGGCGGGGCCTGGGGGCCCCTGTGAAGTGGGTGGGAGGCGCGAGCCTGGTCCGCTTTCCCCACTCCCTAGAGGCGGCTCGGTCCAGGCTGGGGGCGAATGGCTCAACCCACGTGGCCGGGGAGGTGGCCGGGGAGCCGCTGGCTGTGTGTTTGATTTGCGGCTGGAGCAGCGGCCGCCCCGAGTCACACCCGCGTTTGGGGCCTTGCGTCCTGGGCCAGAGGCCCCCGTTTCTCTCCTCTCTTCTGAGCTCGGCTCCCCTGAGCGACTTTTCAGCTCCCTGAGAAGAGTGTTTTCAGTCGAAACAGAGAGTAAAGACGAAAGGAGAAAATTAACTATGAAAATTTAATTAAACACCGCTTTGATCTTCCTCCCCAGGACCCACAGAGGGGGCTGCTCCCATTCAGCCAGAGGAGAGGAGCTGGCAGGTCCAGGGGAGGACGCCGGGCCTGCGGGGTGTGAAGAGACAGCGCCTGCTGGCCCCCGCCGCCCCCCGAGGCCGCCCACCAGCGCAGCACGGGAGGTGTCAGTTAGCTGCCGGCTCAAGAGGCCACACTCTGATGAGAAACTTGAGGGGGAGGGGGAGGGGGAGGGGGAGGGGGAGGGGGAGGGGGAGAGAGAGGGGGGAGGGGGAGGGAGAGAGTGGAGAGTAAATAAATAAATCTTAAAACAACGAGGACTTAGAAATTGGAAAAAGTTACAAAGAAAACGGGAACCGGTCAGGTGCCAGGGCCCCTGTGCAGATGAAGCCTCGGGTGTCTGGTCCGAGGCTCTAGACAGAGCCGCGCCCCTCCCCCAGCCCTGCTCAGGGCGAGCTGGGGGAGGTGACGCTCCCAAGGGGCCTGCTGTGAGTAAAAGGGGCCTAAGAGCAGAGGGCAGAGTCAGCGGGCTGCGGCGCCTGCCCTGACTCCCGGTGCCGGCCGCTGCATATGGCGGCACGAGCGTCTGTTTGCCGGGCTGAACCCAGCACCTGGGCCCCCGCTCACAGCCTGATGTGCCCTCGGACCAGGCTGCCCTGGGGCGGAGTCTGCCAGGGGCTCCCCAAGATGCCTGGGATGGAGAAGGCAGCTCCCTGCTGGCGAACTGAAGTGGCATGTGACAGAGACCACAGCTCCCAGGGGTTCCTAACTACCACGGGACCCAGGGGACTGGCCCAGGGGGCTGCAGGGGCCTCCCAGCGCACGGCCGCCCTGCGGAGAGCCAGCGGCACGCTGTCCCCACTGAGCGCCTGTCAGAGCCAGGGCTGCGTTTTGGATTTCCCGTTTATTTAACTTTTCACTTATTCGCCTTATTTATTTGCAGGGCGGAGTGACAGAGGGAGACAGACGGGTCTTTGCACTGTGGGTTCACTCCTCAGATCCTTGTCCAGAGCTCCCCTGGGTCCCCCATGTGTGCGGCACAGATGCAGCTTCTTGAGCCTGCGCGGCTGCCTCCAGGGTGCACATCAGCAGGAACTGGAATGCAGAGCGAAGGCAGGATTCGAACTCAGCACTCTGATAAGGATGAGTGGGGGCCCAGGCACTCGGGCATCGTCTGCTGCCTTCTTGGGCGCGTCAGCAGGGAGCTGGATGGGAAACTGAGCGCCAGGATGGAGCCAGCGGTTGTCCCTTTGTGTCGCCGATGGTGCAGGTGGCGGCTTTACCCACTGCACCACCGCAGCAGCCCAGGGATGTGTCTCTGAGACGCCGAGTCCCAGGGCTCCCAGCAGGAGGTCCCTTAACGACCTACTTGGTCCTGGATGCGATGTCCTGACTCAGCCTGACTCAGCTTAGAAAAGGAGCAACCCAGGTATTTGCATACTTGATGCTAATGAGAGCCACGTGCACACACAAACCCTCCCTTTGAAATACGCACCAACAAAAGAAGCTAAATATACCCATTACGCCTTCATCTTCTTCCAATCTCATATCACAATAAAATGTCAAAGGGAGAAGGAGGGAGCAGGTGTCTGGTGTCCTTAACGAGAACGTTCCTGGGAGACGCTCCCCGGAAGCCTGACATTTACGGGAAAGAGGAGACCGAGGCGGGCTGCCACGAGCATTGTTCATCACCTTGATCTCCACGTCTCGGCTGGGGTTCTTTGAAGTCCTGGCGCAGGCTCTGGGCGTCTCTGCTCCAGGACAAGCCACTCCAAGAAGCAGCGGCTCCAGGCAGCCACGCTGCTTTGCTGGGGTCAGAGACCTTGGGGAAGGCTCAGCAGGGCCGTCTCTGGGGGGAGGGGTGCGCAGCTGGCTGGGCACTGAGCGGCCGTCTTCTCCACCTCCTCTCAGACGTCCCGGAGGGGCAGTGCCAGGCCGTCAGCTCCACTGCGGGGCTCAGCTGCCTCCGAGCAGGGGCCCTGGGAGCCGGCCTCCCGGAGACACCGCCGTAGTGCGGTCCTCGCATCTACCCTGCCTGGGAGGCCCCGGAATTGCAGAGCTGCGTCTGCCCATCCGGCAGGGAGGGGGTCGCTCTGGGAGAAGCCAGAGCTGACCGTGTCGTGTAATCTTGGGGCGCACCATTGAGGATGAGACCCTCCCAGGGCTGCTGGCTGCTTCAGCTTGGACACGCCCCCCCCAGTAAGGCAAGACCCCCCCACACCTGCCCTTGAGCGGCTTGGAGTTGGGTGAAGGAGGTGGGCAGGCGGAAGGCCCACGAATTACACAGCACAGCATTCATTAGTGGTGCAATAGGGCCCAGGCCAAGGGCTCTGTGAGCACCGGGAGAGCGTGTGGCTTAGTGCTGGGGGTCCCGGGGGGACGGGGAGGGACAGACAAGGGCCACGCCCAGAAACGGCAGTGGTTCGGGCATTCGGGACCCAGAGCATGGGATGGGGTGGGGGAAGGGTGGGAACCGGGCACTGAGGTCTCAGCCTTGTCTAGACGGTAACGATCCGGGTGTGTCGTCTGTAATCCTGTTGCGCCTTCGGGGTCTGGAAGCCGCTTGGTGCCCGCAGTTTAATTAGCAGAGGGGTTGACAGGGCCTGGAGGCCGGCTCGCTCCAGGGAGGGGAGAGGAGACAGCACGTGGTGAAGACGTGGCTTGGAAGGGGTCCTGCACGTGGCGAGGGAGGCCTGGGCCTCGGCCCCCCGAGCTACCCCCTCCCTGCTGTATGCACCTGTCTTGCCGGGGCCACAGCAGCCCCAGAAGCCGGAATCCAGAGGCCCTGCGGGAGGCCAGGGCCCACCTGGAGCCCTGGGGGCCCTGCCCGTGGGTGGGCTGCCGGCCACTGGATTTGGCTAAGTGAATCCGGTTCAGCTGTTGCCTGTCTCGTGTTTAATTTTTATGTGGACACAGCAGGGTTATGCAACCGAACACGAGAGGCCGGGGACGGAATTTATAATCGATCAGTGGCCGGCGCGGATCTTTTTTTAACTTCCCGGAGGACAGCGGTGTGGACGCCAGGGCCTCTGAGGAGCCCAGAGCTTTCTGCTGGAGCCAAATCCGGGGCCGAAGCTGCAGGCGCTGGACGGCCTCTGTGGGACGTCAGGACAGACGCACCGGGAGGACCCCGGCTCGGCAGCAGAATCTTCCAGACAAAGGCACCCTGCGGGAGGAGGGGCCCCGCCTCTAGTGGGTGCTGGGAGGCGGGGAGATGTCCATGCTCACGGGATTTTCTGGAATGAACTGCTCTGCTTGCGGGACCCCGGGATCGGGAAGGCGCTGGGGTTGCGCTCTGCGGCACGAAGGTAGGGGGCGCGGGGGTCTCCTGGTGTCCCCGTCCTGAGTCTCCCTCCCCCAGCAAATGGAGGAGGGGCTTCCCTGTCCTGGTGGGGCCTGGTCCTCAGGTGTGGGGGCCCGGTCCTCAGCCTGATGATCTGGAGGTTGCTCAGAGCTGCCACGAGCCCGTGGAGGGTGTGTGAGTGACCACTTCACTGTCCAGACAGCTGCTGGTGCTGGCGGGTCCGGGGCAGAGGGGTGGGGAGGGGTGGGGAGGGGCGAGGGGCACAGAGGCCCTGGGCTTGGCTCTGCTGAGCACCACATGCCGTCCAGGGATCCGAGGAAGCAGTGCCAAGAGCAGCCCGGATTCACGCCTGGCAGCGGCAGTGGCTCTGTGTGGCCTTGGACACCGGGATTCCCAGGGGACAATCGCTCTTGTGCCGGAGTAAGGTTGAGCCAAGCCTGGGGGGGCACCGAAGGGTGAGGCTTCCCGAGGGAGGAGCCCTGGGCCGTGGCCTGAGGCCGTCCTCACACTGGGCAGGAGGCCGAGCCCGGCCCTCACGGGGCGGGGGGTGCTCGCCTGTCTCCCTGGCCACAGCAGCTTCCCAGAGGCCGCGGGGCTGGAGGGGGCTGGCCTCAGTGCGCAGGAGCCAAGCCAGGGCCCCAGATTGCCACCGAGAGACGGGGGAGGGACAGAAGACGCAGGGGCAGGGCTCAGGGCAGCGCTCCCCGGGCAGGGACTCCCCGGGCTGAGATGTCAGCGTCCGGCTCCATCTGGCCTGCACGGAGGGTCCGGAAAACAGAGCCGGGACAGGTCACCGGGCTGGACCTGAGGGTGTTGCAGGTTCTAGAGGAGCAGGAGGGAGGAAAGAGGGGAGGAAGGCAAAGGAACCCGTGAGAGGGGAGGGGAGGGAGCTCGGGCCCCAGCGGCGGCCCCAGCGTGGCGGCTGCCATGCCCACAGCACCCCCCACCCCGCCCAGGGTCATCCCCTCCATCCGGATCCTTCCGCAGACGTCAGCTCCTCTGTCTGTCCACAGCAGCCCTGCAAAGCCGTCAGTCACAGGCCCTGAGGGTGAGCCCCGGCCGTCCTGGGCTCTGCAGACTCAGGACTGAGGAGGGGGCCCAGCCCCCACCCAGGCAGGCTGTGTCTGCCCCCCAGGCCACTGTTAGAAGTTCATGAACGCCTGGGGGAGGTGCAGCCCGGACCTGAGGCCTGAGCACAAGGCAGGTCCCCGGGGCTCCAGGGCAGCGGCCTCCCAGCCTCTTCCCGCGTCCGCGGGCTCCACTCTCCTTCCCCGCGTCCCTGTGTGTGGGTCTCGACTCGCCGTCCTGCTCTCTTGCTAAGGAGCCGCAGGCTGAGGCCACGCGGAGGCCTCCACGCCCGGGTTGGAGCTGCAGAGCCCCTCTTTCCAAATCCACGGTCTTCGTGTTACCGAAACCTGAAGTGGGAAATCGCCCTTTGTTCAAACAGGCACCAGCCATGGGGGGGACTGGAGTGGTTTATCACAGGGCGGCTCAGGGGCTCAGGCAGACGCCTTCCTCCTCTGGCCTGCGATGCTGGGCCCCACGGGGTGCGGGGGCAGGGCTGGGGCCGGCAGGGAGGGGCGCCCTGGGGGAGGCCGCAGTGGCTGAGTCGGGTCCCTGCCACCAGCACGCGATGCCGGGGTAAGGGCCGGGGTCCTGAATGCAGCGCCGTGGGGGGAGTCCTAGCCCTGCCGGTGTTTGGAGGGTGGAGCAGCGAGCGACCCAGCAGGGGAAGAGCCTCCTCCCTCAGTCTGTGTCCGCCTGCCAGACAGGGAAGCACCGCGATGATCAGACTTGCACAGAACCATGAACCCCTGCGAGGGGACTCGGACAAGTTCATGGAAAATGGAATTCAGAACTACGTGTTCGTTACAGACTTTGCTGAAACACGCAGAGATTTTCATAGTCCACGTCTTCCATGAACTTTTTTGAAGACCCCTTGTAGGTAGACACACGCACACGCATGCGTATACATGTGCGAGAGAGAATGCGTCATGTGTGGTTCTCTGTACCATGGCCAGGGGTTCAGGCTCAGATCAAAGAGTGCTGACCTGGGGCTGTTTTGTTCGTTTTTCTCTAAGCGCCGCGGGGTAGCGTGGGAGCTGAGGTCCTGGAGCCCACCGGCTCCTGCCGGCTCTGGTGACTGCTGCCTCGTTTCCCACCAGGCGCTGAGGGAGGTCCAGGATCCATGAGGGGTCCCAGACCCACTCCCCGGAGACCCTGATGGGCAGTCGTGTCAGACACACGTACACACACGTGCATAGTATGCAGCGCATGTCGCACACACGTGCCCCACGCACCACACGGCATCTATTGTGGATGCGGGGGATTCCGCGGGTCCTTGGGATGGGCTCAGGGAAGGACCGTGGGAGCCGAGGCCGGGAGGTGAGCCGAGCACGCGCTGGGGGCCAGCAGCGAATCCCCGTCACGCCCCTGCCTTGGGAAGAGGAGCAGCCGGGACTCGAACCGAACTGACGCCCGTATGGGATGCCGGCGCTGCTGGGGAGGTTTAACCTGCTGTGCCACAGCGCCGGGCCCTGGACTTGACTTCTGACGCTAACTCCTGGAGTTGGTGCA
Source organism: Sylvilagus bachmani (assembly GCA_015711505.1). Classification (NCBI taxonomy): domain Eukaryota; kingdom Metazoa; phylum Chordata; class Mammalia; order Lagomorpha; family Leporidae; genus Sylvilagus; species Sylvilagus bachmani. The sequence continues at coordinate 1,623,609 of CM027388.1, forward strand.
GACCTTGGGGCCAAGACCCTGTCCTGATCCGCCCTCAGCCCAGGCACCGCTGCACGACCGGCCGGTCTGCCGGAGTCTGCAGTTCCCAGGACTCCCTCGTGGAGTGATGTGTGGGATTGTCCCAGGACTCCAAGCGCTGTGTGTGTCACTGTGCCACAACCCAGGGCCAGCCCCACGGGGAGCACAGAGGGCGGCCTGGGGAGACTCCGGGCACAGTGTCTGTGCCCTGTGTTACGGGGTCAGGGAGCCGCCGCTCCAGGAACACCCGCACGCTCCCAACCTGGCTGCTCGGAGGCTTCGCTGGAGTTCTATTGGGTGAGCTAGTTGACTGACAGATGGTTGTCCTGCCCCCATTGGCTGTTGGGAGGTCAGGCTGCCCCCCCCCCCCCCCTCAGAGCACCTTCCCTCCCTCCCATTCCTGGGGGACCTCGCCCTGTCCTGAGCAGCCTTCTCACCTTGTTAGCGTGAACTCTGGTGTGACCCCTGAGCTCACAAATTAGAAGATGATGCGGCCCCCAGCTCCCTGGCCCCGGCTGCGAGGGCTCCAGGCCCCTGCACTGCTCCAGGCGCCTGCCGGGCGTTCGTTTCCATGGCGCCCACGTCTGTGAGCCGTCTCAAGCCGGTGGCGTTGCGTTGGCCCTTGGAGGATGTCTCACGTCCCGGTCAAGGCCTGCAGCTTGGGTACAAGGACACTGGGGCGTCACGGCCGCGTCACGGACGACTCGGAGCGAGGGTGTGTCGGCTGCTCGGCGAGGTCGCGGCCTCCTTGGACGCCTCCATCTGCTGGTGAAGCCCCGGGGACGCTCGGCCACTGGCTGTTGGTGCTCTCGGGCCTTTCCCACGTCGCGGGTGATGGCGCTCCCCCAGGATGGCTGCGTGGAGCGCCCGCTCCTGACTTTGGCCTGGCCCAGCCCTGGGCGTTACCGGCATTGGAGAGTGAACCAGCGGGCGGAAGCTCTTCCTGTCTCTGTCTCTCTGTCGCTCTGCCTTTCAAACAAAAGACATCTTTAAAAAGATGGCCCTCTCGCCGGTGCCGTGGCTCACTAGGCTAATCCTCCACCTGTGGCGCTGGCACACCGGGTTCTAGTTCCGGTTGCTTCTCTTCCAGGCCAGCTCCCTGCTGTGGCCCGAGAGTGCAGTGGAGGATGGCCCAGGTCCTTGGGCCCAGCACCCCATGGGAGACCAGGAGAAGCACCTGGCTCCTGCCACTGGATCAGCGCAGTGCGCCGGCCATAGCGGCCACTTGGGGGATGAACCAACAGAAGATGGAAGACCTTTCTCTCTGTCTCTCTCTCTCTCTCTAACTCTGCCTGTCAAAAAAAAAAAAAAAAGATGGCCCTCGCTGCCCGGGAACAGCCCGTCTGTCCCTGCGTGCACCCTTACGACTTTGGGTTCCCACAGCAGGAGACCAAGGTGCTTGGTTAGGGGGAGACCCCGGTGCAGGGTCTGAAAGTCACTCAGGATGGGACAGCCCCTGCCGGCTCCCGTGGCCGCCCCCCAGGCCCACTCTTGTCCTGTGTTCATTTTGTCCCTCGTGTCCCTTGTCCCTTATACCCCACCTGGCCCTGGCCCCTGAAGTCCTGTCCCCTGGCCACCTAGCCTCACCCACGCCTCTGGCCTCTGCGTAACTAGGATGTCCTAGTGACCGGTGACCACTCAGTGACCAGGAGCCCCGCCAGCCGCAGCCCTCTGATGATGCGACCGTTCCTCCAGTATCGTCAGTCAGCGGCGGCCCCTCCCCGGGCTGTGAACTCCGTGGATCCCGTTTGCCCCGAGCTCTTCTCTCATGGAGCAGCTTCCCACACACGCGTGTTGCTGCCTCCTCCAGTTCTGGAGGGGAGGGGACTAGACCTCGGGTGAGGGCCGTGGGGCGGGGCCGATGACTGGAGACGCGATCTGGGCTGACTCCCCCCAGGTGGCATCTTGTCCTTGTCCCCACCAAAGCCCATCGGGTCGTACACCCTCCCCCAGCTCTGCGTGGACTGCCGCTCCCATGCCCAGGCAGCCGTGCCGTCATCTCCAAATGCGGCACCACGCAGTGGCTCTTCTGGAAAACACGTGAAATTTCAAGCGCACTGGGCCTCGCCGTGGACTCCTGGGAGGCCCATGTGTCTCCTGCTTTAAAATCATTCTCTGTGCGTGACAAAACACCGCCTGGGGGCTGTTCTAATTCTCTTGTAACACCTTCTTAGAAAACTTGGTTAACAGAACTCTGAAAATCCGAATTCTCTCCTTCTAGTCTCTCCAATGCACGTGACCCTGAAAGGCCTTAGGGAGTAGACAACACCCAGCGTCCAGATCTCGGCTTCTGACCGTCGTCCCTCTGCCGCCATGAGCAGGCTCGAGCCTCACCTCGGAGAAACCGAGATCCCAGGCCGGGAGCAGGGGGAGCACGAGAAGCGGCCTGGGTCTCTGGCCTTGCCAGGGAGCAGGGATTGGGCCACCCAGCCCTGGGTGTTATGGGCATTTGGAGGTCTGAACGCGGGACCATGAGGTCCCGGAGGGATGGTGACCCTGGATTTAAAATCCCTGAGTCCACAGGGCTGGAGCAGCTCAGAGAGGCACAGCTGCTGGCGGTGGTGAGGGGGGGGATCAGGACAAGACGGTTTCGTCCCTGCGACCATCGAGGCTGGGAAGGGCCACCTCCCGACGCTGAGACCTCTGGAGAGAAGCTGTCTGTGGCGCAGCTGGTTACAGCCCCAGCCTGCAGTGCCAGCATCCCAGATGGGCACCGGTTCGAATCCCGGCTGCTCCACTTCTGATCCAGCTCTCTGCTGTGGCCTGGGAAAGCAGTAGAAGATGGCCCAAGTGCTTGGGCCCTGCACCCATGTGGGAGACCCGGAAGAAGCTCCTGGCTCCTGGCTTTGGATCGACTCAGCTCTGGCCGTTGCGGTCATGTGGGGAGTGAACCAGCAGACGGAAGACCTCTCTCTCTCTCTCTCTCTCTCTCTCACTCTGTCTCTACCTCTCTCTGTATTTCTGTCTTTCAAATAAATAGTAGTAGCAGTAGAAGAAGGAGGAGGAGGAGGAGGAGGAGGAGGAGTTGTCCGTTGTTACAGGTGAACTGTGCCGCCCTCCAAATCCATACATGGGAAACCCTGCACCCCGGCCCCTGGCTCCCAAGGGTGCCGTTCCCACTATGGATGCACAGAACGCACCTGTGCCCCGAGGAGCAGTCACTGCAAGAATCGCTCCCCAGGACTGAACAGGTGAGACCATCAGACAGATCCCGCCTGCTGGATGCCACTCACCAATCACAAATGGACAAAGGCCAAGGCCGAGCAGGGGCGGGCATTTGGCTTGACGGCTAAGAGGCCGCTCCGGAGCCCATAGCCCATTCCCAAGCACCCGGGCTCGAGGGCCTGACCCCACATCCGCCTCCAGCTTCCTGCTCATAAGCGCCCTGGGAGGCAGCAGGCGGTGGATCAGGTACTTGGGTCCCTCCCTGCCACCAGCATCAGAGACCGTGGGCTCCTGGCTTTGGCCTGGCCCAGCCCCGGCTGGTTCAGGCGTTGGGGGGAGGGTGAGCCAGAAGGTGGGAGATTGTGTTCTGTCTCTGCTCTCTTTTAACTACATAAAAATAAACGGACCAAAGCAAAGCAAAGCAGAGGAGCTGTTCCAGGCTAAGCTGGACGAAGACCCGTCCACTGCAGCCGTGCGCCGTCTGTGGTCAGACCCCGCCTCTCCCGGGGAAGCTCCAGGACACTAGGGACGGGGAGGAAGCTGGCAGTCAGACTGTCCACCATCACGCCAGTGCTATCGCCGCAGACGCGGTTACGCCGGCGCAGTCCGGGCCCTGGGTGCCCCACTCAGAACCCTGGGGTCCCCTCCTGGGTGGCTGCCGTTTGCGCCTGTGCTCAGGGGTCCTCTGCCTGCTCCAGGTTCTGGCGACCTGACCTGCCGTCGCAGAGCTGAGAGCTGTGCTTGGGCTTGTCCTGGACGCCCTGGGCTGCAGGAGCAGCGCTCCGGGGAGCGAGTAGCGAGGCCGGCGGCAGCCTCCGCCCGCGCAGGGCTTCCCGCCCCTGGGGCCTTGGAGCACCCGTCAAGTCCAGTGCACACCTCGACCCCTCGGGGCAGCGCTTCGCTTCGCAGCATGTCCGGGTGTGGGCCTCGACCTCTAAGTGTTGGCTCCCCTGCAGCGAGGAGACGCAGCTCAGTGCCCGGGCCTGTCTCAAGGCTTAACGTGTGATAAAGAAAAGTAAATGGCAAATGACAGGCGTGAACCGAAGCCACTTACTGCCTACAGCTGCTGCTCGTGCAGACCTACGCAAGAAATGCCAGCCGCCCTGGTTCCCGGCACACGCTGTGAGCCGCGATCCTCCCCGTGGGACGCGGGAGCCTGGAAGACAGCTGTCCCGCACGCCTGGCCGCACCTGCGCCTTCGCTGCTGTCACAGCGCCTGTCGCCCGGGAAGAACAAACACGCCTGGGATGCGGAGGAGAGAGCAGGTAAGCCGCCCGCAGTCTCATTTCCCGTCATTTGCATACCATGAATATTCAGATGTCTCCCCTCCCCCTCCCCACTCTGGACAGAGGAAGTGCAGGATCGCTCTGGGAGGCTGCCCCACCCGCTAGAGCGCGAGGTGCCCGGCCTGCATGGGCTGCGGGGGCCGGCATCTCCCCTTCCTGTGGCTAAGAGGGCACCTTCCTGCTTGATTTTGTCAGCAGAACATTTTCCTGAGTCTAGGTCGGGGGCTGGGTCGTTGATGCAGCCGGCACGAAGTCCCCGGTGTCTCCTGCACAGGTTGGCTGTGCGACTTTGACAGTGCGGACCAGCGAGCAAGAAATGTGATTTTGACTCAGACTGAAGGGGGGAGGCCTGCGAGGGCTGGAGCTCTGGAGATCAGTGGGGAGCCAACACGGGTCCCCAGCAGCAGGAGGGAGCCCGTGCCCAGGTTTCCTGCTGGGGACCAGAGCTCCGCAGTTCTCCCTTTTCTGTGGGGCAAGACCACCTACAGGCTGCTCTCCACTGGGACGGCCGGGGACCCTGCACCCACGTGGGAGACCTGGAAGAAGCGCCTGGCTTTGGATCGGCGCAGCTCCGGCTGTTGAGGCCATGTGGGGAGTGAACCAGCGGATGGAAGGCATCTCTTTCTCTTTCTGCCTCTGCCTGTCTGTAACTCTGCCTTTCAAATAAATAAATACATCATAAAAATATGTAAAAATAGAAAAGTAAAATGAATCAATATTGGAAGGTTTTAAAGCTTAAGAGTTTAATAAACAGCTTTAGACCGACGTGAAGTGGTTCTGGGTGAAAAGCTGGGCGCACTGCTTGCTCTGGCGAGCTGCCTCCCCTTGCGCCCACACAGTCAAAAGCCTGCTGGTGCGGCCGGCACTGTGGCGGGGTGGGCTAGTTCTCAGCCTGCAGCACCAGCATCCTGTATGGGCGCCGGTTCGAGTCCTGGCTGCTCCTCTTCCCATCCAGCTCTCTGCTGTGGCCTGGGAAGGCAGTGGAAGATGGCTCAAGTCCTTGGGCCCCTGCACCCACGTGGGAGACCCAGAAGAAGCTCTTGGCTCCTGGCTTCAGATCGGCCCAGCCCCAGCTGTTTGGGAAGTAAACCCGTGCATGGAAGACCTCTCTCTCTCTCTCTCTCTCTGTGATGCTACTTCTCAAATAAATAAATAAAATCTTTTTCTAAAAAAAGTCTGCCTGCTTTGAGAGGCGAAGTGTCTTTCCCAAGGAAGGCGGCAGGTCCCTGCCCTGGCTCCACTGATGGCAAAGCGTGAGGTGAGGCCACTGCTCCCCAGCGTCTCCGGGCCTCCGCGCTGGCTGCAGGGCACCTGCCTGGGGCGTCATGGAGGACAGCAATGACTCGGGTGACCTGGGAGGCAGAGAGCCTGCTCCTGCCCTGACCCGGGTGGGAGCAGAGGGGCCAGCGGCCATGGCCCGTGGCTCCCCACCTGCTGAGCACCGTGGTGGGATGAGCGGCTGAAGGATGAGTCCAGGGAGCGAGCCGTAGCGAAGGAGGCCGTTTCCCCAGCAACAGAGACCTCCTGAAGCAACTTTGGCAACCCAAACAGCAACCCCAGAGGGTCTCCGGAGGACGGTGATGCTACCCGGGAACAGCCGAGCGTGGCGGCGGAATGGGCATGCGTGGGGAACTGAGGGAGGCTCACTTGGGTATCCTCAAGAATGACCCTTGGCCACCGGGTTAGCAGCGCGGGCTGAGCACGCAGCTTCCGGCCCTGGCCCCGTGGCCTGGCGGTCGTGGGCACGCGTGAGATGCCTGCTCCCTGCCCGCGTCTACTTGCGTGTCGTGGGTTAGGGTTCACAGAACGGACTTCATGTTGATGCTGACAACGTTTACAGCTTCTGCTTACCAAAGCGAGCTGTGGGGCAGGGTGTGAGACGCCCGCGCCCTCCGCAGACCCACTCTCCCCCACGGTCACCCGGGCTCCGAGCCGGCCGGCTGGGCGCCTCCCCTGTACCCAGCACCTGCCGGCTGCCACACTCAGCCCCTCGCTTCCTCCTGGCCAGAGCTTGGGTGGCTTGAAAGGAAGTTGACTGACAGAGAAGCCTGGAGCCGGTCTCTGAGCGCGAGCGGCGCGGAGGCTCGGGCCCCCCAGGCCTGCCCATCTCCCGCCCAGCAGCTGACACAGGGTGCGCCCCAGGGAGGTGGACACTGGTGGGGGAGGGGGACTGTGTGGGAGGAGGGGAGGGTCTGGTAGGAGGAGGGGACCACGGGGGGGGGGGGAGGTAGGTCTGGAGGGGAGGGAGACTGTGTGTGGGGGAGGGGACTGTGGGGGGGCGGGGGACTGTGTGTGGGAGGAGGAGGGTCTGTGTAGGGGGAGGGGACCATGTTGGGGGAAGGGAGAGGTCTGGGGGAGGGGGAGGGTCTGTGTCATGGGGCAAGAGTGAGAGCCCTGAGCTAGGGGACCCCTCTCCCTGCGTTCTCAGCTCTGAGGGCACCCGGGAGGGGCTTCTCGGTGCTAAACCTGGGCCAGCCGGGGCAGCCTGAGGCCCCAGGGCCACACACACCCCGTTCTGCCCTCTCGCCAGGGCCCGCCGTCCCCTCAGCCCTCCTCGAGGCCCTGTCCAGCAGGAGACGACCACTGCGGTCAGCTGTCGGAAGCCAAGGCTGTTAAGGGGAAGCCACGGCTGAGCTCACGTCACAGGAAGGTGGGCGGGGCTGACCGTGTCAGGGCTGAATTTAGGACGTGTGGGTGACCGCACGCCTCCTCGCCAGCCTTGGACCTGGCCCGTCCGGGCTCCAGGCCACGGCGTCTGGCCCGGAGCCCTGCTCTGCTCAGAGCCTGCTTCAGTGCAGGACACCGCTCACTCGGCGCGGAGCCCAGCAGAGTCGGAGCCAGGGGCTCACGGAGGGCTACTGAGGACAGGCGCCCTGGGGGACCAGCCTGGCCCTCGGAGGCGCCGGGACGCTGCTCCCTGGGGACAGCGCTGCCTGGGCTGGTCTTGGAGATGCCCTGGGCCATTCAGCACCTCTCTCTTCTGGGCTGACCGTATTCCCCTGGGTCTTCCGGACACTGTGGCTTGATGGGACGTGAGCTGGACCAGTCCCCGTATGAGTGTCCCAGGGCTGCCCCAGAACAAATGACCACACACCGCCCCCACCTGGGAGCCGTGGACAACAGACATGGACCCGTTTGCAATTCTGGAGGATTCGCGTTCCAAATGCAGGCCGGGTTCTCCCTGGCGGCCTCAGGTCCTGGGTCCGTGGCAGGTGCGTCCCTGCAGCCCCCGGCCGTCTCCTCCTGTGTCTTCACTGTGTCTTCCCGGTGTGCCTCTCAGAGTCCAAGGGTTCCTTTCCCAGTCACCAGGCCCACACCGATGACCCCTCTCCCCTGGTCACCTCTTGTGGCCCTGACTCCTGGCAGGAATGGTACTGAGACCAGAGACTTGAGCATGTCTTTCTGGGACCCCAACTGGACCCACCTAGAGCACTTCTGCTCAGCAGCACCGGGGCAGCCGGGGAGCGGCTGGATGTGGGTCAGACCTCAGCAGCCGCCCGGGTTCTGTGCAGGGCCGTGCTATGTGACAGAGCCCTGGAAGTCTGAGTGTGTCCCCCTCCCTCGCTCGCTCGCTCGCACCTGCCACTTGCCGGGGCAGGGGAGGGTCTGCCAGGCTCCCGAGGCAGCACACGTGTCCACGCTGTGACAGGACCACAGCCCCAGGCCCCAGGCTCCCCATCAGGATCACCTGCCCCTGGCCACGCCCCCATCAGGATCACCTGCCCCTGGCCACGCCCCCATCAGGATCACCTGCCCCTGGCCACGCCCATCACTGGAATTCCTGCCCCAGCCAAGTGCGTGTGTTTCCTCGAGACCTTTCTTCTGTCCAGAAAGGAAACGCGGACATATTTTCCCCCGGAATCTTCTAGCTGTTTCCTGATGACTGTCGGCCAAGCCAGACCTCCCGTCATGAGCGATGACCCAGGGAAAAGCTCTCCACTGGCTCCTACAAGAGAATCCACACGAGAAGTCAGCTCTGCCGCCCCGGGTCACTGCAGGGAGGCCCACCCGCCTGTCTGGTGGGGATTTTCCATGACCGAGTGCTGCTGCTGGTGTCTGACGGATTGTGTCTTTGATGGAGGGGTCTGCAGGCCCCCGGGGAAGACCAGCGTGCGGGGTGGGTCCTACAGGGATTCTGGGAGCAGCCGAGGCGTCACCCAGGGGCAGAGTGCACGGCGGCTCTTGCGGGCAGGGGCAGTCGCTGAGAGAAGCTGCATAGCAGGTGCAGGCGTTGGCTCACGTGTCGGAGAGCCGGGCTGAGAGGGAGACCAAATTCCTCCCCCCTGCCTCGCTCAGAGATGCAGGCTGGAGCGGAGCTGCCAGTCCTCGTTTCTCTGCAGAATCTGTCACACGTGTCCCCTTGTCCTTCCAACACGGAGTCCCGGAGAGTCAGCCCCTTCCAGCCTCCTGGTGAGAGGATCCGTCCGGGGTCTGGAGCCCTTGCAATGTGCTCTGCTCCCCAGAGGGCTTGTCTGTGACCTAAAGGTTTGCAGGGCTGCCCATGGCCTTGGCCATGAGGGGCCGTCTCCTCCAGCTGTCAGCTGCAGCCTGGCAGGGCCAGGCCATCTCTCCCCCAGGGGAGCCAGGCCCCTGTCCAGCGCTGGAGCCCACAGACAGCTGCAGCCGCAGGGGTCAGCAGCTGGGTTAAGCACCGCAAAGTGGATGATGATTTAAGACAGCCGCGAGCGGGCAGCCTGCATGAATTAGCGCTCGGCCGCCTGTGTGCGCGGGGCCCCTTTAGTCCTGTGTTTAGAAATTGATGTAAACAAATCGAACCGGGGCTCGGCAGGGCTGCTGGGGCGGGGGGTAGGGGTGGCGGCACGTGGCGTGGCCCTAGGTGGGCTTGGAGTCTGATCCGTGAATGCATTCCACAGCATGCGTGACGTGGATGGAATCTCAACGTCTCTCTCAGGATGCGTGATCAGTGCCGCGCTGGTCAGGGTGTAGAATGTTTTCCCCGACTCATGCTCTGAGACGCACGCCCGCTGGCTGGGCATCTTTATCCGTGTGGTCTTTCTGGTCCAGGGACAGGCACTTTGGGTCATCAGTTCGTTCATCCAGGACATTCTCTTCAAGTCCTTCCGTGTTCTGGGCAGGGTTCTGGACGCTGCGGGTGGAGACGTAGACGCACCCACGCCTGCCCTCCCCCACCCACAGCGGATGCACCGCCTCCTGACAGTGATGGTGGATCCGGAGGCAGGGGGCACCCGTGGCATCGGGAGCCCTGCGGTTCTCCGCTGTCCAACACGGAGCGCTTTCCTCCCAGCAGCTCCCGTGCGGCACAGCAGCGGCTCCCAGGATGGTCAGGACCCCGGCATCCACCGTGATGGTCAGGAGAGGGGTGCACTTGCTGACCAGGATGCCTGAAACCAATCCCCGCAGCTCCAAGTGGGGGAGGCTGCGGGCGTGAGAGGAATGAGCCGATGGTGGGGCCTGGCTCAGCTGTCGGCACCCGGACCCTGTAGTTCCATCTGTCCCAAACCTGGGCCTGGATCTCCAGTGGAGGGGAGGGGCTCCCCACGGATGGAGTGGGCTGAGTCCCAGTGAAAGGAGCTGGCGGGCAGGGTCCGTGGCCTCTCACCCCGGCTGTGCCGGGGTCCCCTGTGCTGGGCAGAGTCACTGCCCCCCCCCACAGTGCCAGTGTCCCCTGGGCGAGGACGTGCTGCCCTGCTGTTTGGCCAAATGGCAGCCTCGCTCGTGCCGTGGGGATGTTTTAGAGGCAATGAGCACTTAACCAGGAGACTCCGCTGACCTCCATCGTGTGCTGGGTCTCATCCAGTCGCAGGAGGCCTCAGGGAACGACCGGGATCCCCAGAGGCTGGGGGACTCTGTCCCAAGGCAGCCCTCCCACCTGCAACGTCAGCTTCTCCTGCCAGACAGCGCCCCTGCAGCCACACGAGCTGGCCACTCGAGTCTATCATCTGTGTGCCCATCTGTCTATATCTCTCCTGTCCACCTGTCTGTGTATCCGTCTATCATCCACCTGTCCATCCTCTATCTTTGTCTGTGTAGCCATCTATCTGTCATCTATCCATATGTGTATCTATCATCCATCCATGCATCTATCCATGTATCTATCTATTGTCTATGTATCCATCTGTCCACTCATCCATCTGTGTATCCATCATCTATCTATCTATCTGTTTATACCTATCTATCTATCTGTCTATCTATGGTGTTAATGCCCATTTCCCTGGCTGACACCACACGAGGGTCCCAGGGGTGTGGAGAAGCAGCCCATGGCGTGAATGCTGGCCTTACAGTGGGCATGACGCTCACGGGCCTTAACTGCCTCTTCAGAGGACCAGCACATAAGGTCACGTGAGGCCACGTGAGGCCACGAGGGTGTAGACTGCCCACAGGACTTGGGCTACAAGAGGAGCGGCCCTGGACCAGAGCGGTGTGGACGTGCGTCTGCTCCTGACCTCAAAGCTGCAGTTTGTGCGTTCCTTGAGATCTCATCTTCCCTCACAGGGTGACCTTGCCCCAAGTCCTTAGCTTATCCTATGTCCTATTAAACCTCCCTGCTATTACCAGTTAGAATGGAAACAATTTACTGCTTAAATAATTTATCCAGATTCCACGCAGCCAGGCTCTCGCAGAGATTCATCAGCTAATAAAGAAAATTGATTTTAGAAACCAAAGTCAATATGAGGTTAGGGAAACATTCGGCGATGTGCCCGTCGCCGTCTCCCGAGAGCCGCTGTCACTTTCTCTGCTGAGAATATCAGCGGGCGCACTCGATCGAGGGTCCTTCCCCGTCCCTCATTTTCCAGGGATCGTCGCCACTATCCACCCAAAGTCGGAAGGGGTAGCAGATGTGGGGATTTTCCTGGCCGCTTATCAGTCAGCATGAAGGCATCGCTCGCCAGCTGCTCCCTCTGGGAACGAGCCGATGGTTGCAGGTGAAATGGCCAGAGTTTACCTGGGCTCCGAGGCACCGGGTGTTCTGTCTGACCACGAGCTGAGCAGTGAGCTGAGCCGCCCGCTCTGTGTGTTTCTGCGTGTCTGCTCTCCTAACAAAGACTCGTTTGTAATTAGAAGCCGTGATTTGCATATAGACAATTAATGTAATAAGGTATCCAAAAACAATTTTCCCTCTGAATAGCTCCCTTGTAATTTTGTTCACTTAATTCATTTCCTCACTAAGTTCTTTGTTTACAGAGGTGAACAGGTGAGTTTCAACTGAACCGTGAGGATGTCACAACGCTTGGGTGACTGAGGGTCCCGAGCGTGGTTGTCGCTCACCTGTCCTGGGAGGCGCACAGGGCACAGGCAAAGAAAGGCAACGGATCCCGGACCAGAGCAGCGGCAGCTCTGTCTCACCCGCCAGCACTGCCCAGGCAGGGGGGACCCAAGGAGCTGCATCTCCAGCCGGTTCCCATGTGATGCTGAGCGGCTGGGAGACCACACGCTGACACCACCTGTTCCTACCACTCCCCGCCCCACCATGGACATGCTGGGGAGAGGCGGGGGCAGGGTTGGGGCAGGCTCTTGATCCAGGAGGGACGAGCAGCCCCTCTGGGGGGTAGAGGGAGGAGGGGAGAGAGCAGTGCAATGCCAGCACGGCGGGTGCTGGGCGGCAGTGCAGGACTTGATGAGGACGATGGTGATGAGGACAGCAATGGAGTCGGCTGGCGGCGAGGCTCCGGGCCGGGGCGAGTGCTTTATTCTGACCGTCCTCCCACACCAGGGCCACAGCTTTGCCAGCTGCCCTCACAGAGAAGTGATGGATCTCAGGACGAGACCCTGCTTCTGTCTGGCTGCCGGTCACAGGAGCCTGGTCTGCTGGCCTGGAGGGGGCTCTCGGCCGGGGCGGGGCCGGTGCAGCTCTGTGTGGCTTCAGCAGGAATCGTGTGAGCCAGAGACAAGGCTTGGCTGGAGGTGGAAGCCCCCAAGCCCCCTCTCAGCGGCCAGGCCAGGAGAGCACGCTGGGACGACACACTCTTCAGCAGCCGTCTGTCTGTCTGTCTGTCTGTTCGTGCGCACCTGCCGCGACACGGGCCGGAGCATCAGGGTCACCTGCAAGCCCCTTCCATGCAGCCCCCCGGGCCTGCTCAGACCTCCAGGCTCAGGGCGGGCTTCTGACCCGTGGGGGTTCCCAGGCAGGGCCAGGGTGCGGAGCCCCGAGTTGGAGCAGGGCCCGACCTGCCCTCGTTTTTGTCAGATTACTCTGGGCTCACCGCCCAGCCCTGGTCTGAAGTGAGGCCGACCGGGGGCTGGGAGGGTCATGAGGCCGCCGTTCTCGGCAGGGACCTGGCCAAGCAGTGGGGCCATGCAGACCTGGGTAGCAAGTGAAGGAGAGCACCAGCAGAGGTCCGGCGGCGGCACAGGTGCTCCCTGGGGGTCTCGGGGCCGGCCCTGCTCCATTCGGCCCCTCCCATTCAGCCGAGCTCTGCCGTGGCCACCCCTCTGCCCAGTCCAGGCTGACGAGACGATCAGCCCCTCTGTGGATTGTGGCAGACACACTCTTCCAGGGAGCCTCCCCAAACCCGACTGCTCTGGGAACCGCACACTGTTTGGATCCGCGTCTCCAGGGGCGGCCGAGGCGCAGGCTGGCTGCTGCTTTGGGCTGCAAAGTGTTACCAGAACCCACACGTGCCAGCGCCCTGGCCTGTCGTCGAGGCCACTTTCACACGACAGCACCAGGGTTGAGTGTCGGCCACAGAGGCCACGCAGGTGGACGTGTGTAGCCCTTGGCAGTGACAGATGCCACGTGTCTCCGACAGCACCGCACATGCCCCAGGGGCGGGGACAGGCCTGGGCTGCCCTGTGCGGGGCTGAGCGCCCTCTTAAATGTTGCCGAGTCAAAGCTCGGAGGCCAGTAGGGTGCCCTGGCACCAGGGACCTGTCCCCTCCCCTGCCCCGCTGACCCTGCAGGGAGACAGCTAACAGCACTTCAGACGCAGCCTTGGCGGAGCCAGGGACTCTGCCTGAATTTACTTTTGGGAAAAAAAAGCCTCTAACAGTGTGAAAACAACCGTGCAGAGGCTGGGTTATTACAACACTGTCGGCAGCCACGGAGCCTCAGGGCAACCCGGGAGCTGACGCGTCCGGCAGGTGCAATACACCACAGGGCCGGAGAACGAGGCCACGCCCTGCCACGCACAGAGCGCCAGGGCGCCGGGCCACGTGCGGGAGCCACGAGGGGCCAGGAAGAATCCTCAGAGTGCTGGCTTCCTTCTCGACGCAGGGGCGCATGGGGTGGGGGGGAAGGAAACACAGCAGGGCCCCCTGGCTAAGAATGTTCTCTCCCTGGGAGCTCGAGCTCATGCCGGGGTCTCGAGCAGGCTGCCCAGCCCGGCCTGGCCCACCTGGCCCTGAGGGTGAGGGTCCCGGGGTCCCCGAGGGCTGAGTCGGCCCTGTGTCTTCTCTCCCTGGGGTCCTCCTCGCGCTGGCTTCCCTGCCGCGCCCGGGGCCTCTGCGAGCTGAGTGTGTAGCCGGTGAGTGTCTTAGACCGGATGGCTGGAACGAGGGCCCCAGGCTTGCACGGTTGGCTCCTGCCTTATGGGGGCTCCACGGGGGTGTGGGAGAGATACGCACTCCGCGGGAGTCCTACTTGGCATTCCGAACGTGATTCTCCCGGGGCTGGGCTGCCCCTGAGGGGCTGAGCAGTGGCAGTGAGCCCAGCCCCCTCTCAGCCCCGCGGTGGCACCAGGCCGGGCTTCATGATCTGGGCGGGGGGCGGAGCCACTGCACTTCCCGCTTGGGGCAGCTTCCACCTACCATGGTGCTGGGCTGCCCCCTGGTCATCAGCCACAGGGCACCCGCACCCTGCAACGGGCTGGAAGGTCGGAGGCTCTTGAAGACCCTGCAGGACCTTCAACCTGCGCCTCCGAGCGGGGGCTGCTGGTCACAGAAGTGTGACCACCGCTTCGCCTCCCCGCCTGGGAGCCAGTGCCCTCCTGCCTCCTGGGGAAGGCCCAGCCCCGGCAGCACTGTGTGCAGGCCATGGGGCGTGTGAGGCCTCGCCCGGGGGCTCCACGGCAGCCGCCGTGCACAGCTCAGCCACAGCACCTGCTCGGCCCTGCCGGGGGAGCGGGGTCGCCCACTCAGAGAGCCAGAGAGCCGCCCCAGCTGCCTCTCCTGTGACAGAGAGGGGACATCTGTAGAACCATTCTGGGGGTGGGTGTGGGGACAGGTACAGAGGAGGAAGAGGGGGCATCCCCAGGGCGGGCGGCCAAGGCTCCTCTCCCTGCCCCGCCCAGAGCCAGGTCACCAGCAGGCTGTGGACGGGGATTGCGTTGTTGTCCACAAAGGCAGCTGGGCTCGTGAGGCCCCAGCAAGGCCAGCGGCTCTGCCTGCCCGGTCCAGGGACCACGGCTCTGGCGGTGATGGACGGCGACTGGAGGCGCAGGGCGGGATCTGTTTGCTGGAGCAGGCGGAGGGGGCTCTCAGCAGAGTGCTCGCTGGTCACCCTTTCTGCTGGCTCTGATCCCCGCCTCTCCCTCCGATGGTGCACACGTCTCGTCCTGGCTGAGTCTGGCCCCAGCGCCCGCCAGTCACCGGTGGCCCATCCCCACCCACTCCTACGGCTCACTCCCACGGGTGAGCCCCTTTCCCGGCCCCAGGAAGCCCCGGGGAAGACACTGTCAAACCCTGCGTGCCAGCGCTGATTCCTGGGTGAAGGGTCGCAGGTTCTGTGAAACACGGGCAAGAAGCGCCTTGGACAAGCCTCGGGATGGGGCGGACACCTGGCTGCCTGCTCTGGTGTGCTCGGAGGACGGGGTTGGGGGGGCGAAAGCTCGGCGGACGCCCCCCGATGCTGGCGGCTGGGTCCGCCTTTCCCGGGTCTGCGACTTTGCGATGTGCTCTTGTTCAGACAGCGGCACGCCCAGTGCCCGAGGACCCACAGCTGTGCGACTTGCATGGTGCAGCGACAGAGGCCACAGGCCAGTGGCGGGGCAGGGGCGGCTCCGGGAATCCGGGTCCCCACGGAGAGCGACAATAAATGCGCAGGAAGACAGTGGAGGCTGGAAGCCCCACGCCCCTGGACGATGATGCTGTCTCTTTAACTGTCCACTGGATGGCCCACCTTCCCAGGATGCACCTGTGGCCCTGGGGCGCATGCTCAGACCCCTCCCCGACTGCATATCTGATTGGGGTGACCCCCCATGAAAAGAGGTGGAAGGCGGGGACGAGCGCTTCCCACCATGGAGCCCACCTACGGGTACTGCTCCCACTTTCACCCTGCCATGGTGGAACATTCTGGAACACCGCTGTCCCTCTCCCCTGCCCTCCTGCTCCTGGATGGACCGACCCAATGACAGGTTCTGTCTGGGGTCTTCCTGTTCCCTCTGGTGTAGGGGTGTGGGTATTTCTCAGCGTGGGGCCGTGTGAACCCACATGTATTCCCTCACCACCCGATGGACTCTTCCTGTTTGCACACGGCACCAGTCTCCACTCAGCGTTTCTGTCTCTGTGGGAGGCCAGACCCTGGGTTAAAACCCATGGCATCCCTCGTCCACGTCACCCATAGGCCACTCACTGAGTTCCTTGTCCACGTCACCCATAAGCCGCCCACGGCATCCCTTGTCCACGTCACCCATAGGCTGCCCACGGCATCCCTCGTCCACGTCACCCATAGGCCGCCCACGGCAGCAGAGGCTGAGCACGTCCCGGGGCGACACCGTGTGTCCACAGCTGAGCCACGGAGCCCAGGCACTTGGCCAGACGCTGCTCTGGTGCTTCCTGAAGGTGCGTTCGCACGGGCTTGCCATGTAGATCAGTAAGCTCTGAGCAGAGCAGCTGGCCTCACTGATCGGCCCAAGGCCCTCTGCTAAAGACGGACTCGGCCTGGAGGAGGGGATTCCATCCGCAGACGCCCCGAGATCTGCCTGTGGCGCTGGTCCTCCCCCGGCCTCCACTCTGCTGACGTGGGACTGGCCATGCTCCCTAAGCATGCGGATCTGTTCTGTAAGATGCCCCGTCTCTCTCCCCTGATATGTGTGCACTTCCGCCTGCTTCTGTTCCCCCAGGGGAGCCTAATACAGTCCCAAGGCTCGCAGGGCGTGGGCTGTAGGACCAGGCCTCTCAAGAGGACATAGCCGATGGCAGCGCGTCTCTCCTGGGAACCCCCTGTGCCTGGTCGAGTCCCGAGACTCGCCAGGGAGCACGTGGGGCCAGCCGGGGGCCCAGGTTCTCACCTGACTCGGCCTCCATTGCCTGACCACAGGTCGCACTGCATACGCTCTCTCCCCATGCCTGCCACAGTGGCCCCGAAGACACTGTGTACCAAGCACCCTCGCGGGGGACACTCAGTGACCTGGGATGCCGGGGACACTGCTGTCCCCACAGTGTGCTATGACCTGTCTCGCAGGTGCTGCACCAGGCACCGTCTCAGGGCCCTTGAGCCAGTTCCTCCGCCAGGTGTGCCCACGGCGGGGGTGGGGGTGGGGTCCAGCAAGCCTGGCCCTTCCAGGCTATTCCTTCCCCAAAATGACCTCAGGACCAGGGACGCCTCAGGAGCAAGGCACTTGCTTAAAAACAGCCTTGAGGCCGGCGCTGTGCCGTAGTGGGTAAAGCTGCCACCTGGGACTCTGGCATCCATAGGAGTGCCGGTTCGAGTCCCGGCTGCTCCACTTCCCATCCCGCTCCCTGCTGGTGGCCTGGGAGTGCAGCGGAGGATGGTCTAAGTGCTTGGGCCCCTGCACCCACACGAGAGACCTGGAAGAAACTCCTGGTTCCTGGCTTCAACCTGGCCCTGCCTGGCTGTCGCGGCCATCTGGGGAGTGACCCAGCAATGCAAGATCTCTCTGCCTCTCCTTTTCTCTCTGTAACTCTGTCTTTCAGATAAATAAATATCGCTGTCTCTGACTATAACACAACCGTGCCAGAAGGATCTGGTGGCTGAAAGCAGAGTGGGAAAGAAACACGGAGGTGGGAGAGGGTTTGAGCCGCTTAGCGGGGATTAGGCGCTCCTGATCGTCCACTGCTAAAGCAGACCCCGAACTCTGGCCTCCAACGAGCCAGCGTCGCGGCCGCCGTCTGTGAGAGCTGCGCGGAGAGAGCACAGAGAAGCTGCCGGGAATCTGCATCCGACCTGGCTTAGCCGGGGAAGCCTCGTCGGCAGGCACACACGCGCTAGCAGAGTGGAGAGCGGAGCCGTTCGACTTCTCTTGGGCTCCTCGTCTTGGACCAGCGCAGCAAGACAGATGGCGAAGTACGTCGCCTCCCCCCTTCTGCTCCACTGACCGCGCAGAGACGGGAGGGGCTGCAGGCTCCAGGCAGGGACGGCGGCGGCAGCTCCGGGCGAGGCTGTCCCGGCGTCAGAGCCCGGCGCAGCAGTGAGAAGCAGAGCTGTCACCTTCTATGCACACGGAGCAGCGTGTGGGTCCAAAGTGAGGCCACTGGCCACGCCTACTGCGAGTCAGGGGTGCTGAGGCCAGATCCGGGGGTGGCCGGGCACCAGGTGCGGGCACACAGCCAACAGGGGCCTCCTAGCCCCAGAGGTCGCTGTGAGGACCAGAGAGGGAGCCCCATGGGAAACACGGGGCACAGGGTCCCGCCCTGTGGTCCTGCCCACCCTGGGGTCTGGCCGTTCGGGCGCTGCCTTGAGCCTGTTTAGGGCTTGGGGGGTGGAGGGGCAGTTGCAGCTCTCGCCGCATGCTTTGGGGCCCACAGAGCTCCCCATTCAGCCGCCGCCCGGCCTGCTTTGTTGGGGCGTCCCTGGGTGTCCTCCCGGCTGGCACAGCCGCACCCTCTCCCGGGAGGCTGGGGACGCACCACCGTATCGGCGCTGAGAACGGAAGGGCAGTAGCTTCCACTTGCTGTTTGAGAGGAAACCTAAAAAATAATTGTTTAAAAAATCCAGAAGCGCATCTAATAGGAGACCAGGGAGGAGATTACCAAAGAGTCGCTTTACAACAGCACATGGAGCATGGTTACTGTCATGTGATGAGAATTGTCTTCACATGAGTCTGTGATGTCACCCAATCCCGATGAAAACCTCAGTGAGCCGCTGATTCTGCAATTTAGATTGTGTGGGGGAAGGGCAAAGGCCAAGACGGATCTGAGGAAGCTAAGCAGGGGGAGCGGGGGAGGGGGAGCAGGAGGAGGGGGAGCGGGGGACGGGGAGCAGGGGGATCTGGGGGTAGGGGGCAGCGGGAGGGAGAGCAGGGGAACAGGGGGAGGGGGATCGGGGGATCTAGAGGTAGGGGCAGGGGGCAAGGGGTAGGGAGCAGAGGGAGGGGAGCAGGGGGAGGGGAGCAGGGGGAGGGGAGCAGGGGAGGCGACAGAGCACACATGCGGCTGTCATGGGAGCAGGACAGGGGTCTCTGCAGGCCAGCAGGAGTCCGCCTGCCCCAGAGCCGGCACAGCGAGCCCGGCAGATCCATGCACCATGTGGAAGGCAGAGGGCAGCCAGGCGTCCCTGTAGAGCGTGGTGAGGCGGGGGAGCACCAGCCAGTGCAGCCGGCACAGCCCGTCCCCCGCAGGTCCCCGCCGTCGCCTCAGCCGCATCAATGTTCAGTTCCAGCTGTGCACAGACCCCGGGAGACAGGAGGAGTGAGAGAGAAGACTTCCGAGACATCCTCCACGTTTTCAGAGGGGGAGACATCTCCCTAGATGAACAAGCCAAGAGCACGGAGGTCATTGTCAGATGTGGCCAAACTGAACTTTCAAAAACTCTGTGTCCTCAGGGAATCCTGTGTCAGACATGCAGACAGCACAGGTCAGGGAGGAGGGAAAGGCATCCGGGGACCTGGGCTCGGACACAAAACATCTCAGGAGCACACACACCCACACACATGTACACACACACACACACACATGTACTCATACACACAATGCACACACACGCACATCCATATACACACACCCACACACATGTACACACACACACACATGTACTCATACACACAATGCACACACACGCACATCCATATACACACACCCACACACATGTACACACATGTACTCATAACACACATCCATATACATACATGCACACATGCACACACGCACATCCATATACACACACCCACACACATGTACACACACACATGTACTCATACACACAATGCACACACACGCACATCCATATACACACACACGTACACACACATGTACTCATAACACAATGCACACACACGCACATCCATATACACACACCCACATACATGTACACAGCACACACATCCATTTACATACATGCACACACGTACTCATACATGCAATGCACACACATGCACATCCATACACACACCACACACATGTACACACATGTACTCATAACACACATCCATATACATACATGCACACATGCACACACACATCCATATACACACACCCACACACATGTACACAGCACGCACATCCATTTACATACATGCACACACATGTACTCATACACACAATGCACATCCATATACACACACAATGCACACACATATGCACATGTAAACACATGCACGCATGTGTACACACAACACACATCCATGTACATACATGTACACACATATGCTCACAATGAACACACATGTACACATACACATGCACACAATGTACACACATCCATATATATACACATACACACAATGCACAGGTACACACATCAATACACACACACATACACACACGCACACACATATGCACACAATGCGCACACATGTACACATACACACAGTGCACCCACGCATGCACACACATCCATATACATATGCATACATATACATAATGCACACATACACATGTATGAACACACATACACACAATCCATATACACACATGTACACAAATACACAATGCACCCAGGTTTGCACACACATCAGGTGCACACAATGCACACATACACATGTATGAACACACATGCACACATACACGCACATATACACAGATTGACACACACATTAATGTTCTTTAAAATGTGTATCAGTGAAGAAATAGAAAAGGTTTTGTTCTTGAATTGACTTACCCTGAAAGTTCACTTTCCTTGCTGGGGAGGGTTTAAAGGACCCCCTTGGAGCTCATGGACTCCGTGAGGCTGCCGGAGAGGAGAGCGGTACCCGAGGCCCAGCTGCGTGTTTACACGCCACCACAGAATCATCAGGATGGCACAGCGCAGTGACTCCCCGCACAACCGCAAGCGAAGAACGGAAGACTTGGGAGGAACTCTGAGGGCAGAAACGTGAGCCCTGTGCATCGAAAAGCAAAACTCCCCCGTGCAGCGCTGGGGTCAGATCATGCCAGGCCCCCGTGC
>CM027388.1:1644375-1649375 GCA_015711505.1 Sylvilagus bachmani
TTTTTCTGCAAGAACTTAAAGCTCCCTCGTAGTTCAGATGACAAACTCCTTATATGGATCAGCAGATTTGCAATAACACCAGGACATTAGGGGTTTTTGTTCTTGGCAGAGATTGACAAGGTCACCCTAAGATCTATTTGGAAGTGCAGGGGACCCTGAGTACGTGAAGCAACCTGGGAAAGCTTCAGAGCTGCGGTGAATCTGACCAGCGGGTGCCACAGGAGGACAGACACAGTGAATCTGACCAGTGGGTGCCACAGGAGGACAGACGCAGGGTCAGTGGGATAGCATCGAGAGCCCAGATATGCACCCACTGCACCCCAGGGAATGGGTTTCCGACACCCACTTCAAGGCAGCTCAGCTGCAGTTTAATATTCTCTCAGCAAACAGTGCCAAGTGCAGCCAGTCCACATGACCCAGATATCCACGTAGCAAACGACACCGGCAGCTCCCGGCCTCACACCGTATTCAAACATGAGCTCGGGATGCCCCGGAACTCTGAATGACAAAGCAAAGTTGTAAAATGCTCGCATATAAATGAGCAGGAATCCTGGGTTGGGCAATGGTCTTGCACACATAATTCTTAAAGCATAGACACGAGAAAGAAGTTAGTTAAACCCAAGTGTAGACATGTTGTGCTTGGAAGGACACAATGGAGTGGACAGTGACCAAGAGATTGTGGGAAAATCTTTCGAAGCGCTGCAGCTGTTGGCGTTCTGCAGTATTCAAAGATCAACAAATATCCAATAAAAATGGGCAAAGACTTAAGTGGACATCTCTCCCAAGGAGAAGTACAAGTGGCCGCTAGGCACACGAAACAGTGCTCGGTGTCGTAAACCTGCTTTTTTTTTTTTAAGATTTTATGTATTTGTTTATTTGAAAGGCAGAGTTGCAAAGGCAGAGAGAGAGAGAGAGAGAGAGAGAGAGAGAGAGAGAGGTCCTCCATCCACTAGGTCACTCCCCAGATGGCCACAATGGCCAGGAGCCAGGAGCTTCCTCTGGGTGTCCCTCATGGGTGGGAGTCGGGCCATCTTTTACTGTTTTTCCCAGGCCATTAACGGGAAGCTGGATCAGAACTGGAGCAGCCGGGACTCGATCCGGCGCCCACATGGGATGCCGGTGTCACGGGGGGCAGTTTCCCTGCTGTGCCACAGCGCCGGCCCCTCATCGTGCACCTGCAGGGAAATGTGAACCCACCCATGGCGAGACGCCCTGCACAGCCCTGGGTGGCTGCAATCAGAAAGCGAGTGTGCTCTGCGGCTTGCGGGCGCCCCGCTGGCGCAGCCCAGGGACACAGCCCGGCAGACCCTGAAGGCCCGGCTCTCAGTCCCCGCAGGACCCCGCGAGGCGGCCACGTCCTCACCCCGGGCACCGGCGGGTGCACTGTTTTACGTGGGAAAAGGGACTTTGCTGGGAGCGGAGGGAGGGTCCTCTGAGAAGGGGGGATTAGCGTCGACTCCGGCAGCCCAGCGTGACCACGCGTGTCCTCGGAAGAGGAGCAGACGTGACAGCGGCAGAGGGCGGCGTGACGGCCTGGGGGTTGGTCCACGAACATGGCTCGTATGCCCTGACTGCTACACGATGCTTTCTAACGGGTGCGAATTAAAGAGTGTAATCTTGAAAGTCTCTGTTCCAGCATGCCTAGGGCGTCTGTGCACGAGCTAAGTGAGTCGTTGCAGGGATTCCAGCACCCCCAGTGATCAGCAGGACAGTTTTCGGTTGGGAAAGTAAAAACCGATCACTGGGCTACAACGGGCGATTCTTCCAGAAAAACCGAGTAAATGTTGGCAAAGCTGAACAGAAGTGTGCGTGCTGGTGCCGCACGTCCGAGTCCATCGCAAGGCCAGGAAATAAAAGGGCGCTGGGGACAGCTACTCTGGCGGTTAGGGCGCCAGGCACGGAAGTACCTGGGTTCAATTCCTGCCTCCGGCTCCTGGGTCCGGTCCCTGCCTGGCGGACCTGGCTGTCAGTGGGAGTGCTCAGGCAGTTGGGTTCCAATTACTGAGTGGAAGACCTAGAACGAGCTGCTGGCTCAGGATTCAACTGGCTAAGTCCCAGCCGCTGTGGGTAAGTGGAGTGTATAACAGCACATAGGAGTGTCTCTCTCTCTCTCAAATAAATACATAAAAATAAAATAAAAAAAATCATGCCGTTGGCCTGGGATTGAAAAACTAAAGCAACGGAGTGAAGTCCGAGCTTCCCCTTAAGGAAGCGTCTGAGAGTGGCTTGCGGGGGCGGCTTGTGGCTGGGTTCACAGTTGGGGCCCCAGCAGCCCCATGAGTCTGGAGGGGCGTGGTGGGGGGAGGAGCACACTCAGCCTCCGTAGCCAGCCCTCCTAGAGCCCTGCTGTGGCCCCACCGCCACGTGGAGCCCGCCCACCAGCCCGCCTCTCTGAGGCCTCCCTTGGGCCGAGTCTTTGCCCCTCACCCATCAGCCGTTAACGTGAGGCATTGGGGCTCAGGGTCTGCCCAAGCAAGCAGGGAGCCCCTTCCGTGGGACCCACAAGGAGCAGCTAGGATCGGACGCCCGCACTCTGCAGAGAATGGCACTGAGGGCGGTGCCACGACGTCGTGGCAGGGAGGCCGAGTGCGCCCCACGTGTGCAAGGTGGATTGTGGGGATTGGAGTTTAGAGAGGAGGAGAGGGAGGCCTTTCCCGGAGGGGCCAGGAGCAGCCTCTGTAAGGGGCGGGTCCCCGGGGCAGTGGGGGCCCTGTCAGGCTCACCCGCCTGCGTCCGGGAATCCCCTGGATTCTGTGCTAATGCAGAAGCCAGAACAGCCCCATCCAATTGCGCCCGTCCCAGAGGGAAGCCAGGCGGCCCTTTGTTTGGACGGGGGACTGTCCAGCTGAGCCCGGGGCAGCCGCTCCCGCCTCCCCTGTCTCCCTCCCCAGAGGATGCATCCTACAGGAGAGAGAGACAGGAGATAAAGAGACGGAGAGAGACACGGGTGGAGAGTCAGAATCTGGACACCGGCTAGGAGCACGCGGGGGCCGGCTCCACCTGCCCCTCCCGGTGGGGACCGGTAAACCCCCGTCGAGCTGAGCCATTCTGAGCTGCGTTTCTGCCTGTTTCATTGGGACGCCCCCAGGAGCAGCATCTGTTGGATCGTTGTCAACGGTGACAACGTCAGTGGAACTGACCCGATGTTTGCTGTCCCCAAGGACGATGAGAAGGGACCGGAGCACATCTGACAAGCCACGACGGCGGTCACCATGGGCTGTGCCAGGACACGCTCCTCTGGCCTGGCCTCCAGCACACCCAGAAGTTCTCCTGGGCATTTTGGGTCTCACCCATGGAATGGGGAGGCTGCGGCTACCCCGCGAGTCCCCCAAAACCTAAACCATCTGGGTGTGTCGGGGAACAGGTGTGTCCCACGCTGCTGAAGGCAGGACAAATGATCAAGCCCAGGGCGCTGACCCCCAGATCAAGAAGCTGTGGGCGTGGGCGGAGGAGTAGGACGCACTCCAGCGCCGTGGTCTTCTGAGACCACCCTGAATGCCACTGGGCACCGACACTGGCCCTCGCCCACGTGGAGGGGTCAGGCCGACCGTCTGTCCAGCTGGCCCCTACCAGGGCCCTCACCACGCGTGTGTTCTCAGGCACCTCTTGTGGTCCACGGTCCATGGTGGCTGGAGCCAGACCCCGTCCCCGCGTCCTGTTTCCCCAGCTTTGTGTGGGCCGGTGGTCGTATCCGGTTCTGGCTTCCAGTGCTGGGGGAGCTGCGGAGAGGCGGGTTCCTGGGGAGTGGCAGGCTGGGAGGAGACCCACACCTTCCGGAAGGGACCAAGCCCGGGCTCACCAGGGATGCTCAGGGTCATGGCCGCTGAGCCACCCCAGCCACTGAGGACAGCCTGTGGGGGCTTCGTCCACGGGGCACCCTGTGAGCAGTAACCTCCTGTGCCTGTGACAAAAACGAGGTCATTCCTCACCAGCTCCACTCATGAAGCAGGGTGGCAGCCACGTGGTCCTGGGTGGAGAAGGGCTGGGGGGGCATGAGGTGTCTTTCTTTTTTGTCTTAGACATTAGGAACCAGAGGGGGCAGGGAGCTGCCAGCTGGGGGCGGGGCAGGGGAGGCAGGTGGAAGGGGTGGAGCGTGGCGAGGGGCGGGGCTGTGGGGCTGTGGGGCGGGGTTCTCCAGTGCCCATCTCCAGAGCAGGAGGCGGGGCTGGTGACCTCAAAGCCAGCTGGGTAACAGCTTCATTCTCTTGCGAAGATGATGGAGGGGCCGGGCCGTGTCTCCTCCACGTCTTTCGCACACACATCCTGTCTCGTACGTACCCGCGCGCCCGGCATGCCTTATGGATAATGGCTCTTATTAGAATGTTGCATCACAGAGGTGGGCTGGTTAAAAAAACAAAGCAAGTAACGAAAGGAAAGGTCATTTCCAGACACAATTTTCTTGGGGGACCCATCAGGAGGTGATGGCGACCGGCGGCTCCAACTTGGCGGGCGGCGTCGACGTGTTTTTCCTTTCTGTTCGGTTGTGCTTCGTTTCTGAAGGAAAACCTTCCAGCAGCGGCATCTCTGGGTTTGCAGCAAATTAATTTGCAGCCGATGTGGAAATGCGAGCCTATAAAGTTAATGAGATATTACTGAGGGCTGCATAAACAATTAGCAGTATTAGCTGCAAAGGGACACCAGGACCTGGGCCGTCTCAGAACTGCGGCTAATTAAATTGAAAATTACAGCACGAGCGTGTGAACATGCGGGCGGGGGCAGGGTGGGGGCAGAATTCACGGGGCTAATATCGCGGAGGCGACGCCGTGATTAAAACCGGGAGGGGGCGGCGATATTGAAGCCATCCGTCTCCCCGCCCCCCACTTCCATCCTGGAGTTTCCCCGTCGTCCCGAGGTCCCAGGGTCCTCATCGGCCGCTCTGCTAGTCTCTGGAGACCCTCGGTGTGCAGTGTGACAGGCCCACCCGACTGGCCGAGCTCCTTCCTCCCACGGGCCGCCCACCTGGCGTCGGCTTCTGTGTTTCTGAGTGCGAAGAGCCACTG
>CM027388.1:1654375-1708742 GCA_015711505.1 Sylvilagus bachmani
CCTGGGCCCTCTGGTGCCGCTGGTGCTTCTTCCCTGCTCTCTGGTCTCCCCCGGAAGGAGCCCAGTGCCCTCCTGGTCTCACCTTGGTGACCAGCGGGTGGAAGACCTCTCTCTCTCTCTCTCTCTCTCTCTCTCTCTAACTCTGGCTTTCAAATAAATAAATAAATCTTTAAAAGGAAAAGTTAAGATCTGCCGTGGGGATTTGCGTTTTTAGGCGCCGTCGTCTGAGCGTGAGCAGACCACGCCGGCGAGCGGCGAGCGAGACTCTGCCGTGGGCACCAGCGCTGCTCTGCGTGGCCGGGCTGGGCTCTTCCTCCTCCTTCCCCTGCGCGCGGCTCAGAACCGCGGCCGGTGCTCTGGGAACGGGCAGGAAGACCTCGGTGAGCTTCCTCTCCCTGAAGCCGAGTCCACGCCTGCACTCCTGCTGCCGGCCCAGAGCCCGGAGCCGGGCCCAGGCGAGGCTTCGTGAGCTGCACGTGCGGCTTGGCTCCCGCCCCAGCCCCTCCCCCAGCAGCCCCACGCTCCCTTTCCTCCCATTGGTCAACGATGAGCAGTGGCTGGGGAACCACCCCAGGGTGGAGCAGAAGCAGGCGTCTCAGAGGACAGCGTGGCAGAGGGGACTGACGAGAGCCACACACACACACGTACATGTGTGTACACACCTACACACACAAACCGCTGTATGCACATATATGCACACATACCCCTGCACCCACACCCCCATACATGCACACACCCCTACATATACAGGCACATGCATACACACATGGACACCCATGTACATACCCATGTATACACACACAAACCTATACATGCACATATATACACCACACGCCTGCACACACACATGTATATATGTGCACGTACCTACACATGCACACACACATACCTACACACGCCTACACATGCGTACTCACACTCACACCTACACACACACCTACACACGCACAAACACGCGCATGCACAGAACTGTGCTTATTCTCTCTCCCTGTCTGGTGGCCCAGCCGCTCCTCAGAATGCGTCTGTCCTGCCCGTGGCCTCAGGGTTTGCGGGCCTGGGTCCTCGGCTCTCCGCATCCCGGCGTTCCCTCACCAGTGCCGTGCGTGTGACCCCCAGATCTGTCTGATCTGGCTGTTCTATCCGTGTCTCCAGCTGCATGTTGCACGTGCTTCCCAGACTGAACGCGGCCCGGTGCGCCTCAGGCACTGGACAGACGTTCTGCAGCCACAGACCCAGCGGGGCGAGCCAGGGACCTGGGCAGCCCCTGCACCCCCATCTTCATATCCAGCCGATGTGTCAACCAGGGAGGATGAGGTGGGGCTATGACTGAGCTGCTGCTTGGGGCGCCAGAATCCCAGGTGGGAGTAATGGAGACCCAGAGCCTCCCCTGCCAACCGGCTCTGGCTCACGCAGTCGGGGGGGGGGGCACAGGAGGCGGCCCTAGTGCTGGGTCCTTGCCGCCCATGTGGGAGACCCAGATGGGGCTTCTGCTCATGGCTTGGGCTGGCCCAGCCCTGGCCATTGTGGCCACTTGGGAATGAACCAGTGGATGGGAGAGCTCTCTCTCCCCCTCAGTCTCTTCCTCTCTCTCTCTCTCTCTCTCTCTCTCTAACTCTGAATTTCAAATAAATAAAGCCAAAAAAGGGAGAACAACAGGCTCCCTTGTCTTCCCTGGCAGGCGGAGCCCCACCTGGGTGCACCCGAGGGCTCCGCTCCTGCAAGGTGGATGCAGGGAAGGTCCTGCCTTGAAGCGCCTCCCGGAACAGGGTGCATGGCTGAGGGCTGGGGTGGGGAGGCAGCCCAGACAGGCCTGCGGACATGGAAGAGCTGCGTGAGGGCTCCCAGGAAGAGCCCACGTGTGTCCAGGGAGGGCTCGCAGGGTCCACCAGAGGCCATAGACGTCCAGCAGGGACACACAGGTGTCCAGTGGGGACCCACAGGAGTCCAGCAGGGCCCCCAGGTGACCAGCAGGGGCCGCAGCGCCCAGCAGGGGGACATTTTCCCGTCCCTGAGTCCCAGCAGCGTCAGTCCCTTCTAAGCGGACGGCCCATGTGGCGAGATGATTTCTTGGCCATAAACTGGAAGTTCATTGACTCCGTATCGTTAAGTGGATCTGATTATCAGCCCCAGCCATGATTCCGGCGATGGTTACTACTGAGCGGCTCCCAGTGGGCACCCTCGTGGCCTGAGCGAGCTGACACAGCCTCTCGTGGCAGCTGTGGCCTGGGGGGGGGGCGCTGGGGTCAGAACTGTGGCCTCGGGAGCAAATCTTCTCAATTAAGGATTCAGACTCCGCCGCTGAGTTAGAAACGAGTGTGGGACTTCACCCTAAGCCGATGCACCGCGCCGAGCCCGTGACCTGGACATGAGCCGGTGGAACAAACGGGCGATGGCGTCTGGGGTGCAGCCTGGGATTTGCATCCAGAACCGAGGCTTCTGGGAACCGGTGGGGCTGGCTGCGCCCCCGGCAGGCACCCGCCATACCCAGGTGGTTATTTCACCTTGTATGCAGCTGCAGACCCACCGCGAAGCCGAATGGGAACCGAGTGGCCTCGCAGCGGATGGCGGAGACTTAAGCAAAGGCTCCCGGTTTCCCATTTGCAGCAGAGAATTCATGTCCTGCAGGGCTGCTTCCCTGGGCGCGTGGCGAGGGGCGAAGCCGGCGTGCGTCTTTCCAGCTGAAATTGGAGACCGAGACCCCAGGTTTCAATTTTTTAAAAAGATTCATTTATTTTATTTGAGAGGCAGAGTTATGGAGAGAGAAGGGAGAGAGAGAGTGAGAGAGAGAAGCCTTCCATCCACTGGTTCCCTCCCCAATGGCCACGATGGTCAGAGTTGAACTGATCCGAGGCCAGGGGCCAGGAGCTTCTTCCCGGTCTCCCATGTGGGTGCAGGGCCCAAGCACCTGGACCATCCTCCACTGCCTTCCCAGGCCACAGCAGAGAGCTGGACTGGAAGAAGAGCAGCCAGGACTCTAACCAGCGTCCATACGAGAGGCCGTTTGCCGCAGGCAGAGGCTTAGCCTGCTGTGCCACATGGCGGCCCTTCCATTAGATCAGTTCTACACTCTCTGTGGGGGTTCCTCACACTGCATGCGTAGCAATCTTTGTTTTCCAGCATCTGTCACATCACTCGTCCTCCATCCTGTACTGAGCTCAGAGGCGACTTCTGCCTATCCCAGGGGTGTTCTCTTTGTGGGCCACGATGTGTCCCCAGCCGCACCATGTCCCCAGCCTCGCCTATGCCTGTCGGGGCTCATGGAACTGAGCAGAGGGCTCGCAAGGTCAGGATTTTCTCCGATCGAAGGTATAGGAAATTGGGATCAATCAAAGACTCTTTCAGGATTCTGTATCCTGGTTTCATTTGACAAAAACACTCCCTGGGCAATTTTGATGGCCCAGGCCCTGCACCGGCTGTGGGCTCAGCAGGAAGTCAGGTTTTAGGCTCAGAGCTCAGGGCCCTGCTGAGACCCAAACAAGTGATGGGAATTTAAAAATATCTATCAATCTTCTATCAATCATTTATCAATCATCTATCTATTAATCATCTATCAAACATCTATGAATCATTTACCATCTAGCTAGATATCACCTCTCCATGCTCTAGCTCTCATCCGTATCTATGTGTCAATCTTCTATCATCTGTCAATCATCTATCCTATAGCTATCATCTAGCAAAGAAGAGAGAGAGAGATGGAATCTCCCATGCACAGGTTCACGTCCCAGAGGGCTCCAGTGGCCAGGTCCGGGCCCCGCTGCAGGTGGGAGTCAGGAGGCCAGCCCAGGTCTCCCCGGTGGGTGGCAGGGACCCAACAATTCGGGCGATCAGCACCGCCTCTCAGGATCAGGACCAGCAGGAAGCTGGACTCAGGAGCCAGCGCTGGGGATGACAGCCAGGTCCTCCCCCATGGGACACGGACAACTTAACTGCTGGGCCAGATGCCCCTCCCTCCTTCTAAAAATCACCAGTTACTTGTTTATTTGAGATGCAGAGACCGAGAGAACGCCCCTCCGCCGGGTCACTCCCCCAAGGCCGTGTCTGCACAAGGCCGAATCCAGGAGCTGGGAACTCAACGCCGCTCTCCCACGCCGGGGGCAGGGTCCAGCTGCTGAGAGCCGCGGCCTCCTGGTGCCCGAGCCCAGAGCTGAGCCAGGAGCTGAGCCAGGACTGAGCCCGGGCGTCCACCGGGACACGGAGTCTCAGCTCCCGAAATGCCTGAGGCGCTGTAGGGCAGCAGGGGCGCGGGGTGGGGGTGGGGAGGCTGCACATGGCCCGGCTGGAGTCCCGGCTGTGGGTCCAGCATGGCCGTCGGCCACCCAGCAGCAGTGCTGGCACTTGTCTCGTCTGTGAGATAACGCGCAGGGCGGAGCGGAGTGTGTGTGTGTTTGTGGGTGTGGGTGTGTGGGTCTGTGGGTGCGCACGCTGGGGGGGGCGTGAGTTAGGGTCTCCCCCCGCCAAATTCCATGGCTCTTCCCTAGCGACGGCGCCAGAGCAAGACGGCTTCCGGCCCCTCTCCCCCTGACTTCGCCAAACTGGAGGGAAAGCTGAGGAAGACATAAAAAATCCCCAGGCCTGGACAAGGAGGGACCTGGCCCTGGTCAGGGCAACCCGGCCGGGCAGCCCTCACTCGGCCGGCAACGGCTGGAGGGTGCGGCTCCGTGCCAGGGCCCAGGGCCGGGAGCCGGTGGTCCTGACGGTTGCGAGCGTGGACGCCGGCCCTGTCTGGCTGATGTCCCACGTAGCAAAGTGCGTCGGGGCTGTCTGCGATGACGCACCTGAGCTTCACCACCAGATCGTGGGCAAAATTATGTGGAAAATCACGGTGAGTTATTGTTGCTGTGTGTGCGTATTTGACTACTTAATCTTCTAATCTATGCACATAATAATAAAACAATTTTACGTGTGGATAGAGCTCATTTTTCTGCAATCATGCAGGTGTATTTAACAATATGTTACTAATGCATCACGGTGAACTTGGGGACGCGCTGTGGAAGTTGTACTCCACGGTGACACCGGGCACCTGTGTGTCCACCCGTGGGTGGCAGATGGAGGGTCTCGCTCTAGATGGGTGCATCTCAGCCCACAGGGCCAGTGTTTCTTTCTCCTTCTTCTATTTAAGATTGATTTATTTATTTGGAAGGTAGAGTTACAGAGAGAGAGAGAGGGAGAGAGAGCGAGAGAGAGAGAGCGAGAGAGAGAGAGAGAGAGGTATCTTCCATACTCTGGTTCACTCCCCAAATGGCCACACCTTAACAGCCAGGGCTGGGACATGCCGGAGCCAGGAGCCAGGAGCTTCTCCCAGGTCTCCCACATGGGGGCAGGGGCCCAGGCACTTGGACCACCCTCTGCTGCTTTTCCAGGTCATTAGCAGGGAGCTGGATCAGAAGTGGGGCATATGGGACTTGAACTGGTGCCCTTGTGGGATGCCGGCACTGCAGGCAGAGATTTAACCCATTGTGCCAGAGCGCTGACCCCAGAGGGTCACCTGGGCCCAGGAGGGGCTCCTCATGAGTATGAGGGGTGTCCGGGGTGCCTGACAGCCCTGAGTGTCGTGCAGACACGTTCTGTCCACCTCGAGCGAAGCTTTGAAGAAGTGACTTTCCCTAGCCGGATCCTCACCGAGGTCCCCAGACTCCTGCGGCGGAGCGAGGCCCGGGGGTTCAGGGCTCCCATGTAGGAAAGAGGATGCATGCCGTGCTCGGGGACGGGCTGGTGCCGGAACCCCGAACCCGGCTGGTGGCTTTGAGGCGGTGCTCACCTCCTGGTTGGACCTGGTGCCTCCCCCGCTAGGCAGTGGGGGTTCTTGTAGAGTGAGCTTGGTGCAGCCGAGTGCCGTAGCAGATACTGCTCCTGCGGGTCATGGTCATCGTCACCGTCAGGCCAGGTGGGGGCAACTCCGGCCAAGCAGCATTCGCCCCACGGACACTGCCCCCTGGGACGCCCGGATCGCCGACCAAGGCCCATGCTGTCCGTCAACCCCAGGTCAGAAGCAGGGAGGGGCTGAGCCCCAGGATACCCACCCGGCCCTCGCGGCTCTGCCCTCCCCGTGAAGGTGACCCTCGTGTTGACGCGGCTGGAGCGGGGGCCGGATTTTGCCCCCCAGGGGAGCACAGGGGAAGAGCAGTTCCGGGGGTTTTTCGAGCGTTTTCATCCTGCCATGAAGCCACAGGCCCTCGACGCCGCTGTGCTGCGACGCCCGCGTGAGGCTCCCGGGGGCCGGGGCGCTGCTGGGAGCAGGCCTGACGCACGCCCTCACCCGGGGTCCGGCAGTGACCGCACTCCGGCGGCTCTGGGGACCAAAGGGGCCCCAGGGCCACTCCTGCGGAGGGGCAGGGCCATGTGCGGGGTGTAGATGCAGAAGCCAAGGAGAGCGGTGGGCTATGGACGTAGGGACGGCGCTGGGTAGCGGTGGTGGAAACCCTTTCCATACACTGAGTTTGTAAAAGATTCATTTATTTTATTTGAAAGGCAGAGTTACAGAGAGAGAGAGAGAGAGAGAGAGAGAGAGAAAGAGACAGAGAGAGAAAGAGAGAGACAGACAGAGACAGACAGAGACAGAGACAGAGACAGAGAGAGAGAGAGAGATCCCTCTTCCGTCTGCTGGTTTATTCCCCTGGGCCAAGCTGAAGCCAGGAGCTTCATCTGGGTCTCCCTGTGGGTGGCAGGGGCCCGCGTGCTCGGCTGTCCTCTGCTGCTCTCTCAGATGCCTTAGCAGGGAGCTGGATGGGAAGTGGAGCAGCCGGGACTCGATCCTGTGTCCCTATGGGACGCTGGTGTTTCAGGCGGCGGCTTCACCCGCTGCACGGCGGTGCAGGACTGGGCTCACTCTTGGGCACCTGCGCTGGGATGGCCGTGGGGACCGGGAGCTCATGGGACGTTTCTCTCTCCCCACGGCCTTGCCCTGAGGCCTGCCCCATGCTCATAGCACGACCATCTGAGAGGGGAGGAAGCGGCCGGTCCCTGCCTTCCGAGTGTCCTCCACCCCTCCGGCCACGGCCGCAGGCCCTGCCCAGGCCTCTCGGTGGAGGGAGGGCAGAGCATTGCCCAGGCTCCTCCGCACGGAGAAAGCGGTCATCCTCCAAGTGCTTCCGGAAAAGCTGCGTGGGGAATGGATGC
Source organism: Sylvilagus bachmani (assembly GCA_015711505.1). Classification (NCBI taxonomy): domain Eukaryota; kingdom Metazoa; phylum Chordata; class Mammalia; order Lagomorpha; family Leporidae; genus Sylvilagus; species Sylvilagus bachmani. Next base: position 1,661,492 of record CM027388.1, read on the forward strand.
CCGGCGTCCTGCTGGGCGCCGACCACTGAGGCTCCGGGCCGACGTCCACGGCCTCCTCGAACCTGTGCCACAGACGGGGGTGGCTCTTCCCTCCCAGCCAGCCGAGCGATGGGAAAAGCCGGCCCTGGAGTTGCTGGGGCCGTCCACGGCGCTGGCTGTCCATTAGGACGCACGAGACACGTCTGAACAGTGCCAGTCTCCGTGGCCAGCCTAGGGTCCCCGCCCCAGGTCTGTGGCAGCGCCAGCAACGGGAGCGCCAGGCACTCGGCTCCAGCGTGCCCAGGCTCACGGCAAACACACCCCTGAGACAACAGCCTCCCTGAGGAACGGGAATGGGGACCCCCGTGTGGCTGCGAGCCCCGCACACCCCACATCCAGCGAGGCCACGGCTCAGCATCCCCGAGGTGCCCCCGAGAGCAGCGGGGGCATCACCCACGTGTGGCCGGGGGTCCCGCCCGCCTGCCTGTCTCCTCCAGCGAGCACAGAGTGAACTTTTCTTCGCTGGAGATTTAACGCCCACGTTCACAAAAGGAACGCGGCTCCACGAGGCCCCGCCTGAAGGGAACGCGGCGTGCACTTGGCTCCCATCAAGGCTGCCACGGCGGTGATGGGTATAAATAGCCGGCTCTTAAGGGGAAAGTGCTGAGCAGGTGCAAAGCCGGCACCTTGAAGGTATCTGCTGAGCCTTATTATTCTTGGGTAATTGGGGTTATGGGCAGTTGCTCTCTGTTATCAGCTTCTGAAGCCTCAAGGGTGACTTACGGCCCCTTTACGGCAGCAGGAGCCAATTAACCCCTTCTCTGCCTGGGCGAAGAGAGCAGCTTCTGATCTGACTTCCTCCGCTTTCCCCGCTCCCACAGCCCCCACCTTGCCTGCCTCCCGCAGCCTCCGAGGGCGACAGCACTGGACTGCGACGCACGACACCGAGGGATGAGTGAGGCCGCAGGAAGCCACGGGATTTCTTTTCTTTTCTTTTCTTTTCTTTTTTTTTAAGATTTATTCACTTATTTAAAAGAGTTACGGAGCAAGAGGGGGAGACAGAGAAAGGGGTCTTCTATCCGCTGGTTCATTCCTGCAATGGCCAGGGCTGGGACACCCAAAGCCAGGAGCCAGGAGCTTCTTCCAGGTCTCCCACATAGGTGCAGGGACCCCATCTTCCACTGCTTTCCCAGGCTATAAGCAGGGAGCTGGATCGGAAGGAGCAGCTGGGACTTGAACCGGCGCCCATGTGGGATGACCGTGTTGCGGGCAGTGGCTTTGCCCACTGTGCCACAGCACCCGCCCCAAGCCATGGCGTGTCCAGGGCCAGGAAGGGCAGGGGGAGGGAGCAGTGTGCAGATCTGGCCCGCAGAGTCCGTTACCTAAAACAGCGACTTGATTTTCCGCCGGTGCCTCTGCGGTGGCTCAAGCGCGTCTGAGCAGCGGGCGGAGGACCGGGCCTCCTCCCAGGTCCCCCTTGCTGGGAGGCGCCCGTGCGCCCTCATTCTCCCCACGGACTGGACGGCTGTGGAGGGGCCCTTGCTGCCTCCCCGTGCTTGGGGGGCGGGAGGAGGGTCTGCTCGCACCTCCTCCAGCGTCCAGCCAGGCTTGGTCATCTAAATCGCTAATTTCTGAAGCCGCTTGGCGGCCCCGGGCTGTGGGCAGACCACTTGCAGCCAACTGTGGGGCCGCCCGCCGCCCTTGGCTGTGTGGACGTGGAACGGGCACTCCCGTGGAAGCCGCGTCTGTGGGTTGCTCGGGCTGCCGGACACGGGGCCTCCAGCCGAGCAGTGGGGACCACCGGCTGACGCCCCCGCAGGAGTCTGAGGCCTCCCGCCCTGGCTTGAAGACGCCCTTAGCTCCCTGTGTCCTCACGTGGGGGTCCCGCTCCTCAGGAGGACCCTGGCCACATGGGGTTGGACCCCACCCCTACGATTCCACTTTAACCTAACAGGTCAGGGTGCCGCACGCGACTTCTGGGGGGGACACGATGGCCCCCCTGCTGGGCTGCGCACTCGGCTGCTCTGGGGTGGGCGCCGCGCTCTGTCCTGGCTGCCGCTGGCCGCCCGGCCCGGCCGGGGGATAACGACCTTCGCTGCCTCCTCGCTGGGTTATTTAACGCGGCTGCCTCCTCTCCACTCCGGCAGCCGTAAACGAAGACAGATTGCTCCTCTCACGTGTGGACAGTTTGAATATAGAGCGGAATCGATCTCACATACGGGGGAGGCAGGCGCCCGAGACTCACCAGGCCGCTTGGGTGACAGAGGCCCTGCTCAGCGATTCCTCCTCTGGGGGAGGGCGCAGCTGAGCTCCGCCCACACGGACAGGGCGGCCTGGCAGACGGGCGGTTCCCCGGGGGTCCCTGGCGGCTCCCCTGGTGTCTCTGCGCCTGCCTTGCGATGAGACACTGGCAACTCCCGTCAATCAAACCCATCAGACGTCAGTCAGATCCATCACAACTTGGAGACTCACTTCCCGCCCAGCTTTTCCGATGCTTTTCTGCAGGCTCCTCGTTGCTCAGGAACCTTGTGTGGCTCCCTGTGCCTCTGAGGTCAAGTCCAACTCTGGCCCCTTCCTTGCACCTCGTCTGCTTTCCTGCAAACACAGCAGATACCAGCACACCCCAGGCCCGTCCTGGGCCACTCAACACGCCATCTTCTCCCCTCAGCACTCGGCTCCTGGATTCCGACTGCTCCTGCAGCCGCTCTCAGGGGATCGGGAACACGGCCCACACACTCCCGGGGGCACCTGCCCGTGTGTGTGTGAACCTGCAGTCCCCGAGGGCAGAGCCCCGGGGAGAGGAGGCCCCCCAGGCACTGAGCAGCCCCAGGCTCAGCTGTGTCCCAGCCCAGGGCGCTGTGTCCGGGTTGTCCATCGTGGTTTGGAAACAAAGCGTCACCCTCGCATCCAGGGGCTCCGCACACTTTCAGTCCCGGGCGCTCGACTCCGGTTCCTCAGCCAAGTGCGTGGAGGAGGTCACTGCTGCTCCCGGCCTGTGGCCTGTGCAGGAAGCGGCCGTCCCCTCCCCCGAGGTGCGGGTGGCAGCCCCCTCATTCCCAGTTAAACGCTGGCCTGTGTGGACAGCTGCACGGACTTCCTCTGCAGATTCGTCGGCTTCTGTTTCTCCTGGGCGAGGTCTGCCTTTGTTTCTGCCACGTGACAGTCACAGCGCAGCCTGCGGAGCCGGACTGCCCAGGTTCAAATCCCGACTCTTCCTCTGCCTGGCTGTGTGACTCTGGGGAAGTCACTTAACCTCTCTGGGCGTGCTCTCTCCAGCAGCAGAGGAGAAGCGAGGTGAACAGGGGCTGCTACAGAGGCGCTGGCGGCTCCAGGGGTTGAGAATCAGGACCGCGACGAAGGCGTCGGTGCCATCCCCTTCCTCCTTGTCCCACGAAATTCTTGCCTGGGAAAATGAGGCTCCCAGTGAACAGACCACGGGCCCCTCAGCTGGGAGTCGCCTCTGAAATCTACTAGCTGAGCAGAGCTGGCTGCCGTGGCCAGCACCCGGTCCTCGGGACACAGGGGGGGCTCCTTCACCACACAATGGTGCACTCGTTAACCTTGGCTCCAGGACCCGTCGCCTCGTCCACCAACCCCAGCAAGAGGGGCATCCCCGGCACAGCTGAACAGCAGCCCCCAGCCCTCTAAACCCTCCCCCCGCCACGAGGGCTCAGCCAGGCTGGAGTCCTCCCTCCGGCTGAGCGCGGAGCGCGGCTCCATCAGCAGCTTCCTCCGTTGCAGTCTGGGGAAATGGCAATGAACGGGTTGATGTCGTTGGAGAAATCCGAGCCCCTGAGGGGTGTGGGGCGTCTCGGGCGACGACCAGCGCTGTCACCGCGCCCCACGCCGAGGGGGATCCTGGTGCACACAAGGTTTCCTGTATAAGCTCCCAGGGGCTCTAAGTGCAGGGGCAGAGGGGAGGGGAGTTGGGGCAGAAGCCCAGGCACCGTTGGGGTCGCCAGGGCGTGGCAGGAGCAGCCGAATCCTCACCTCACCATCCCCGGTCCCCAGCAGGAATGACCAGTCTCAGTCCCGTCCCTGCATTGCCCTTGGGCTGGGGGAGGAGAGGTGGGTCTCCATGTAGCCATCTCGGAGACTGGGCTTGGGCCAGGAGAACTTTTTAAAAAGTGCATTTATTTATTTGAGGGGGGGGGGAGAGGGAGAGAGAGAGAGAGAGGGAGAGAGCAAGTTCTCTCATCTGCTGGTTCCCCAAGGCTGTGGGGTTGAAGCTAGGAACTGGGAACCCAAGCCAGGTCTCCCCGGGCTGGAACCAGCGCTTCTTGAGCCACGGCCACTGCCCCCCAGTGTCCGCCCTAGCAGGAAGCTGGGGCCAGGGGCTGAGCCCAGGGGCTCCGGGCGTCTTGAACCGACAACGGCGGCGCTGGGCTGACCGCCCGCCCGCCCGCTGCAGGGGACACTCCACAACAAGCGTCCCCTGGCCACTCACTGCTCCTTGGTGACTGACACACCCTGCCCCTGTCCTGGCCCGGCCAGGCCCTGACCGAAAGCGGGGGTGCAGAGAGCCAGGGGCCTCGCTCCTACCGGTGCCCCCGGTCCATCTGGAGGTGGCATTTGCAGATATTTCCTAGTGTGTTGGACTTTGGAGTTTTTTCTTCTATTTTTTTTTAGCACACGCAACTAACCTGTCCTTTCCCCTCTGCAGCAGGGCTTTCTGGGCTCCGAATTACCAGCACTAAGCAGACTGCAGGGCCGCCCGACTGGCTGAATGAGTGAGCCCCCTGCCGACTGGGAGGTCCCTAAGGTCGGCTGTGTTTCCCCGTCTGGTCCAGAGTTTCATCAAATGCAATTTTGTTGCTGTGAACACGTCCTTGGGCGCGGCCGGGCGGGCGGCGGCTGGCGGCATCCCAGAGAGTGCAGCAGGGAGCCCTGCGGGGCCATAGCCCTCAGCTCCCGGGGCTGGAGGGCCGCAGGCGGCTTGGGCTTTCCCACCGGGTTTACCCGACGTAGCCGTCAGGAGCGTGGCTTTGGAGGGACGTGGGAACAAACCGCAGCCAAACTCCGCACCTGCTAGCTGTTGGCTCCCGAGGCAGTGACAGGTGCCCGGGGAGCCCCTTCCACGGGGACATCTCACTGGCTCCTGGATACGAGGACGGCTGGCCCCTCGGGGCATCACGGCCATGGCTCGGCCCCGCCCGCCCGGGGGTAGATCTCAACCCGACAACCACAAACCCTGGCAGGCGGCCTTACCCAGAGCGGGTGCCGGCAGACGTGGCGCAGAGACGGCGTCTGTGTGCAGCGCAGGCTGGGGAACCCGCCGTGAAAGCTAAGTGGGTTTCCTTTTGTACAGTAGGACTTCTCAGAATCATCAATATGCTAATGAAAATTAGGGTGCTCCGAGAGAGCTTCCAAGCGGATTCATTTCACACATAATTATTGCGTTCGGATATTTGCAAACCGCGGTTCGGAGCGTGAGGATAATGTGGTGATAAGGCGGGCCAGGCCTGCTGCCTGCAGAGCAGAGACCAGGGAGGGGAGCAGAGGAGGGCGGTGAGAGGGGGCGACCGAGAGCTGAGAGGGAGGCATGGCTGCTTCCCACGGGGAGGTCCCCCAGGGACCTCCGGGCCAGCCCCCCAGGGCCAGCCGGGGCAGGGCGAGGGGACAGCCAGTGCAAGTGCCCCGCGGTGAGAATGAGTGATGTCTTCGAGTGGCAAGGGACCCGGAGAGCAGGAGGGTAGTGGGCTGGGGAAGAGCAGCAGAAAGCGACAGGGACCCCAGCACGGGGGTTTCATGGCCGGCTCAGACGTCTCGCTCTGGCTGCACCTGTACACATGGACACAGGTGTGACAGTGGAGGGGGAGGGGTGGGTGTGCTCCACATATGTGTCACTGTATGAAGGCTTCCTGTGTAAACATCACATGGAGGCGTGTGCTGGGTGGACAGGATGGACTGTCCATACCGCACACGTCCGTCTGGCCAGCCCGGGGTCTGAGGCTCACCCCACCCGCGCCTTCCACTTCCCAAAGGTGACCAGAGAACCAGAGTCAAGATTTTAAAGATTTTAAAAGTCTTTTTGAGGGGCCCAAGCCGTGACTCACTTGGTTAATCCTCCGCCTACGGTGCCAGCATCCCATATGAGCGCCGGGTTCTAGTCCCGGTTGCTCCTCTTCCAGTCCAGCTCTCTGCTGTGGCCCGGGGGGGCAGTGGAGGATGGCCCGAGTGCTTGGTGGCACTGCTTGTGAGCCGCAGTTCCGGTTCGCTCACTCCCGCTGGGCGTGGTAGTCCTTGGAGAAACCTGGGGGCTGCCCTGCATCCCGGACCCCTGACCACTGCCCCCGGACTGGCAAGGGCCAGCGCTGAGGTCGACGCCATCGTCCTTCGTCTCAGTGGCTTGAGAAACACGAGGCGTGATTGGCCGCGCTGTTCCGCTCGCCCCTTGCTGAGCCGGGGCGCTCACTCTGCACACCGACGAGTCCGTGAGGCAGCGCTGTCTCTTGCTGATGTGTCTTCTCCAATTAGAAGTGCACGGGCTGACTCAGGTTCCCTCTGCTGCCCCGGGTGGCCCACAATCCTCCGTGCTAGCGCAGCCCCAGGATGACCGTGAGCTGGCCCACGCCCAGCGGTGCAAGGCCGGGGCATCTCCGTGTGCCCTGTGGACACGCACGTTGCTTGTAGCTTTCTGGAGAGGACGAGGAGAAGAGCCCTTGATCTCCATCTGTGACTTCTGCCTAGCTCCACTCTGGGGGGTGCGCAGCCAATGCTTCCTGCAGGAGATCCTGGGTGTGCAGCCAGATGTGGGTTCAGGGGAGGGGCGGGGCTCCCACCATCAGTGACCCCCGGCCCACCCCGGCAGGTACAGTGAGCGCGGAGCCTCTGGTGTCACCGCATCCGCTCCGCCTGCTTCTGTGGCTCCTGGGAGCTGAAACCAAGGAGCACGATGCACCTGCAGCGCCTCCTGAGTCTCCTGCAGGACCATGACCACCACTGGGTAAAGATTCAGGCCCCGCCCTCAGCAAATGTCATGGCGGACGTGGCTCAGAGATGGTGAGTGCACGGTAGACTGAGTCCAGCATTTCGCTGTTCCAGGTCTGGGTTTATTCTTGCACAGTAATGAGAAGGAGGCTGCACCAGACTTCATTGATGTGGGCCCCTGGTGAGAGAGAGACAGACAGAGGGAATAGGCTCCCCATCTGCTGGTTCTCTTGTCACAAGCCAAATGCATTTCCAAGGGGTAAAGCTGAGAGCCGGGCACTCAGTCCAGGTCCATCCAGGTCTCCCCCGTGGGTGCCAGGGACCCAGGTCACAGAGCCACCACCACTGCCCCCAGGTCTGCATCGGCAGGAAGCTGGAGGCAGGAGTGGACACAGGTGCTCCACACATCTTGACCACCAGCTCAGCTGCCAAGCCCAATGTCCACCCCTGGGTCCAGGGGTTGTTTTACAGTAAGATTTATTTATTTGTTGGAAAAGCAGAGTCAGAGAGAGAGAGAGAGAGAGAGAGAGATCACTCTTCTATCTGCTGGGTCACTCCCCAAAGGGCCAGACTGGGCGGGGCCCAAGCCAAGATCCTGGAGCTCCATCCAGTCTCCCACATGGGTGCAGGGACCCAAGTACCTGGGCCATCTTCTGCTGCTTTCCCAGCAGCCTTAGCAGGGAGCTGGATTGGAAGTGGAGCAGCCGGGACTCAATCCTGTGTCCATACGGGGTACAGGTGCTGCAGCGCCAGCCCCTTGAGTTTCCAATTTTAAGAACAAAAATAGAAATTGGAATTCCAGCAGAAGACCCTGATTTAATGCTCGCGGAGGTAACACGGCTGCCAGAGACGAAGCAAATGAAGGAGAGGTTCCAAGATGGCCGCAGGAGCGGGTGCGGGGTCCCCAGGGCGGCAGGAGCGGGTGCGGGGTCCCCACTGCCCTGGCTCCACTCCCTCGGAGGAGCCCCTGGCTGGGGGTGGGAGAGGGCTGGAGAGACAGAAAACGTGTCCAGGTGCCCGAGACAGGAAGCAGTTAGGTGAGCCCGAGGAGAAAGAGGGCTGGGGTGGACAGAGTGCACAGAGACCCATCACGGGGCTTGGGGGGGTCCTGGATCTGAGATGCAACCAGGGACGTTGAGGGGGAGTCGGGGGCCTCACGCTCTCTGCCAGGTCTCTTCGCGGCTTTGGAGAAAACCCAAGTTCACGTTCCCATCTTTCCAGGCTGATGCCAGCCTCCAGTGGCCTGTGCTGGCCCGAGGTGATCAGATTGTCACTGAAGACAAGAAGGCTCCTCCACCTGCCTTGTGGAGACAGACTTGCGGGAAGCCAGTGGGGTGCCAGCCAGTGGGCAGTGGGGCCCTCGCTAGACGGCTGCGTGGGGGTGAGCTTAAGGGAAGGAGGTGGGGGCGGCGCAGCGGGGGGATAGTGCTCGGAGGCTGGGGAAATGGAGAAACAGGCCGAAACCCAAGATCCCGGCCCCTTTCGGGCCAAGGGTGGTCTGCGGGGCTGCATCGGATGTTGATTTTTACTTTTCTTTGGACCATCCCACCCTGTGCTCTTTGGGGGCCACTCCGTGGAGTTTGCATCGGTCAGCGTTCCGAGGAGCAGGGCCAAAGCGTTAGTTTGAGGAACCGGCCCAAGCCCGTGTGGGGGTCGGCAAGGTCAACAGCCAATGAGGAAAGTGGGGAGCTGGGGGAACGGCAGAGTGCGGGACCCAGGGAGCTCGGCGATCGGCTTCAACACCTCCTCCTCCAAGGCGCCCTCACAGGACATCCAGAATAAGTTTCGACCACAGGCTGGGCACCGTGGCCCTAGCCCACGGACACACGGGGTCCACCGGGCTGCCCGTGAGCGCTCATGCCGAGTTCCCCTGAGCCGTGCCCGTGGCCCCCTTGACTCACCCAGGCTGTCTGTCCCGACACCGAGCCGTGGCTCAGGACCGAGGCCGAGGAGATGAGCAGCGACCCGTCTCACTGACTTCTCACCCCCGGCCCCAACAGCAGACCTGGAGCGCGATGACTTCCTGCTAGCAGGAGATCAGCTCGAACAAATGGTGCCGAGAATGGCCGGCCAGCCACGGGGGCCGGGCACGATGTGGCAGCTTGTCCCCAGGGGCCGTCGCACGAGAACGGAAGCCGCGCGTCCCATTGTGTCTAGCCTGGCACCTACTGCTTGTGCAGGAGCTGGGGCCAGATGTTCCCCGCGGTCTCTTCCTGCTCCGGGATTTGATGACACCGGCCCTTCGCTGCTTCTGCATCGACAGCTGCTGATTCCATTCAAATAATCTAATTTGGAATTCTGCGTCGGGAACACAGACAGCTTCTTCCGCCCAGGCAGACAAAGGCAGTGCAACGGGGGCCTTAATGGGAGGTATTTTGGGTGTTTTCAGACATGGAAGTCAACAATCTGTTCACTTATGGGGGCTCTGACCTCTCATTTTGAAGGAAAACAAGAAAAACAAACAGGGAACACAGAACACAAATATTTGGCTTCCACCAATTCTCCAATCTGGGCGGGAACAAATGTCTCCTCTGGCCCCTCCCAGCCTCCCACCACAGCCTTGGGAAGCGTCAAGACGATCAGATGAAGGGGTGAATTTTAAGTGTGATTTATCGGTTTTGAGGGAGCACATCCATTTGTTTCGGTTCTCTGGGATTTTTATGGGAGTCCTTGCGGGAAGACACGCTCCCTTCCCCTGTGGGTGTCTGGAGTCGGCCTGGAGGGCAGGAGCAGATCGTGGGTGCAGACGGGGCAGTCAGGCTCCGACAGCTGGTTGGGGACCAGGACTGGAGTGGGGGTGTGTCCACAGATCCACCCGAGCTGCAAATCCCGGCTAGCACCAAGCGCCTGGTCTTCTGCCCCCTTCGGTACTGCCTCTAGGTCTCAGTGTGGTACCCGGGTCCCGGCAGCAGCCCAGAGAGGTGCCCGCCTTCAAGGGCAGAGGCACCACCTCCTTCTGCCGCAGTCTGGGGTTTGTCTGTGAGGTTCCCAAGGGCCGGATCAGGGCTGGCGAAGGGACAGGACCGAGACACCAGGCCAAGGAGAGGTGGTTTGTGAGCTACTGGAAGACATAGGAAGATCGACAGATCATTTTCTGTGTGTGTTTGGGGGTGGGGGTAGAGGCTGACTTTTCCCATTATTTCAGAAATACCACATCAAGTTTTTTTTTTTTAAAAAGATGTATATATTTATCTGAAAGTCAGAGTTACAGAGAGAGAGGGACACAGAGGGATCCTCCATCCTCTGGTTCACCCCCAAGTGCTGCACTGGCCAGGACTCAGCCAGTCCTTCCCGGTCTCCCACGTGGGTGCAGAGGGCCAAGCACTTGGGGCATCTTCCACTGCTCTCCCAGGCCATAGCAGAGAGCTGGGTGGGAAGTGGAGCAGCCGGGACTTGAACCGGCGCCCCTATGGGATGCCAGAATCACAGGTGGGGGCTCCTACTCCGCAACATAGCCCCCCTACCATGTTTGTAATCAGAAGCTGGCCGTGCAGATGGGGAAGCAGAGGGTGTGCTGCCCTGGGGGCTCCGGGGCAGGTTTCAGCCACCAGTGGCCCCTGCCCCAGCCCTGCCCACACCCTGCTCCCCTCTGCCGTCAGGAGAAGGCTTCCGTCCACTCCGCTTGCCCTTGGGCTGTCTTTAGCTAATGATGACATCGGCTCAGCTGAACCCACAGAGCCCCAGGCATCCGTCACGCATCGCTCACGGAGGCGCCGGCCTCACGGGCACCTGTGCGCGAGGAGGACCTGCTTTTACGAAGGAAGGAGGTGCCCACTGTGACGCCGAGCATGAAGGGAAGGGAAAGTGTGGCTCACGGTGCAGGGGAGGGGGGCAGGGTGGTCGGGCCGGCAGGACAACGCTGAGGAAGGCCGACCTGGGCTGGGCTGGGCTGGGGCGTGTCCGAGGCTGGAGGGGGAGGCTCTGAGGGGCAGGGAAGGCGTCAATGCTGTGCAGGAGGAGGAGGAGGAGGAGGAGGAGGAGGAGGAGGAGGAGGAGACCAGCCTCAGATGGCACACGGAGACCTTAGGCATGGGAGCAGACGGAGGAGGCCGGTGCCCCAAGGAGTGGGAGACTCTGAACGAAGAGCTGCACTTGTGCCTGTGTGAGAGGGAACACCCAGGGGTGACAGATCTGCCCTGGGCGCAGGCGAGGGGCCCCGGAACGGGCGCCCGTCACTGTCGCTCGTCCATCACCTGTCTGCCCTTCTCCATGGCCGCGTGGAGCCGACAGGAAAGACGCTGGAGCAGCAGGACCCAGAGCGGAGCCAGCCAGAGAGACAGTCCCAGGGAGAGCCCCCCGCCCCCGCCGTCATCCCCTCCAGGGCTCAGGCCTCACGGGGGTGACCTGGCCCTCGGCCCTCGCCCTCTGGCTGGGCTGGGAGGGGCGGTCTTGTGCAAGGGTCGCCCCCGTTCTCACACCGAGGACCTGCGAGCACCGGGTCGCTTTGTGTCCATCCGAGCCACCCCGGGTGCGGGGGGCGTGGGGCCCGCCCACGGCCATCTTCACTGGGAGCCACGCTCCTCCTCCCTGACGGCGTGGCGCATCCGCTCCAGGTGAGAGGGCCACGTCTCCCCAGCCTGGGGCACATGGGCAGGTGTGCTTGGCACCGCCCCCTCAGATCCCACCCTGGCCTGGGAGGGACTGGCTGTGCCCACCAGATGACGTCATCCGAGGCAGACTCTTTGTTTCTGTTATTTATAACACAGGCGGACAGAGCGAGGGCGAGAGAGAGGCAGAGAGGAGAGAGCCCGTCTGCAGACCCCAACTCCCGGGCTGGGCCAGGCCGCAGCTGGGTGCCAGGAGCTCTATGCAGGCCTCTCACTTGGGTGGCAGGGACCCAAGGTCTGTTTTGTTCTTTAAGATTTGTTTATTTATTTGAAAGGCAGAGTTACACAGAAAGAGAAGGAGAGGCAGAGAGAGAGAGAGAGAGAGAGAGAGAGAGAGAGGTCTTCCATTTGCTGGTCCACTCCCCAGTTGGCCACAATGGCTGGAGCTGTGCTGATCTGAAGCCAGAAGCCAGGAGCTTCCTCCAGGTCTCCCACATGAGTCCTCGGGCCATCTTATGTTACTTTCCCAGGCCATAGTAGAGAGCTGGATCGGAAGTGGAGCAGTCGGGTCTTGAACCAGCGCCCATGTGGGATGCTGGCACTGTGGCTTTACTGGCTATGCCACAGCGCCAGCTTTGGGACCTGAGTTCTTGAGCCGGCACTGCCGCCCCCCCGGGGGGTGCATCAGCAGGAAGCCGGATTCTAAGCCAGGGACTCTGATGGGGGGCGTGTCCTCCCGGGCAGCCACGCCCACCCCAGCAGGCGGATCTGGGATGGGCAGAGTGGCGGCGAGGTGACTGCAGAGTTCTGATCCCCTTTCTTCCAAGCTTCCTGACTCCAGCTCAGCCTCGGGCTCGCTCTGTCCCCCCGACCCTAGCGCCTCAGCTGCGCCCGGAAGAGCATCCCTGGTCAGACCTGGGACGTGGGCGTGGATGTGTCCCTGAGCCTGAAGGGGACGCTGCCTGGACAGTTCGGATGTTGCTGGCCCGGAAAGCGGCCCTGCTAGGACGATCTGGCCAAGCCACCTGCGTCCTGCCGAGCCAGCACCCCTGCTGTGTGCCTGAGGCCCTGGTCGAGTGTGCCAGCTGCACGCCCCACCCCTCAGGCCCGGCAGGGAGGAGGGGAGCCTGCTGCCGGTTCCCAGCTCCTGGATGGACACAGTCTGGTGCCTTTGGAGAGACAGGGGCCTGCGGATCCCTCCGAGTCCCAGGGCCCACGCGTGGGCACTGATACTGGATGGATTTCAGCCTCCTGGGGGGAGTTACAGGGCATGGCTGGCTGAGGACCCTGGGGACGCTGCCTCACTGGGGGGCAACATGCTCTTTCAGAGTCAAATTCAAGGGCTGTGGCATAGTGGGCTAAGCCTCCGCCTGTGGCGCCAGCATCCCATATGTGCGTAAGTTCAAGTCCCAGCTGCTCCTCTTCCCATCCAGCTCCCTGCTTACAGCCTGGGAAAGCAGTGGAAGATGGCCCAAGTCCTTGGGCCCCAGCCACTCACATGGGAGACCTGGAAGAAGCTCGTGGCTCCTGGCTTTGGTCTGGCCCAACTCTGGCTGTTTCTGTCATTTGGGGAATGAACCAACAGATGGACGACTTCTCTCTCTGTCTGTGACTCTCTCTCTCTCTCTCTCTCTCTCTCTCTCTTATTTCTCTTATAAAGAAATAAAATCTTTACAAAAAAAGAATCAAATCAAATCAAGACCGAAGAAGCCGACAAGCCAGTGGCTGGGAGTCGCGCACAGCTCTCGCGATTTGCAGATGAACAGGAATTCCAGGGACACACCCACGTCGCCCCTGCAAACCCGCTCTGGGGAGCAGGCCTCAGCCCCCAGCCTCGCTGCCTGCGCTCGGCTGCTCACAGCCCCGTCCCAGCCCCTCCGCGCCTGCTCACCAGTGGCCCTAGAGACTCCTGTGGGATGGATACTCCTGTGCTGGCTAAGCCGCAGCGCCGTAGCCAGCCGGGGACGACCATGGGGTCTCAGCGGCCGGTCTCCACCCTACCTTGCTGAGGCAGCAGCTTCCCCCCACCCCCTGCCCCACGGAGCTCACGTGTCGCCCATGCTGGCGTCCGCGGGAAGTCCCCAGGTTGTCAAGAACTTCTGGGCACGAAGCGGCCGGCGTCCCGGGAGTTCACGGCACCGGGCAGGCCGAGCAGCGCCTGCCCTTCTCCCCACAGCACGGTCCTGGGTGTCGGTGCTGGACACGCACAGAGAGCGCCAGAGACCCCCGCTCTGCAGGGCAGCCGGCCGAGCTGCTGCCGGTGGCTCCTCCATCCCTCGCTGGCCTGCAAGTCGCTGGGGTGCTGGGGCCTCTGCTCCAACTTGATGCGGGGGGGGGGCCCTGGCCGGTGGTCCTTAGGACCCCGCTGCCTGGGCGCTGTCTACAACTTCCTCCGCCCACCTCCAAGGCACCGCCCAGGACAGCAGGAGCCACCCAGACCAGCCTGAGGTGTGGCTGAGGGGGCTCCTAGAGACACCACCACTGAGACCTTGCTCTGCCCATATCCGTGTCACAAAGTCACCCCACCCCCAACCCGGCAGTGTGTAGAGAAACGTGCACTGTGGCTGGGGTCCCCCAGGGTCCCTGGGGACACAGGCCCTGGGACAGGGAGGCGCTGAGCCGCTCCTGGGGTCCTGGAGCCCGACCTGTGCCTGAGCCACTCCTCCTCCCGCCTGGCACGTCCTGGTGTCCGGGCTCAGAATCTGTGCTTTGTCCAGCCACAAGCAGGCACCCCGCGCCCCCCCCCCGACAGAAGGCCCGCAGCCCTGGTCAGCCCCTGGGTTTCCTGTCCCTGAGCTCAGAGCTGTGTCCTGGCCCCTGGAGGCAGGGGCGCCCGAGGGCTGGGCCTTGTCTTGGGGGTGCAGCTGGCTCTCCTGGTCTGGGGGCGCTGGAGGAGGAGGGGCCCCGGGCCTCAGCCCACCCACACCATGCCCTTGGCCTCTCCCTAGGAGGACACAGATGGACTTCACATTGGCCGCTCCTGTGGGGAAGTTCCGGGAATGGGCAGAAGTCTTGCAGTGTATGTGTGTGTGCATGTGTGTGTGTGTGCACGCGTGTGTATGTGCGCATGCATGTGTGTGAGTGCATGTGTGTGCATGGTGTGCACTGCATGTGAGTGTGTGTATGTGCGCATGTGTGTGTGCGTGTGCATGTGTGCATTGTGTGCATGTGCGCATGCGTGTGCATGGTGCGTGCGTGTGCATGGTGCGTGTGTGTGAGTGTGTGCATGCGCGTGCATGTGTGTGCATTGTGTGTGAGTGCATGTGTATGTGCTCATGCGTGTGTGTGTGTGTACATGTACGCATAAGCCTGCGGAGTTCTAAAGCTGTAGGATTAGTCAGGCGGCCGCCCAGCATCCTTCTGGGTTGAGTGGGTGATGAGTCTTGCCCACGAGAGCCCGGCCCCACCTGGCGCCGTGCAGGCCCCGGGCACTGAGCAGCCGTCTCTCCACGCCGCAGCGTCCGGGAGCTGCTGAGCGACAGCAGAGTGACTGTCAACAAAACCCCGTTTTCACTGACGTTTTTCTTGGCCTCCGGGAGGGCTCTGGCTCAGGAAGGATGTCCGCGTCTGAGCTGTGGGCTGGGCGCTGGGGTGCCCGGGGCTGACGTCCGGGCGGCCCCTCCACCACCTGGCTTCTTCTCAGAGACCAGGGCTTTGCATGGTCGCTGTTCAGACGCCAGCTCTGCCTCCCACTGAAACTTCTTGTTAAACGCCAGGCATTTAATTTGAACGTATTGACCACTAGATACTTGAACACCTGCCATTTAAGTAGCAGGTGTAACTCATACTTAAATAGCAGGCGTTCAAACACTTGCCGGTGAGACCGTGCCTGGCACCTGTTTACCTGCTTGCTGATGACCGAGTTGTTCCGAGTGACCCCCTGGGAGCCGGCGCTGGGAGCCTGGCTCCAGCCCACACCTTGGCCCCTCCCGCTGTCTCCAGCCCACGGCCCAGCAAGATGCCAGTGGTGGTTGGAAACCCGTGTCGGCTCGAGTTGGCCTCACGCAGTACCAGGGAGGCAGAGACGGCTTCCTGGGGGTGGGCAGCCCGTGTCCTGGGGAGGGGCCGTGTGGACCACCCGCAGGGCCGGAGGAAGAGGAGCTGCGAGCTGGAGAGAGCCTTGGGCACCTCGGATGCTGGGATGGGCCTGCATGTCCCTGCCCTGAGGTGGGTGTGGCTGTGTGTGGCTGGGGGGCTCCAGGGCCAGATGGACGGGGTCTGCATGGGACGTCCATCACCGGGGACCCACAGTGCCTGGACCAATGATTTTCCTTCCCTGAGCCACTTCCCCATCTTTACGGTGGAGCCACAAAAGGACAGAGCAGGTTCCAGCCAGTGTCCGCTGTCCCCTCTTAGGAAGAGGCTTCCGTCGTGTCTGGAAGGGGCTAGAACGGGCAGGGGTCCCGGGGGGAGGTGTCTTCCCACAGCACTCGTGTTTCGTCAGCGTCGACCCCGCAAGAGCGCCAGGCAGGGGTCCGGTCCCCGCGCTGCCCAGAGGGGCCGGCCACCCACACCGGACGCTTGAGCACGGACACTCTGCAGGGCACCGGGCCGCTGCTGTCTGCTCAGCCGGCAGCCGTTCCCGGGGGCAGCAGGCTGGTGGGTTTGGGACCCTCCTGGAGACAGGGAGGCCCCGGGGCCAGCTCGGCCATCAGTGGGTCTGATCCGCTCACAGGGCCCCCAGGGCGGGCACCGTGCTGGCTGCAGCCCCGAGCCAGGCCCCGCTCGGGAGGCCATGGCCCCGTCTGCCTCTGGGCACTTGACCGGCCCCCTGGAGACTTGGCAGCAGCAGGAAAGGCTCAGGGCCTCGCTGTCCCAGAGCGACCTGGGAGCCTGGACGTCCGGAAGCTTCTGGGGCTGCACCTCCCCCAGACCCACGGCACCTCGAAAAGCCCAGCCTACGTCTCTCAGCGTCCGATCTCCAGCTGCCCTCACTGGCCCCCGGGATCAGCTCTGGACACACAGACAAGGGGGCGGAGCCCCACAGAGCAGGCCGGAGTCACGTGGTCCAGCCACAGCCATGTTCCAGGTGTGGGCTCCGGGCGGTGCCTGGTGCGGTGCAGGTTCCCACGCGTGTTCACTGGTGAGTGAAGGCGTTCACAGGGGGCGGTGCCTGGTGGGGTGCTCCCTCGGCCCCAGGACAGGCAGTGGCTCCCTCTCACCTTCACTGCCCTGGACCACAGCAGAGCGGCTGCGGAGGCTGGCCACCCAGGGAGGCCTTCCCGGGCAGCGGGGCCAGGGCCGAGCTGACCCAGCAGCAGACGGCCGCTGGCCCGCCCTGCGCTGGCCACGCTGCTCTCCCGAGAGTAGTAGCCAGAGCCCAGGGCTCGGCGGGCAGCCAGGGTGCAGCCCACAGAAAGCACCGACTTCCACCAGCACCGCCCCGTGACGCCGAGCCCTGCCGCGGGGCCCCTCACCACGTTCGTTCTCACGCTTGCCAGCCTGGCGGGCTTCCCGTTGTTGTTGTTTAGCAAATCTTGTCCTTGGAGGAAAAGCAACTGCACCCAACGGGGTCATAAAGCCGGCGCATCCACCGGCACCGCACAGCTCCTGCTGAGGCACAGGGCTCGGACTCTCCTGGACGGCTCGGGGCAGAGCCGTGACAGGCCATGCACGCAGGCACAGCCGGCGCCCGCGAGGTCTGTGTGAGGGGAAGGGCTGGGCGAGTGTGGGTGTGGGAGCACGAGGACGGATTGGAGCTGACCCCGCAGAGGCTGGGGCAGAGAACGCAGAACCGACGCCCGCCTGTCAGAGCCGTCGCAAAGATGGCCGTGCGCCCAGTCCCTGTGCTGGGTCAAGTGGCCGGGTCCCCAGGCCAGAGCAGCCCACTGGGCAAATTTTATTTCAAATAATTGACAGAGTTTTTAAAAAAAGGTTTATTTAATTATTTGCAAGGCTGAGTTAGAGAGTGGGGAGAGGCAGAGAGAGAGAGAAAGAGAGAGCGAGCGAGCTTCTGACTGCCAGTTCACTCCCCAAATGACTGCAATGGCCCCAACTGGGTCAGGCTGAAGCCGGGAGCCTGGAACCCCATCTGGGTCTTCCAGGTGGGTGCAGGGCCCCAAGTACTTGGACCGTCCTCTGCCACTTTCCCAGGCCACAGCAGGGAGCTGGATGGGAAGGGGAGCGCCCATTCGGGATGCTGGTGTGGTGGGTGGAGGCTCTGTAAGAGGGATTTCTAGACGGAGCTGGGGCTGCAAGGGTGGGAGGTGGAGGTGGGAGCCCTGCCCCCATGGGGGACTGCTGGGGAGAGGGCTCTCATCCTTCTACAGGGAGAAGTGGGACACAAGGGGCCAACGCCGCCTCTGGCCTCAGCCGCTGGGTTCCGGGGAGGTCTTGGCAAGCGCTCAGGATGAGACGTGGGGCCTGTTGTGTTCTGTGGGGAGAGACCCGGAGGACGAGGCTCACCCGAGGTGAGACCACGATGGAGGCCACGGTGCCTCAGGTCCAGCCGCTCCTGGCACAGCCGCGGGGCTGTCAGTCTGCTCTCAGCACACGGTCAGCCGTGTGGCTGTCAGTCTTACAGGTGCAGGGAGGGTTCTGGTCTGGGGAGCCACCGCCAGGTGTGCTTAGTGTCAGGTCCCAGGGAGACTGCAGGGCTGCAGAGAGGCGCTCCGGGGCTGTCCAAGGGCGGATCCCCCTTCCACGTCCTCACCCCAGGTCACAGGATGCCGTCTGGGGGCGTCCCCTGTGCAGGTGCCGGGGACACTGCCCGGCTTCCGGGAGCCACACAGGAGACCGAGGCAGTGACGTGGAATCGCTACAGTGTTTAACAATTACAGTGATGCGCGTGGTGCAGGGACCTTCCAGCCAGCTGGTCTACCTTCTAGGCTTAGTTCATGACTCCCAGCGGTGTCTTACCAGGGACGTGCTGTGGCCTACGGACGTGGGGTTGGGCCTGGGGCGAGGGCAACTCCTGCCACCCCACACCCCCGGGTCCTTCACGCTGTGATGAGACCCCGTGATTGGAAGGCAGCGACCCCCTGCTGGTTATGAAAGTTCTTTCCAGTTTTAACTTATTTATCTGAAAGAGACAGAGAGGCTTAAACACAGAGAGATCTTCCGTCTGCTGGTTCACTCTCAGGTGGCCCACAGCAGCCAGGGCTGCGCCAGACAAAGCCGGGGATCAGGAAGTCCGCGCGGGTCTCCCCTGCAGGGACTCGGATGCTTGAACCGTCGCCCGCTGCCTCCCAGGGTGGATGTCAGCTGGAAGCCAATCGGGAGCGGAGCTGGGACGTGAACCCCAGCACTGAGCGGTGATGCAGGCGTCCCAGGCAGATTCTTAACCGCTGCTCTCGGCGCACAGTCCCCCTGCCTGCTTCAACGCCTCCCCTAGGAAACCAAGACCAGACTCCAGGGTGAGGACAGGAGCCTACAGAGGCTTCCGATTTGGCTCCGAAGTCAGGGCTTCCATGGGACCAGCCCCCTACACACTGGAGTTTTGGGGGATGGAGACATCCTGGCCTCGTTCAGGCTCTGGGGGCCCAGTGCTCCGGGGCTTGGGGCTGCGTCTCTCCCATCTCTGCCGTCCTCTGCTCGTGGGATCCCCCCTGCCCCCATGCACGTCCATCTCAAAACCCCCTCTGCTGACCCTTCCAGGGGCTTGGCTAAGATGCACGTGTCCCACGCGGGCTCCTTCCCAAGTCCAGCTCCCCGCAATGCGCACCTGAAGGCAGCGGGTCATGGCTCAAATACTGGGGGACCTGGGTGGCGTTCCCCGCTCCCAGCTCCAGCCGGGCCTGGTCCCAGCCACTGCAGGCCTCTGTGGGTGAACCGGTGGAAGGTGGGGGGGGCTCCCTTTCTCCCTCCCCCCACCCCCGTCTCTAGAATAAATGAAGACCAAACCAAACCAAAAGATACACCTGATTGCATTCGGTGCCACCCAGGTGACCCAGGTCAAACTCCTCCTTCCCAGAGGCTTGGGTTAAGCCCCCTCCCTTATTTCAAAGATGTATTTATTGAAAGTCAGAGTTAGAGAGAGGGAAAGACAGAGAGAGAGCATCCACCAGTTCACTCCCCAGATGGTCGCAATGGCCAGGCCCAAGCCAGGAGCTCCTTCCAGGTCTCCCACGTGGGCACAGGGCCCAAGCACCCAGGTCACCTTCCGCTGCTTTTCCAGGCCATGAGCAGGGAGCTGGCTCAGAGGTGGAGCAGCCAGGACTCGAACCGGCGTCCATATGTGATGCTGGCGCTGCAGGCAGTGGCTTTACCTGTTGCACTCGATGCCAGCCCAGGCTTCAGCCCCTCTTGCCACACCTGGAGCGATGTGCACTCCTCTGTGGCTAAGGGGCGCTTGCATATTCTGGGGGTCAGGTGCATCTGTGGTGGGGACCTTCACCCCAGCAGGTGCCAGTTCCCGACTGACCCAGCCACAGCCTCAGCAGCTGCAGGCGACTTCCTGCTGCGTGTGGGACTGTCCTCAACACGAGAAGCTGCACAGAAGACAAAGCCTTCGCCTCTCGGGGCCAGGGCGGCCCTCGTGCTGGAGGAGGGGAGGTGGTCACTGCTGTCTGCAGGGGCTTGGGTCCCGGACGGGCGCTGCTGCCCTGGGGGCGACATCAGGACGTGTGATCTGAAGAGCACCCACGAGAGCCAGGAAGCAGTGCGGTGGAGGCCGGAGCTCCCCGGGCCTTGGTTCACCTGCCTGCCCGGCACCCCCGCCGGGGACGGATGCCCCCCAGGGCCTGGGGAGGGTCTGACTGAGCGCTGCCCCTGCTGCCGGCCTCCCTGGTGGCTGTTCCGGTCACTGTGTCCCAGCGCTCAGGGCCCGGGCCCCTCCCTCCCTGCAGCCCTGGGCTGGGCGTGGCTTGTCCCTGAGGAAGCAGCCGGGTTAGAGACAGCCAGCTCCGGGGTGGGGGGGGGGCTGCACTTGGGGAGGAGCCCACGGGGACACCAGCGTCTCAGCCCAGCCCCTGAGAAGATCAGCAGAGGGGGTTTGAGAAGGACGTGCGCGGGGAGAAGGGGTAGCCCAGGAGAGCGTTTGGTGGAGATGGGAGAGACGCAGCCCCAAGCCCCGGAGCACAGGGGCCCCCAGGGTCTGAACGTGGCCCTCAGCTCCCCGAGCCCCTTGCTCTGCTCCTCCGTCCCGAAGCCTGGCTCCTCCCCCACGGGGGGGGGGACACAGGGAGCCTCGTTTCCCTCTCCTTGCAGGGAAGCCAGAAGCCCGAGTGCCCCTTGTCAAGCGCTGTCCTCGAGACGGAAGCGGCCAGCGTGGGGCCGTCCGTGGACCGCTGGGCGTCTTGTCCGTGGGGAGCTGGATGTCACCAGCGGGGCCTGGGTCTCTTCTGCAGTGTGGTCCTTGACAGAGCCGGCCTGTGCTCACCGGGAGGCGGGGCTCACGCTGCCTGCTCGCCCCCAGCCACGCACGCCCCCTCGCTTGTCCTGGGGACTGCGTGAGGCAGGAGCCGCGCGTCCCCCATCACCAAGACCCGCCTCCTCCTGGCCGAACCAAGGCGGGGACGTGGCGCCCGCTGTCCTGCCATCTGGTGTCTCACCGCCTTGTGGTCCAGCCACAGTCTCTGAGGTCGCAGGGGCCCACACTGGGAGGTCTGGCCAAGGCCTCTCCTGAGGGCCCCTCCCAGGCCCCTCCCCAGCTTCTCGCGGCCGCTGGTGGCCCTCAGCCGGCCTTAGCTGGCGGCTACTTGCTCCCACTGCCGCTCTGTCCTCTCCGGGTGCCCGTGCCTTCTCCTGTCCCCTCAGGCCCCTGCCATCCTGGGTGCAGACCCCACTCAGCCGCCACACCTGGAGGACCGCTTGTCCTCTGCGGCAGGGGGCTTGACCTCTGGGCTATGTGGCGGAACGCACGCCTGCTGCAAGGCCTGGACCCGCCCGGTCTCGTCTGGGACCCCATCACTGTGTGAGGTGACTGACGGGCCCCAGCCGAGGGGTGGTGCCCCTCCCTGCAGTCCGGCGGCCCCCCCCCCGAAGGTGGGGAGCTCCCTGGGTTGGGGCCGAGGTCCCCGTGGCGGAGCTGTGGGAATGAGCAACGGAGACCGGTGAGGGCCCTCAGCCCCGAGAGCAGGACGCAGGGCGTAAACATTCTCAAATGCTGCTCTCCCCCCCGCCCCGTAGGGCTGGGGG
This sequence comes from Sylvilagus bachmani, assembly GCA_015711505.1. Lineage (NCBI taxonomy): Eukaryota > Metazoa > Chordata > Mammalia > Lagomorpha > Leporidae > Sylvilagus > Sylvilagus bachmani. The sequence goes on from CM027388.1 coordinate 1,683,025, forward strand.
GGCGCCCGTGGGGAGTCAGGACGGTGGAGGAAGCGCAGGCCTCGCCCAGCTGCCAGGGCCGGCAGGGCCCCCCCCGGGGAACAGCCCCCACCTGGCAATGCTCCAACCCCGTGGCACCAGACTGCGCTGAACGCATGGCTCTGCCCAGGCCGCCGCCACCGTGGGGTGAGGACCCCGCGTCCCACCCGCTGCCCGCCCCGGGTGCACCAGACACGAGCTCCGGCCCCTCTGCCCCCCTCCCTCCGGGCTCTGCTGTGCTCAGCTTGGTTTCTCAAACACAGACACCGCGAGGCGGTGAGCGGTCACTTCTCCGCCGGCAGCGAGAAGGGATGCGTGGGACAGCAGTTGGGGTAGCGTCCCCCAGACAGGACAGGAGGGCGTGCCCAGCTCCCTGGCTGCTCTCGGTGAGGACGGAGTGAGTGGGGGACAGACAGGGCCCCAGGGTGGGTGGGCACCCACGCGGAGGCAGCCAGAGTGCGGGGCTCTGCTGCCCCTCGGCGCTGTAGGATGCCCCGCCCCCAGAGCCCGAGCCTCTCCAGCCCCCGCTTCCCCCTGGCTCCCCCACTCCCTGTTAATCTGCCTGTGGGATCTGTTCACCTTGATCTGGGATCTGTTCTGCCTTGACAACCAGGGTCGAAGCTTCTCAGAACAGCCGGGCGGTTCTGGAGCGAGTGCTTCTGGGAGGGCCGGTGGGAGTGGACCCCTGTCCAGAGTCCCCCAGCCCGGAATGCTGGTGTCCGGGGATGAGGGCACCGCTGCGTGGCTTCCTCAGGGTTCCAAGTGTCCCTACGCTGAGCCCGAGCCCTCATGGCAGCCGGTGCGGGGGCCGCTCCTACCCAAGGTCCCCCTCGCGGGCCTCCCACCCACCCCAGGACCTCAGCCGCACCCAGGCCCATGCTGTCACCCCCAGGACGCTGGAACGTGGGCTGCTCCGTGCGTCAGCGGCTGTCATGGCTCCAGGGCCGCCCGCCAGTCGGGCAGTGAGCAGGGCTGGGGAGACACGCCGAGTGTCAGGTGCCCATGTGGAGCTGTGAGCTAACAGCTTCCCTGTGAACCGGCCCATGCTTTGCACGCTGCATGTGATTGCTAAAATTGCTCTAAAAATAAGCACCCGATAGAGTGGGTAATGATCCAAATTGCCGCATCCGGCACCCGGCCCCGCCCCTTGGGTTTCTGGACCAGGGCAGAAGCCATCCAGTCCTCCAGGGACTGGAGGCCCAGCACTTCCAGCCTGTCCCCCACGGTCGCTGTCACCAGCAACTCCCAGGGGTGGCGGCCGCAGTGACCGGGCCAAGAGCAGGGACCTGGGTGCATCTGAGCCGGGCAGTGAGCTCCGAGGAGGTGGCGACAGGGCCCATGGAGCTGTGCTGGGCCTGAGGCAGAGCCACACCCGGACACGGCCCGGGCACCATGGTCATTCCCCAGAGCTGAGTGTGGCCCGGCAGGGCAGCAGGGGAGGGAGCGTGGTCCCCGCCTCGCTCCACGGATGATGGACGAGGGCCCACGCGGGGCTCACGCGCAGCTCCAGTGGTGCACGGAAGGTGACGTCTGTTCCAGTGTCCAAAGCGCGTGGGTCCCGAGCCCCTGCTGGGGCACCTGGCAGCACGTGGGAGAGGGTGGGGGGAGAAGGGCGCCCTCCAGGAGTCGCCCAGAGCTGTGTCTTCAGACAGACCAGGCAAGGCAGAGACCCCCTGGGGTGGGCGACAAGGTGGGTACAGGCTCCCAGGCTAACACACGCACGCACTGGATACCGACGAGCGTGCTAGGAAATCGTCATAGCAACGTCAGTGCGTGAGGAACGCTGGGGCTGGGCTGGAACTGACCGTGGAGGGCTCCATAGTCCAGGCGCTGGGGAGCCTCGGAGGAACCAGAGAGAGGGCAGCGGACGAGGCCCAGATGGGCTCTGGGCCCAGGCCAAGGGCGTGGAAGCGGCGACAAGGAAGACACAGAGGGTAGAGTGAGAGGCGCCAGCTGTGGGGCGGTCAGAGTCGGGGGTGAGGAGGAGACGGGACAGAGGGAGCTCACAGGAGTCCGCAGACTGGGACAACCGTGTGCACAGAGCATCTCACACACGCTCCCAGCACAAGCGCGTGCAAAGTGGGTGTGATCCATGCTCCAGTGGAAGCGTGTATGTGGTATGTGGTGTGTGATACACGCTCCCAGCATACGTGTGTGCAAAGTGGGTGTGATGCGTACTCCCAGCCTAAGCGTGTATGCGATGTATGTGATGCGTACTCCCAGCCTAAGCGTGTACGTGGTGAGAGTGCAATACGTGCTCTCAGAGTAAGCGTGCACAGCGTGTGTGATGTGTGCTCCCAGGATAAGTGTGTGCACGATGTGTGATACGTGTTCTCAGCATAAGCATGTACACGGTGCGGTGCGAGTGTGATATAAGCATGTACACAGTGTGTGTGTGATGTGTGCTCCCAGTCTAACCGTGTATGTGGTGCATGTGTGGTACCTGTGTGGTGCATGTGCAGTGTATGTGTGATGTGTGTGGTGCGTGTGCGGTGCGTGTGCGGTGCATGCTCCCCGCCATGTCTTGCCACTGGCTCACAGAGGCTCAGGTCTGGGGCCCTGTCGGAGCCGCAGCAATCCCTTATCTGGGAAAAGAGGACGTGGACCAGGGGCCCCCGGGGGCCCCCTCCTGGCAGAGCAGTGGACAGACGACACCCCCAGGTCACTGACGTGTCTGGCTGAGCCCCAGGCTCTGCGGAGACCCTGAGCAGGGGCCGGAGGGAGGGTGCCTGCACAGAGGCGCTGCCCGCGGCGCTGAGCCTGGGGGGCGCGGGGATGACAGCCACGCCGGCAGGGTCAGGGATTTCCCTGGCAGGAGGCGGAACCTTCCAGAATGACAGCTGAGGGCCGGAGGGGACTAGGGACCCTAGTGAGCGGACCTCACTCCTAGGGGCACTGGTGGCCAATGCAGACTTGGGTCACTTCCGGGGTGACGGTGCCACTCCCTGCACCATGCCCAGGACCGGCCCAGCACATGCCCGGGGGCCACGAAGTGCTGCCCGCACCCCACCCCCAGCCCGAGCCGCCACACCGGGCTGAGCCGGAAGCTGCTGGGCCTGGCGCTGTGGGCCCGTTATTTTCACAGGAACAGTTCCTAACCGCTTAGCCTGTCCCTCAGGTCGGTATAAATACATCGTCGGATGCGTCGCACAAGCGCCGTGGGTGGAGATCACCCTCCCGCGTCTGCGAGTGGCTGACTGCCGGGAAGACACTGGGCTCCCGGGCCTGGGCCCGCTCCTGAGGCCCAGGCCGCCTGCTCCTTGGCCGAGAGCATGGGCCCCAGGCCCCCCTCCCCTTCCAAGGAGTGGACAGTGTTCACGGCTCGAACCTCTGAGGGACAGCAGGGGGTCCCAAGGTCGTCAAGGACACAGGTCGGACAGGCTGGTGGCCCCTGCACCCTGGGTCAGCTGGTGGGGGGCTTCTAACCAGCAAAGCCTCATGAGGGGTCTCTGAGGGTGGGACCAGGATGGGTGAGAGGCCCGTCAAGGGCAGCAGCCAGGGGGCCATGCCACCCCGGCTCTCCAGGGGGGCAGTCTGCTTCCAGACCCTCGGAGCTGCACGGGTCAGGCAGCCGAGCACCCCTGAGCCTCGGTCTTGTCATCTGTAACGTGGGCACATGCAGTCTCCCTGCAAGGCAAACGCTGGGTTTGTGAAATGGCCATTCCCGTGCCTCGTGGTCACTCTGGTCCGTGCAGTCCCGTCACTTCTGCTGCCCGCTCTCCAAGGCTCACCTCCCCCGGGGGCGTGGCCGGAGTCCAGTGCTGGGACAGCATCCTCCACGGTGCCGGCCCATAGTCCCAGGGAAGACCGGATCCATGAGCCACAGACAGGACGGGACAGGTGTGTGGGGCACGAAGCCCGTTCCAGCGATGGGGGGTCTCAGCTCTGCAGAAAGACGGCTTCCGCGGCAGACAGATGGGACCCTGGTCCACACGGGGCAAGCAGGTGAGCACAGGGGGACACTTGCGCAGGCCATCCGTGCCCCTCTGGTCTCAGAGCCCACGCTGGCGGGAACTCTTCCTCTAGTTCTCGGCTCCGTCCAACTGCTTATGGTGCCCCCACTGCCTCCCACACCCGGGGGGCTCGCAACTGCTCGGTCTACGTGGGAAGGACAAGCCCCCACCGCCCTGGCCCCCCTCCCCCTCCCCGACACGCTGTGGTGTCCACCATGGGAGCTCCACACCTGAGGGGCGCCAGGCACACAGAGTCTTCAAGGACAGAGCAGTGTAGAGCGAGGCCAACAGGGGCGTGTCGGGAGGTCAGGACGCACGGCGCGGGCAGGAGGCCCAGAGATCGGAGCCGGGAGGGTGAGTGTCAGGCCAGGGAGGACCAGCGCCGGGAGGCCGGCCTCCACGCCCTCCGTGTCTGGAACTTTCCATCTCTGAAACAGCAGACTCTGCCAGGGCGCTGGCCGGGCCCCGGTCACCCACAGAGCTCTCACTGCACAGGGAGACGGAAGGCCGTCCCAGCAGGGACAGCGACCCGAGTTTCCCAGAGTCTCAGTGGGTCTCGGTGGCCCAAGTGGCTCCAGGGACAGAAGTCAGGCGGGCGTCACCTGTGCGGATGGGAGTGCGGGCCAAGGGCTCAGCTTCCTGCTGCTGCACACCTGGGAGGCAGCGGGGACGGCCCCAGTGCCGGGGGCCCTGCCATCCACGTGGGAGACCTTGGCGCAGGACCCGGCCTCTGGCTTCAGTCCGGCCCAGCTCTAGGTGTGGGAATTTGGAGAGGGAACCAGAGGATGGACGATCTGCTTGTCTCTCTGTCTCTGTCTTTCAGGCACAACGGAAATTAATAAATAGAAACTAAAGTCCGGCTTCCGAGAGTGACAGAGGTGGCACTGCGCCTCCCGGCAGAGCTGGTCACCTGTGCGTGCGCCAGAGCTGCTGAGTCGTCCCCTCCTGGTCTGTGTGTGACCCTGGGTTCACCTGGGGAAGGTCCGGCTCGGCGCGTCTGCACTGGGTGAAACAGACTGGCCCGAAGGTCTCCGCTCCAGAGAAGTTAACACAGCAGCGTCCTCACCCTATTGTCCTAAGGAGGGGCAGGGGCGCGGCCAGGGCAAAGTGGGAGCTGGCGGCGCATAAATGCGCATTCTGCAGAAATGTGTCCATGTTCACGGATGTTGAAACAGGACTGAAGATGCGTGCATGTGCCTGGGGCTTCAGACAGCCCGTGGGAAATGGAGTTAGCAGGTGAGTATCTTTGGACGACACGTATTCTGAAACTCATGCGTAGTTTTTTCGTAGTATGCTTTTTCCATGAAATTTTTGAAGTCCCTTGTAAGTTTATATAAATACAACTTTAACTAGATATTTAAGTATAATTAAATATTACATATTTTTTAAATATTTATTTTATTTATTTGAAAGAGTTACAGAGAGAGAGGTAGAGACAGAGAAAGAGAGAGAGAGAGAGAGAGAGGGAGAGACAGAGAGAGAGAGGTCTTCATCCGCTGGTTCACTCCCCAGTTGGCTGCAACGGCTGGAGCTGTGCTGATCTGAAGCCAGGAGCCAGGAGCTTCCTCCAGGTCTCCCACGTGGGTGCAGGAGCCCAAGCACTTGGGCCATCCTCCACGGCTTTCCCAGGCCACAGCAGAGAGCTGGATCGGAAGAGGAGCAGTCGGGACTAGAACCAGCGTCCATATGGGATGCCAGCACGTCAGGCCAGGGCTTTAACCTGCTGCGCCACAGCGCCGGCCCCTTAAATATTACGTATTTTAAACCTGCATAAAATGTAAAGATAAACCATAAAAAGGAATGCGTATCATCTGTTTGGGGTTTTCTGACGAGGGCGCAGAGCCTGGACTCTGTTTCATAGAATTACCCTCCTCCGCTCTCTGGAAAGCCGCGATGTTTCTGGTTAATAAATCTGAGATGGTTCACACCCTCGCTGACTCCTCGCTGTTGGACCGTAACATTTTTAAGCGAGACAATTTTCTCTCTGTGGGAGACGCCGGCCCTGGCAAACGCAGAGTAAACCGGCTGGCTCTGCTTCCCTCCCATCCCCAGGGGTCCACACTTCCCCTCACACAGCCCGACCACACCCCTGCCCAGGTGTGTGCCAGAGCCCGACCACACCTCCGCCCAGGTGTGTGCCAGAGCCTGACCACACCCCCGCCCAGGTGTGTGCCAGAGCCCGACCACACCCCCGCCCAGGCGTGCGCCGGGAGGAAGTTCGGGGAGGGAGTCGCCCTCTGTGTTTTCTGACTTTTCCGTTCCAGCTGCATGGATTTCTCACTTTGCTCCATTTATTTAATTAAAATAAAGGGCTTCCTTAAGAGATGCTTTCTGTTAGCTGAGATATCCCGAGCTCGGCCTCAGAAGTTCCACAGTGATCGTGCAGGCTGTCAGCACTCCCGCCCGCCCCGCTCGGGCGAGTTTCTTGTCTCCCTGTTTGCAAGCTTGGGCTCCAATAATTGCGATTTTCCCGAGGCTTTAGAAGCTGAAGGGGTTTTGTTGCTGCTTCTGTTCTCTGTGTTGAATTCGCTGGATTATTTGATGCCGCTGAAGTGCAGAGGGTTTGCTTTCAAGTGGTTCAATGACATCGTAGGACACGCGCGCTGCTTCACAAAGCGGCTCTTGAACAGCGGCGCCGACACTTCTGGAAGCTTCTTCCCGGTGAGCCGCTACGCAGCGGCGCCGTCACAGGTTTTCCAACATTCGATCTCAGCGTTGTCACGAAATGTCGCAACTCAGCTCCTCTAAGGGCACACACACATCTGCGCAGATTCGACAGCTTCGACGCAGGCTTTCCGAGAGTTCGCTTGTCCCAACTGGGGCAGAGTTTGCTTATTTATTGATTGATTGAAAGGCAGAGAGAGAGAGAGAGATCGCCCGTTCACTGGCCCACTCCCCAGACGCCCACAGCAGCCGGGGCTGGGCTGGTGCTCCCGAAGCAGTGGGAACAGTGGACATTGGGTCAAGGCTCGAGAAGGAGCCCGTCCAGTCTCAGCTGGAACAGGGCGTCGCCATCGAAGCCAGGGTCAAGGCCAAGCCACTCCCTGCTTACCTCAACACAGCGTTTCCTGTCCATTCCCAAAGGAATATCCGATGCAAATGCCAAACTGATCAGCAGCAGGGCAGCCGGTGCAGACGTGGTCCCCTACGGGGGGGCAGTCCTGCCCCTGCCAGGGAGCCCCGTCCTCCGTGAGCCCCTGGAGCGGCCCCACCCCTGCTCTAGCCCCTCCGGACGGGGCAGCTGCCCCTTACCCTGGGCCAGCCACCCCGGCTGCTGCAGACACAGCCTGTGGGCTCCTCCTGAGCTCATCTGAGCCCACGCGTGAGAACCACCAACTAGAGTCTCCAGTGGCAGCGACCCGTGGGCCTGTAGCATCCCCTGGTGAGGCCGGGTTGGGCGGAAGCCCCAGGGCGACTGTCCCTTGCCCTGCTGTTTGGAGGGACGCCTGCGGGGGGCGGCTCCTGTCTCTGCTCACCGTCTCCTGAGCACAGCTCCGCCCACGATGGCTGAGTTTTGCAGAGAACTCAGCTGCCCGCGGCTCCCCCAGGGCTGCCCGTGCCCTTGGGCAGTGTGATGTCCTGGGGAGCCCTGCCATCCCGATGGAGAAGCCTCCTTGTAGAGACTGCCCACCATGGGCCATCGGAGAGGCTGGAAGAAGGCGGGACTTCCGTGAGAGCCAGGTTCCTCGGGGCCCCACCCTGGCCCGAGAGCAGGTGCATCCGTGAGTCAGAAAACTGACCCACGATCCCTGGAGGGACGGAGGACTCTGATGGCTGCTTGCCTTGTCTGGGCGACGCCGGCCCCTGATGGCCCCATCCCGGATCCATCTCCTTCCTCCTGGCCGGGGCGTCCTCCTCCTCTCTCAGGGAGCCTTGCACTTTGCAGGCATTGGCTTGGGTGGGGGTGGGGGTGGGGGTGGGGGTGGCTATGGCTGGGCCAGGCCTGCTCCTGTGTCCTCCTTCTTGTCCAACCCCACACAGCAGCAACTGAGCAGAATCGCCTTATTACTCCTGGCTGTGTCTAGCCCATCCTGCAGTTGCACGTCTGGGGCTTTCCAGAATGTTCTGTGGACCAGATGCCTTCAGGGGGCATTCCTGCAGTCTTCGAGGGCACCCACGGCACGGCCTGCTTCCCACTGCCCAAACAGGAACACCCACGGGGAGGCAGCGCTGTGGCCTGTTACGCCACCGCTTGCGACGCCTGCATCCCGTGTTATCAGTCTAAATCCCAGCGACACTGCACCCCAAGTGCTTGGGACCCTGCCACCTACGTGGGGGACCGGAGGGAGCTCCTGGCTCCTGGCAAAAGTCAGGAGCACTTGGGGGATGAGCCAGCATCTCCCTCTCTCTCTACTGCTGTCTTTTAAGTAGAAGAAAATCAATAAATATTTTTATTAAAAACCCAGGGAGATGGTGCTTTGGGAGGCTGGGCTCAGCTGGGCCCGGAGGTGGAGGCGTCACTGTAGCCCGCCGTCCATCGGCCAGCTGACCGCGGCCCAGCCTTCGGAAGGAGAGGCCAGGGGATGGGAGCGCCTCACTCTGGCGCTTCCTGCTCTGTCTGCAGCTGGAGAGGTCCCGGTGGGTCCTGCCCTGGCCACAGGTGTTCCCCGGGGCAGGGGAGGGCTGCTGTGAGACAGAGGCAGGTGGGTACACACACACACACACACACACACACACACACACACACGTTTGCAGACACATGTGCGCACACCCACATACACACACCCATACACACATGTGCACACACACCTGTACACACACATGTGTGTGCACACCCGCACCCACACACCCCAATGCACACACACATACACACATGCACACGCCCCACACATACATATACACACCCACACACGTTTGCACACACATGTGCACACACGCCCACATGCACACACATGTGCACACTCATGCATATACATGCACAGACCCACACTCACACATGCTTATCCACACACCCCCATGCACACACAATCACACACGTGCACACACCCATACACGCACACACATACACCCATACACACACACCCACGTGCTCACACATGCACACACATGCACACATGTCACGTGAAGCAGGTTGCTGCTCAGAGAGGGACAACAGCGACAGCGACACCTGTGAACCCTGACCCCAGAGGCTGTGGAGCTGCCCGGGCAGGGACGTCGTGCCTGCCGGCCCTCCAGGGCCCAGGGCAGTGTCTCGTCTGCAGGCGGCCCCCTGCTCTGAGCCGAGGGACCCTGGAGAGCTCCGCCCTGGGTCTCACACTCCGGGCGCCACGGCTCGCTGGGCTGAAGCCATGAAGCCTGTCCTATGTCCAGGCGCGGGGCTGGACCGAGGCCTGGGCTGCTCTGGCCACTCCTCCCCCGGCCTCCTTCTGTGCGCCCGAAGGCAGAGAGCCGGCAGCCCCGGCAATGGGAGAGCCACCACACAGGTGCCCGGGGCGGGGGAATTAATGGTCCCACAGAGGGGAGGCAGGGAGGGAGGGAGGCTGTGTGATGAGGCCTCCAGCCCGGCTCCCGCAGCCGTCAAGACGGAAATCTGGAGACAGAGTCTGGGGCGCGTACAGAGTCTGGAGGCCGCATGGATCAGCCCACGGTGCGTACAGAGTCTGGAGGCCGCGTGGGTCAGCCCACGGCGCGTACAGAGTCAGGAGGCCGCGTGGGTCAGCCCACAGCGTGTACAGAGCCCTGGTTCTGGGCCTCAGGGTCCCAGCTTCATGAGGTGAGGCTGCGAGCCGTGTGCGTGGCTACACTCTATGTCTACACCATGGCTACACTCTGCGTCTACACCACAGGTACACTCTGCGTCTACACCACGGCTGCACTCTGTGTCTACATCACATCTATGTTCTACATCTACACCACAGGTCCACTCTATGTCTACACCATGGCTACACTCCATGCGTCTACACCACAGGTCCACTCTATGTCTACACCATGGCTACACTCCATGCGTCTACACCACAGGTCCACTCTATGTCTACACCATGGCTATACTCTGCATCTACACCACGGCTACACTCCATGCATCTACACCACATCTACACTCTCCGTCTACACCAGCCCTGTGCTGTTGTTGTCTACTCCATGTGTCCCTTACTAAGCGTCCGTCCGTCATCCCCACATCCCCCCGATGTGAGCGGCTCCTCAGGACTTTGTCCCCAGGTCCTAAGTCCCTGACACGGGGCGGGGGGGGGGGTGCCGACGCAGAAGCAAGGATCCAGTGAGTCGGCCGTGGGAGTTAACAGATGCAGGTGCGAGCTGTGTGGCTGTGGGGTCGGGTCCAACGGAAGGAGGACGTGGTTCCAGCCTGCGGAGCCCTGCCCTGCACCCACCGCACAGCCCACAGGAGCAGCGGCCCAGGGCGGGCGTGGGGCCCGCAGGAGCACCTGCCCCAGGCTGAGCAACGCGACCAGAATGTGATTAAGAGCAGCAGCATCAGACCTGACCCAGGTGACAGTGACTGCGGTGGCGACCTGAGTCCAGGTCTGGGGGCAGCCACAGCGCAGAGTGGGCGTGGGCAGGGGAGGGGGAGGAGGAGGAGATGGTGGAGGACTAGGAGGAGGAGGAGGAGGAGGAGGAAGTCTGTGGCAGGCACCGCTGGCCAGGGCACAGGCCTGGGACGGAGTGAAGGTCAGAGAGGCTCCGGCCTGCAGGAAGGCACCGGACAGCGGGCGCGTGGGCTGGGGGAGGGGCGGCTGGTGGTGGCCGGCCCTGGGGAGAGTGGCCCTAGAGAGGAGCCTGGCCCTGGAGAGCTGGGGCCAGAGTGAAGGGGCCACTTGAACCTCACCAGGGAGTGTCATTGCCACGGCGACCGCCCATGCCCCGGACCCCAGGGAGCACTGACTGCCCGCGCTGCCCCGGGCTGGGCCTATGAGGACCCCAGCAGTGAAACCCAGGGGCCGGAGACTGCCTGAGCCCCGTTTCAGGAAGAGGCAGTGGAGGCACGAGCAGCTTAGGCAACTTTTTCAAAGCCCCAATTTTCATTTACTTGAAAGGCTGAGTGACAGAGAGAGGGGGCGACAGCTGGTTTACCCCGAAAATGACTGCAACAGCCGGGCTGGGCCAGGACAAAGCTGGGAGCCAAGAACTCCATCCGGTGGGGTCTCCCACGGCGCAGGGGCCCAGGCACTTGGGCCACCTTCCGCCGCTGTCCCAGGCGCTGCAGCTGGGTTGGAAATGGAGCAGCCGGGACTGAAAGTGGCGCTGGGTGTGGGACGCGAGCGTTGCACGTGGCGGCTTTGCCGCTGCAGCACAGCTGGGCCCCCAGACCGGATGTCCGTTGCCCAAAGACGCAGAGCTGGGCTCTCCCGGGCAGAGACCCCGCCTTAAGCGAGTGTCTGCACTGTGACGGGGTGGGGGGTCCCAGCTGCCTGTGACCTGTGGCTCAGGGTGCCGAGGGCTTGGACGCTGCAGCCGCACCCGGTCCTGGCCTCCTCATCCTGCTGATCCCGCCGGGTGCAACCCGTGCGTTTTCCATCGAGAGTCTGAAAGCTCCATTCTCAAAGGAGGCTCCTCGGAGCCCAAATGAGCAGCCGCGCACGCCCAGAGCTCCGTTTTGAAATTCTGCAATGAAAGCTGGGGCTGGAATGGGAGGTGGGGGTGGGGCGGTCACAATGGCACAGCCATCACCGTCCTGCAGACAGGTGTCGCTTCGGAAGTTGGGGGGGGCTACTTAGTGCTCCCCGACTTCCTGCGCGAAACCTGAGGCCGCCCTTGCTGCAAGCCGGGCCACGCTCAAGCCAGGGAAGCGGAGCCTCCCGGAATGTGCCCCCCCACACCCAGGCAGCGGCCCCCGGGCTTCGGAACACCTGGGAGACGATGCCTTTGAGCCCCGACACCAGCCCCGGGACCACCGAACTCCAGGGCAGATGCGCCCAGCATCTCTGGGCCAGGCCACATGTCCATTCCGCAGGCTGGCCCTGGGGGGAGGTACTGTCCGCTCCGTGCCAGACCCAAGGACTCACTCCCCGCAGAGCGGTCAGGAAGGGCTCGGGCTGTGGCGCATCCCCGCGAAGACTGGTGGAGCCGCGGGCGCTGGCCTGGAGGTGAGGAGAGCTCTCGGCTTTGCACCCGCCGGAGCAGGCGGACCAGTGCGGAGCTGCGTCCTGCGTCCTGCTCACCCGGGCTGCCCTCCCTCCGCCCCGTGAAGGTCATCTTCTGCGTCTCGCTGGGAGCCCAGGAAGCTGCCGGGCAGGCTGTGCTGGGGACAGAAGTCACAAGATGCTCGCATCAGCGGGCCGTCCTTGGGAGCTGCAGAAAGAAAAATAATCGAAATCGCGGAGCGCGGGAGACGAGCTGAGCCCTTGGAACGGGGGTGGACGCTGCAGCCGCCGAGCCCGGCTTTGCCCGCCCCCCACGGGATATCGCCGTGAATGAAGGCAGGGCTGCGCTCCTGGGTGCCCTGCAGGGCCACCGTCCGCCCCTCGGGCCCTCAAGCGCACGAGGTTTGGGGTTCCCAGGAGCTCCTGTGTCTGCAGCACCAGATCGAAGAGGAAGGGTCGGACTCTCGGGGAAGTTGGCAGCCCCTGTAGTGGACGCTCTTGGGGTGGGAGTGGGCTGGGCCTTCCTCGACCCTGGGGGCACCAAAACCAGCAAACAGATCTGTGTTTCTCTTTAACCCCGCTAGGGAGCCGCTGGCCGAGCAGGGCAACCAGGGATGGGGGACGGGCGTCTTTGGGAATTTTTTGGATAGCCAGGAACCGGTCTGGATCCCTGGCCTGAGGGCAGACCTTGGCAGACCCCTGGGCATGAGGGCCTGGAGCTGCTGGCTGAGCTCAGCCCTGCTGTCCGGAAGCCGCGAGGCCGGGGAGGCCGGGGAGGCTGGGGAGGCTGGGGAGGCTGGGGAGGCTGGGGAGGGTGGGCCAGAGGCTGGGCCGGCCCTGGGCCGTGTCTGCTTGCCTCGTGCAGACGCCGGTGCCTAAACTTGGTTAACCCTGTCTGCATCCACTGCCCTCTGGCCACGCGTGCCCCCTTGTGTTTCACTGCTGTCATCGTTCCGTGGGTTTTCTTTGCTTTCAACAAGAGAAGGCCCTCGAATCCACCCACCCAAGACCACAGCAGCAACTCACGTGTGCCTCTGCTGGTCGCCGGAGCATCGCTTGTTCCATTTCTAGCCCCCAAATCATCTTATCTGGGAAGGCCTACAGATGTGTTCTTTCTATTATCTCTTTGTTTTAAAGATTTATTTATTTGAAAGTTACAGAGAGAAAGATACACACACACACGCACACACACAGAAGTCTTCCATCCCCTGGTTCACTCCCCAAATGGCCGCAATGGCCGGAGCTGCGCTGATCCGAAGCCAGGGGCCAGGAGCCTCCTCCAGATCCCCCACGTGGGTGCAGGGGCCCATGCACCTGGGCCATCTTCTGCTGCTTTTCCCGTGCCACGGCAGAGAGCTGGAATGGAACTGGAGCAGCCGGGACTCGAACTGGCTCGCAAACGGGATGCAAGTGTTCCGCGAAGCGGCTTCACCCGCTGTGCCACAGCGCCGGCCCGTTCTGTTATTTCCATTCTCCATTTATTGCACTCTTTTGCTTTCCTTTGAATCAGTGGTGTGTGGGCGTCTCATAGTTACTTTGGATTTTTTTTTCACCCAACCGGTTCACTAATGAGGTCAAGTGTTTCTTCCAAGAATTATTGCCCAGGTCTGTCAGCCCATCCTCTGTTCCTACTGAGACAGTGGAGTCGGGTCAGCACATCACAGGCCACCTGCCTGCCCTTCTGTGCCGTTCATCCGAGGTCGGGTTTGGGTGTCCCTGGGGAGAAGGCCGAGTCCAGGGTGCCTCCCCCGTGTCCAAGCTGCACATCCGGGATCCTCACCCAGGATCACCAAGGCGCTTGGTGTCTATCATAGGACCAACGGATGGATGGACAGGATAATGGACGGGTGGATGGATGGATGGACAGAATGATGGGTGGATGGACAAACAGAATCATGGACTGATGGCTGGATGGATGGGTTGATGGATGGACAGAGTGATGGATGGATGATGGATGGACAGAATGATGGATGGATGGACAGACAGAATCTTGGATTGATGGCTGGATGGGTGGGTTGATGGATGGACAGAGTGATGGATGGATGGACAGACAGAATCTTGGATTGATGGCTGGATGGGTGGGTTGATGGATGGACAGAGTGATGGATGGATGGACAGACAGAATCTTGGATTGATGGCTGGATGGGTGGGTTGATGGATGGACAGAGTGATGGATGGATGGATGGATGGAAAGGCAGAATGAAGGATGGGTGGCCTCCTGGAGCTAACGATTCTCTCACGTTGCAGGTCTGCCTCAGGGGTCAGGTGGCCCCACGGCACTGATGGGAGATAGAAACTAGTCCGTGGGATCAGCTGTTGTTGACATCACCATCACCATCGTCACCACGCAAGCACACAGTGGCCACTCTGAGACTGAATGACTGACCGGGCAGCTACTCAAGCCCAGGAAGAACCCAGGAAGTCTCGCTCAGTCTACTTAATAACCAGTCCCAGAACTGGCCATGGAGCCCCTCATTTGGTTTTTAAAACTTGTGTTTATAAAATAGCATTTGTATTAAAAATAACATTTACAAATTAAAATGAAATTGCACAAACAGCTGGATTCTGCCATTGTCTTCTTCATCCCACGTGCTGCAACCTGTTCTGGTGGAAATGCCAGGGCACTCAGGAGCTTCGCAGAACGGGGCTAGAAGGTGGGTCATCCCAGCGCAAAGACCCGGGGACCCATAAATGGTTTTCCATAACATGCAATTTCCATGAACTTTTTGAAGATGTTTTGTGCATGAAGGAGACTCGGTCTGCTGTACCCATGCAGATGGGAGGAGATGAGCATGAGGGGTGAGGGGTGAGGTGTGAACTGTGGTCTCAGGTGTGAACTGGGGTCTCAGGTGTGAGGTGTGTTCTCAGGGTGTGAGGTATGGTCTCAGGGTGTGTTGTGTCAGGGTATGAGTCGTGGTCTCAGGTGTGAGGTGTATTGGAGTGTATTGTGTGCCTCAGGGGTGTGAGGTGTGCTCTCAGGGGTGTGACTCAGGTGTGAACTGGGGTCTCATGTGTGAGGTGTGGTCTCAGGGGTGTTGTGTGGTATCATGATGAGGTATGGTCTCAGGTGTGAAGTGCAGTGTCAAGGTATGAGGTGTGTTGTTAGGTTAGAGTGTGAACTGGGGTCTCAAGTGTAAGGTGTGGCCTCAGGTGTGAGGCGTGGTATCAGGGTGTGAAGGGTGGTCTCAGGTGTGAAATGTGGTGTCAGGTGTGAGGTATGGGTATCAGGGTGTGAACTGGGCTCTTAGGTGTGAGGTGTGGTCTCAGGTATGAGGTTTAATATCAGGTGTGTGAGGGGTGGTCTCAGGTGTGAACTGGGACCTCAGGGGTGAGGTGTGGCCTTGGGTGTGGGGTGTAGTTTTCAGGGGTGAGAACTGTCCTCTTCACTAATTTCAGTCCTATTCAGTGGTTCCCAGACACGGGCCACCGTCACCCATGTCAGTTCCAGAAACTCCAGCGCCTGAACCGGACACTGCAGCAGGAGCTGAGCGCCATTCTCCCACCCCCACGCTGGTGGCCCCGTGCCTGCCCAGGCCCCTGTGGAGCCCCCTGGACGGTTCTGTCCACACACATGGCCTCCCAGAGCCACTCTGCACTCAGCACCCCGCTGTCATGGGTCATCTACGTCAGACCACGTGTCAGACCCCGATCTCTTGACACCTTGGCCATTCATCCACGGGTGGGTGCTTGGGTGGTGTCCACCTGTGGCCGCTGTGGGCATGGGAGCTCAGTGTCTATGTGGACACCCTGTGGGCTCACGTCTCGAGGATCTGGTGTGGGAACCCCTGCTGCAAGCCCCCGGCCCTCGGAGTTCTCACGCTGAAGTCCAGCCACCCCACACCCTGGCTACAGACCTGGGGCAGTTGGGTCCAGTGAGACTGTAAGCGGCCAGTAGCACGGGGCTGATGGCCTCGTGGGCACACACAGGACAGGCCACGCGGGTCACAGCTGGAAGGAGAGAGGACCCAGGAGAGGGTAGCCCTGCTGGTCCTGGGTCTTTGTCTCGCGGATTCAGCACTGTGAGAGAATCCGTGTCTGGCCACTGAGCCCCAGGCCACGCTGTTCTGCCGTGGTGGCCCTCGCTAGTGCTCATGTTCCCAGCTGGGCCGTGCTGAGAGCGAGATGGGCACCCGGGACACTCGCTCCAGGACGTGGGCCCCGGGCTGAGGCAGGCGCTGCTGAAGCCCCGCCTTCTAATACGAGCAGATGAGGCCACCTGTCCGTCTCCCCCGTCTCGGGCAGGGCCAGACAAGTCCAGTGCGGCAGGCGCAGGAAGTGCCTAAGATGTCCCACCTGCAGGTTTGGGGCTCAGGATTTGACCAGAGGTGGTCATGAAATATATATATCCGTAACCTTTGACCCCACGCAAGTCCCAGGGGCTTTTGTCAAGCTGTCAACTCCCTGTCACTGTGTCAGGTCTTTGATTACGAAACTCACTAGAAGAAATCAGGAACGGGCGGCCACAAGAGAGCCGCACAGAATCTATGTGGGGGAAACGGACCGATGGACTGGAGTGAACTGGAATGGACTGGACAGAATCCAGCTCTCTTTGGGGTCCACACGCTGTCGTCCCCCAGTAACTCACGGCCGATTCTGCCCCTGGAGGCCAGGAGGGCCAGGCTCCCAGCCCCTGCAGAGAACACAGCGCCAGCAGGGGTCGTGGCTCGAGCACCACCGAGGACGCCTTCGGGAGAGGGCGGCCTTGGGGTCTCACGTGTCTGTCCGGCTTCTGGATTCCCCACAGGACCGCAAGCCCCAGGAGGGCAGAGGTCAAGCGTGTCCACCTTACCAAGTGCACCTGGCAGCTCGGCAGCCCTGGCTGTGCGAGGTGTGAGCCAACAGCTCCCCGGCGAGCAGCCGTGGCGGCACTGGTCCCCGGCACCGGGCCGCGGGGCTGTCGGATGCCTTGTCCGCGGGAGAGTCCACAGCCTCTACGGCTGCCCAGTCCTCCTCTGCAGATCCGGCCAGCGGGGCTCAGCAACGCTCAGAAGAACTGCACTGCGCGATTCCTTCTCCTCGCCTTGTCTCGTGTCTTCAGCCCTGGCATAGCCTGCAGGTTGTAAGAGTTTGAGAAGTCGCCTGGAGCGCCCGGGGGGATGTGAGCGTTCCATGCAAACCCTCTGCCGGTTGTAGACGGGGCTGCTGGAACCAACCCCTGCCCCGCCATGGACAGAGAGGACAGACTCAGTCCTGCGTCCAGTCCCCTCCCGTTTCCGAGGTGAGCTCGCGGCAGCCAGGCGACTTCAGGGGGCTGAGCAGGTGCTGGGGCATGGGGCCTGGACTGAGCATTGTTGTTCGGTTAAACAGGAGCAGAACAAAGACCACAGCCTCTCCTTCGGCCTCAGGGCGAGGTGGGGGCAGACGTCTGGGGCCGCTACTGCTGGGGTGGGGGGTGGCAGGGGAGGACGGCCCCCGGGGGCTGGGCTCCCTCCTCCACGCCTGGCCCAGGCAGGAAGAGATGCCACAGTGCATCTGGGCACGGGGAGGGCCTGCCTCGGCTCTGCCGCACCTGCTCGGGCACGCCAGTGCCTTCTTGGGTGCCCTCCCTCTGGGGACCGAGCAGCTACCAAGAGCCAGTGCCACCATCTCCTCGGAGACTTGGCCTCCCCTCCTCACTCCAAGAAGTTTCCAGAAACATTGGAGCAAAGGGACAGTGGGCTCCTCAGCCTGGCCAGCCCCACCCCCATGTGGTACAGGACCCTGAGTGTGAACCACCAGTGTGGGTCAGAGGGGCTGGGGGTCACGTGGAGACCCCACAAGCAGCCTCATGCGGCAGCTCCACCCAACGTTCAACGGGCTGGGTTGGGGAGGGGTGGACGTCACTGCCTGGACAGCCTGGGAGTCACTTCCCGGACAGTGTGGACGTCACCTCCTGGACAGTGTGGACGTCACTGCCTGACCAGGCTGGACATCACTTCCTAGACAGTGTGGATGTCACTTCCTGGACAGTGTGGACATCACTTCCTGGACAGTGTGGACGTCGCTGCCTGCACAGCCTGGGCGTCGCTGTCTGGAGCCCGTGTCGCCCCTGGCGGCGCCGCTGTTCAGCAGATTCTGCGTGGACATGCAGTGGGGACGCGGCCTCCTCTGTAGAGTCTGTGTGAGTCACTGGGGAGGCCCTGCGCTGGACAGGCCCAGGGTGGACCGCAGGCGTCTTCCCTTCTCTGCTGAGCGCCATGCAAAAAATCCACCTGGGCCTGGGTGCGTGGGACCCTTTAGCCACACTTAAACCCAGCTGTGGCTTAACAGCGGCCACTGCTTCCCAAGGCCGTCCTGGACGTCTCAGTTCCCAGGAGCCCAGAACCATCCTGACCCAAGGACAAGCTGGTCCCCGCCTGGCCCTGTGGCTGAGCCAGCCTCCACCCTGTGCCCAGGCGTATTTAAAATATTGGCCTGGAAAGGCAGAATCACCCACCCTCCCGGTGGTTGAGGGGTTCAGTGAGGTCCCGGGCACGATATGCACCCCGCGTGGCTGCTGCTTACAGACGGGGACGCACACGGGCTGGGGATCTCTGTGTCCCGGCTGCCGGGGGAGCGCGGCCATGCGTCCTCTCTCTAGCGAGCTCCAGAAGCCTGTCCGAGACCAAGGACAGTGGCTCAGGCGGCCGTGGGGGGGGAGTGGCTTTTCTGCTCAATTACGCTCCAGATTGGCAGCTCGCGGCTCAGACACGTCCCGAGCTCTGCTCAGGGAAGGTGGCTCTGACACCCGCCGCTCGGGAGGGAGGCCACGGAAGGCTCAGCGCCTGTTGACCTGTGCGGAGCTGCAGATCTGGCCCTCAGCGAACTCGGAAACGTGATGACCGTGGCTCAGAGGAGGAGGAGGGTGGTGACGGTGGCGAGGAGATGATTGTAATGGTGATGGTGGTGAGGAGGAGACGATGGTGATGGTGGTGGTGGTGGTGATGGTGATGGTGGTGGTGGTGAGGAGGAGGGTGGTGATGGTGACGAGGAGGAGATGATGGTGATGGTGATGGTGGTGGTGTGAGGAGGAGATGATGGTGATGGTGGTGGTGGTGGTGGTGGTGATGGTGATGGTGGTGAGGAGGAGGAGGGTGGTGATGGTGACGAGGAGGAGATGATGGTGATGGTGATGGTGATGGTGGTGGTGATGGTGATGGTGGTGGTGTGAGGAGGAGATGATGGTGATGGTGGTGGTGGTGATCCTTGTTGACCAAGCTCAGGGGCCCTCCCAGGATGGAAGGGCCGCATCATCCGAGCCCCACAGAGGAGAGCAGTCTCCTCCATGCCCAGGTCTTGGCGGTGAGCGCCTGGTTCTGCATTTCTGACAGTGGTGATGCTGTCTGGCTCAGAATCGCCACAGCTTGGACATCTGAGGATCCACGTTAGGGCTCAGGCAGAGGAAGGCACACGGAGAGACCCCCTCCAGGCTCTCAGCGGAGACGCAGCACGGCCAGTCCTCTTGGCAATGAGCGCAGGTGCGTGCCGAAGACGCTGACTCCCGGGCGTCTCCTGTTCTCCCTGCGTGAAGTTTATCTGCTTGGCCAGGTGGCTCGCCTTTACCAAGGGCACCTGAGCGGGAGTGGCAAATCCGCTGGCCCCCAGGGGGCAGCTGTGCTGCCGTGCTGTGGTTCCTCTGCTCTGCGCCGGCGATGCTGCTGGGACGAGCGGCTGCTTCATCAGGTCTCAGAATGAAGGCAGCTGGAGCAGGGCTGATGCCAGCGTGGACGGCCGTGACCTCAGCAGGAAGTCGCCCCCTACCGAGTTAGGGCTGAGCTCGGGGGCTGCTGCCGAGGCCGCGTCTTCTGGTCCCCCACGCAGGACTGAGGCGAGATGTCAACAGGTTCCTGCTTTGCCTCTTCTGCTGGAGCGAGGGCCCCTCGACCCTGGGGGCAGCTCCAGCCCCGAGCCCCACGCTTGGAGCATCCCTGCCCGGGGCCAGCCTCACTCGTCAGTGCTGTCCCCACACCTTCAGGGCTGGGTCAGCAAGGGGGCTGCACCACCCTCCCCGACTGCTGCAGCTGAGACCCTCCGATGCAGCGTGAGACGCACCCCAGCTCCCGGGGCCTGAGTCCCTCGTGTTCCCCATGCCGCCTTCCCCTTCAAACCCAAACTGTTTCTAGCCACCCTGAGCAGTGCCACGTCGGCCATCACTTCCCGTCCCCTTCCAAGGCCCAGAGCCCCCTGGCCAGCAAGGGAGGAAGGGGCTTGTCCTCAAGTCTCTTCCAAGACAGTTGACACCTCTTCGTCCTGGTTGCCCCACGGTGAAGTCCCCTGGCCCTTGCACCCGGACAAGGCTGGGAGCCTGGGAGCCGGGCCTGGCTCCCTGCAGGTCTGGAGGAAGGGGGAGGAGCAGAAGCCTTAGGCTGGGGTCATGGTCATGGCTGTGGCACGTGTGAGGACCCATCTGGGCACTGCAGCCCCTCCCAGGGGTGCCCTCCGCCCCTGCCCGCCTCCCTCTAACTTCACGTCCCCAACCTCCCATTCCGAGCCACGCCAGACAACTGTGTCCTATTGGGTCATTTTCTTCTGCAATGCAAATGAGCCCTCTTTCTCTGCTTCCTCTCGGTCCCAACAGAGGAGCAAACCTGACAGCAGGGCACTCCGAGGAGCCTGGAGATGCGAGTCCTCCTCCGTCCCGAGCCAGACCGGCTCCGCAGGCAGCCCTGTCCCGTGGTGACGCGCATGGGCCCAGCGCAGTCCCGTCTCCTCTCTCTGGTGCACGAGCGTGGTCTGCGGGTCAGTGGAGACCTCCGGCTCCGGGCGGTGCAGCCTCACCTGCGGCAGGTCCGGGGATGGGGAGGGGCTGCGGAGGCTCCAGCTCTTCCTCCCGGATCCAGGGGGCCACAGGCGGTTCTGCCAGGTGGGGACGACTTGCACAGAGAGGTGGAGGAGACAGGACAGTGAAGACTCAAGAAATAATTTTCATCAGCATTTTCCCTTCCATTTAAACTCACAAACTTAGCTACTTAATCAAATGTCATGCTTGAGTCACATTTACCTCCTTGGGAGAAGAATGAACAATGGCAGCTCAATTTGGCCGTGCATGGGTTTTAAGAATACTCAGGCCTGGGAAAGCCATTAGGTAAATGGCCTCGAGGCTTCAAGGAGGCCCCTGCCGGGCCGCGGCTCCTCTGGAGGAATTAGGGAGGGGACAGGCAGGGGGACCTGGAGTGGCTGTGCACTGGCTCCCTCCGGGGCACAGGCTCGCGCCAGGGGACTTCCTAGGGCAGGACCTGTGACAGCTTCCCATTTGTAGACGGTGCATGTGTGTGTGCACGCGTGTGCCTGTGTGTTGAGGGGAGGGGTGACGGTTCCCAAGGGGAGACAGATGGAACCTATAAGAGTGGAGAGGCCTCCCAGCCTGGGTCCAGGTCTGCTCTGTGCAAGGTGAAATGTACCACGTGGTCTCACTGTTCAGCACAGAATGTAAACATCGACAGTGTTTCTGCCGAGAGGCGACGGGAAGTCAGGAGAAGGGTGGGGGCACCTATGTGGGGAGAGGGACTTGAGCGCCTCTCGGACAGGCTGAGCGCGCGCCCTGGTCCTGAGCTGCAGCCTTCAGCGGGTGGGGGCAGGGCAGCCCCACACTCCGACTCGGAACGACTCGGCTCTGCTCCTTGGGCACAGCCGTGGACCTGGGGCTCTGACCCCACACGACCATGTTGGCCACTGTTGTCAGGACACATTGCTATGTTGTTTTGTTTTTACGAGGCTTATTTATTATTTTATTTGTATGTATTTGAAAGGCAGAGGCAGAGAGAGGGGACTTCCATCCTCCTGGTCACTCCCCAAATGGTCCCAATGGTCACAGTGGGGCTGGGCCAAAGTGAGTGCAGGAGCCCCAGGGCGCAAGGATGGAGTCATCCGTGCCCCTCCCCCGACACTCCTCCCGGAGGGCCTGTGTCTGCCAGCGCGTGCTGGCCACGCCCCAGGGCAGCAGGTGCCTGCTCTGCGCATCTCCACGTCAGGACAGTGACGCCTGCGCACCTGGCGGCCGCGTCCTGAGCGAATTCGTGAGGAACGTCGCCGCCAGTGTCAGGGACTTATCCCATTAACCTTTGGATAATGCGCTTCAGTACCACTGGCCTCCGGTGACCCCATGCTCTGCCTCCCGAGTGCCGCAGGCGGCCGCGGGAGGGGCCCCGCGGCGGGTCAGCGCCGCTTCGCAGGCTGCGGCCTCAGAGGGCCCGCCTGGAGCTGCACCTCCTCCTCCGCGCGCCAGGTGGCAGCAGTGCGCCCGCCTGCCCGCCGGCCTCTGCGCCCAGGTGGTCGTTCAGGGACCTGCCGCCTTCGCTCCCGAATGGGATCTGCTTGCTCCGCAGACCCCTTGGCCACAGGGCTCTCGGAGCAGGTGACCACGAGTGGCTGTTGCCTGGGGCCACACGGACCCCTGGCTGGCCCTCTCACTGCGTCTTCCTATTCACAGAAATCCCTCTGGGGAAGGGGTTGTGAAACCCATTTCACAGATGAGCAGACTGAGGGCCCGGCTGGGTAACCTGCCCCCAGGTCCCCAAGTGATGGAACGGTGGCCACCTGATGGGACTCCAGCAGCCTCCCCTGCCTCCTGCCGGCTCTTGGAGTCAGGCGGGCAGGCTGACCCCTCCTCCTGCCACGAGCCCGAGAGTCCCACTCCTCAGAGGCCCAGGCATGAGGGGCTGCCTGCAGACTTCCCCGGGGCTGGGGAGACCCCGACCCCGAAAGGAGCAGAGCTGCAGGAAGTCTCTCAGCCCTGGGCCTGGCCTGGCCTCCCTGGTTCCTGCGGACGCCTTCCTGGGCAGGATTTCTAAGGTGCTAGAGTCTGAACCCATTGACAGCGTCAGACTGAGCAGAGAGCCGTCCTCCATCCACCAGGGGTCGGCAGGTCTGGCCTTCAACCCTCGCCACCGCCTGGCCAGTGGGCTGGTGTGGCAGGGGCCGGGGGGTGTCTGGTGGGGCCGGGGACCAAGCTTCCCGGATCCTGCCCCAAGTCTTCCCCGGGCCAGGCCTGCCCGGAAATCTACCGTGCAGGAGCCGACAGGAGCTGTAGGAGCCGAGGCCCCAGGGGCCACTGGATCCCCACGGCCTAGGCAGAGGCTGGGATCCGCGCTGGAGCGCAGAAGCTCTGACCCGGACCGCGGAGCCAGGGGCCCACGCAGGGGGAAGGGAAAGGCTCCTGGAGGGGGGCGGTGCCCCTCCCCCAGCCTCCCGCAGCCTCTCCCACGCACAGTTGCGCCCACCGGAAAGTTTGCGCGCAGCCCCTGTGCGTCGTGCCCCCCGCGTCCTCCCTCGGGAACGCCCCCTCCCCGGGTCAGGACTCCAGGCTGGGCCCGCCGGGCGCATCCGCCTAACCGGGACAGAACCCGGAGCAGCTTCGCAAGCCATCCGGTTACCGTGGCAACACCATCCGCCGGCGCCCGGCGGTCCAATCGGAGCCTGCGGCCTCTCTCGAGCCTTTCCCAAGGTGGGGACCGGGACGAGGCCGGGGATGGGGAAGGGGGCGGCCAGAGTCCCCGCCTGCGGGGTCGCCCAGGCCAGGCCACTGCGAGGCGCAGCAGCGAGCGGGAGCTGGGGTCGCGCCGGGGGCCCTCGGCTCCCGTCCGAGGGGCGGGGGAGGCGGGTGACGTGAGCCGGGCCGGGCGGGCGGAGTTGGGACCCGCTTGAGGAGGCGGGGGCGAGCGGGCAGAGAGGCGGACGCGCGGAGGGAGGCGGCCGAGCGGCGCGGGCGACTCTGCGGAGGGCGCGGTGGGCGCGGGCGGAGGGGCCCCGGGATCCCCGCGCGCCTCCTCCGCGCGGCGCCGCCGCCGCGCGTCCCCACGCCCCGCGCTCCCCGGCGCCCTAGCCCTGCGCGCCTCCCTTGCCAGCCTCCTTCCAGCCTCCTGGCCGCGGCCGTCTGCAGAGCGAGCGCTCAGACGGAGCTCCCGGGCGAGTGAAGCGGCGCCGACTGGCCCCGGAGTCCCCAGCGGAGCCCCTTGACCCGGCGGCGCTTAGAGGGGACCCGAGTTCGCTCGTGCCGCTGTCGCCCAACCCCCGGGGGCAGCGTCGCCCCTTCGGCCCGGGGCTCCGGGAGGCAAGATTTGCGCGTAGCGAGAAACGCACCGTGAGCGGCGGCGCCCCGGGCCTCGCTCCTCGCCGCCCGGGAGGGCGAAGCCGCAGCCCCTCGGACCCTCGCCGCGCAGCGACAGCACTAGAGCGCGCCCCGCGCCGCCGCCGACACCGCCTTCGCTGTGTCGCCCCCGGAGGGGCTCGCCAGCCCCGCGCCCCGGCCGGAGGATGTGCGCCCCCGCGGGTCGCCCGGCTTGAGCCATGCGCCCCAACGGCGGCGGCGCGCCGGCCGGCATGGAGCCCCGCGCGGCCGCGCTGTGACTCGCTGTGCGCCCCGCGGCCGGCGGGCGGCGGGCGGCGGGCGGCGGGCGGCGGCGGACCGAGAGCCGGAGATCGGCGCCGCGGGACGGAGGCGAGCGGGCGCGGGCGCCGCGCAGATGGCCGGGGCGAGCAAGGTCTGAGGCTCCGCTCCCCGAAACGTGACCATGTGGATTCAACAGCTTTTAGGACTCAGGTGAGCGGCCGGGCTGGCGCGGGGTGTGTGGGGGTGCGCAGCTGCGTTGAAGCGGCGCTTTCCTCAGTGTTGCGAATAAAGCGACCCCTGCTCGCTGCCTCTCGCGAGCCGCCAGCCGGGTGCACCGGGGGCCGGCGAGGGGCGCCTGCCCAGAGCCCGGAGCAACGCGACCCGCAGGGAGCGGAAGGCTCTCCTGGGCTCCGCGCGTCCGGGATCCAGGCAGGGGCGCCCGCCCCAGCAATCCGGACAGCGGGGCCGGCCGGGCGCGCCCTAGCTCGCGGCGCCAGCAGCGCAGTGTCCTGGCCGGCCGCCCCGGCGCGCCTCCTCCCCAGGTCCCGGGCGAGGCGCGGGCCCATGGGCGCGGCGGGCGCGGGGGCCGCGGCTCCGGGGCGGAGGGGAGGCGTGTGTAGGGGGAAGCGGGTTCTCCTGGCTCCGAGAGAGAGCTTTGCAGGGAGACTCGGAGGAAGTCAGAACCAGGGCAGTCACTCTGCCGGCCCTGACCCCTCCTTGGGGCGCCGCGGGCGAATGGGGGGTCTCCCAGGCTCGCAGCTGCCGACCCAGCTGTTTTCGGGTGACCCCGGGCCGGGGAGCGCGCACAGCTGGCGGGCAGCTGGGGGTGGGGGGAGAGGTGGGACTCTGGGGCAGCTTCGCCTGGTGCCCTCCCACACACACACACAAACACAGGGGCGCACACCCCGGGAGTGCGCTGTGTCCCGGACTCCAAGGCCGGCTGGAAGGATAACGGGGTCCGCGTCCGCTGCGGGTGGTGGGGGATGTCAAGGGAGACCCTTCTTTGGAAACTTTGCGCGCCCCCGCTGGCTTCTCTAGCTCTCGCCTGGGACGACCGGGGCTTAGTGTCCTGTTGGCCGGTGGGGCTTCCTCTGCGCTCTCGCCCTCCTGGCGGGGGGCTCCCGCTCAGCCAGCGCGTCTGGGTCCCAGGCTGGAAAGGAGAGCGGAGAGGACAGAGGTGGAGGCGGAGGGAGCCCGCGTGCGGTTCTCAAGTTTGTCCACTGGGATGCACTGCGCTCCCGCGTTGGGGAGGAGAGGGCCGGGAGGCGCCTGAGCAGGCCAGGCTGCCTGCGCCGCCCCCACCCCCAGATAAGGCCGGGGGGAGTGGGGCGAGGGGAGGGAGGATGGTGTGCGCGTCCTGATTTTCAGAAGTCGGCAGGGGACGGGCTGCGAGCGCTCCCGAGCTAGCCAGCGTTGAGGAGAGGA